>CM042965.1:35105566-35438557 GCA_023678885.1 Pogostemon cablin | reverse complement strand
TGATTATTTTATTTTATTAATATTAAATGTGCATGTTAAAAGTATTTTATATTATATTTCTTTGATGATAGAATTTTATAATAATATCTTATAAATAACACTTTCGAATATAATTAAACAAAAAAAATAACATGAGACAAAATTGATAGTATTTCTTTTTTCTAAAATATAATTTTATATTCAAGCTTTCCATAACTATTGGGGTTAACTAGCCAAGGATATCGTAAAAAAGGACTCAACTGAACCTTACAAGACATTGAGGAAATATAAAACTCTTTGGAAAAAAGACAAGAAAAAATTCCACGCACAAACATAACACACTCAATAAAGAGATAAATACACCTCACTTGGCCTTCCACAATGAGAGGTAGAAGATCTGACGTGGCAGATTTTTCTTCCCATGATGTGAGGTAGAAACCATTGTGGGGGAAGAGAGAAATTAAAACATCCTGAAGATAATTAAGTGGGAGAATGAATGTGGAAGAGAAATGCATACACGGTTTCAATAGCACAGCGTGTAGCTCTCACGCGCGCGCGCGTGGCGTGGGGCCCCGCGGCTCATTAATTTTTTTTGGTTTCTTCTCAATTTAAAAGTTCTTTTTATTTACATATATTACTCCTTTTTATTACATATATTTCTGCTTTCTACACTACAATCCAATTTTTTTTTCTTTCCATTTCTTTTACCGTTAATTAATTTCTTTTTATTATATATATTTTGCTTTCTACACTACAATCCAATTTTTTTTCTTCCATTTCTTTTACCGTAATTACGGATTAATATTTTTCTATTTAATTTTTGTAATATTATTAATATGACCGTTTTTTTTAATATATGTTATCTTCAGCTTCGACAAGACTTAGTTGAACATGTTTGGGCCCAATTTGGAGAATAATTATCTATATATTATAATTGGCCGGATCGAAATTACATTGTTGCTTTCGGAAGCTTTGTTTTTATTTTTTAATTTGTGTGTCATTTTAATTTACGTTGTGTGTCATTTTAATTTGTGTTTTTATGTTTTATGTAATGAAAAAAATAAATAATATGTTTTTTCATATTTTTCTTAAATTTATTAAATTCAATAATTTGAAATTTTAATTATTTATAATTTATTTTGGAAATTAAATAAGTGTAGTTTGGAAATTAAATAAATATAGTTGATAAAATAAATGAGAATTAAATAAATTGAAGTGGGCTCCCTAAATACCTGTTTTTTGGGTAGAAGATTGGGGAGTGTTTTGTTTTGGAAGTAGATATTATTTTATTTTTGAGGTGGCGCTGACATGGCACCCAAAATATTGTTTTTGGGTAGATGAGTATGGAAGGCCTTAAGGAGACTAACACACTTCCACTGCCACTGGAGAGACTAACTTCCACAAATGGAGAATAAAGAAAAGAAAAAAAAAAGCTAAAAAGACTTGATTAATTCAAACTTTTGCAGAGTAACCAAGTAAAAACCAAATTTAAAAGAATCCGACAACACAAAATTTACAAAGATAAACAAAATTTAGAGTTAAATTGTAGTTGCACTTGATAATTTAAATAATTTAATCTTTACTATTCAATAAAATGAAATAATTAAAAATAAAATTAATAATTACCCACAACACTTTAAATTTACCCTATAAATCCTAGCATACCCCAAATAACCCCAAAATTGATAGTGTCACTCAAAAAAACCACAAAATTGATAGTATGACCCGAAAATTTCTCATTTATCGAAAACCACCCTCAAAATAATATTTTATTACTTTAACACCTATTAAAATAAAAATTAATATTTGAACTTTGAAGGACTTTAAATTGTTATGCTTTCTTGATATTAATATTGTTGGGTGCCAAAGAATTAATAGTTAAAGCCATTTATTTTTACTTGAAAAGCGATCCTCGGTTTTTCATTTATTTATTTAATTATGTTCATAATATCAATTTAAATAATTAATTATTAGAAATATATATATCATCTATAACAAATTCTTTTATGAGACATTACTTATTTCTCTTGTGAGAAGTGATGAGTGCCCCTTCTTTTAGATGGGATTGTAAATTTAGATTAATTATATATTTTCAAAAATTGGAATTTAAAATCGAAATTAATTCTAGAAATGTGTATGGAGTACATATACTTTATTAATTATAAAAAATTATGATGGCTCAGCAACAAACATCATAAATGAGATGACCGGCAACTGAATGCTCTCACAAACTCCATTTAATTCACTCTCATTTATACTTTTAACATAATTTTTAAACTTTATTGACTTGTTTAATAATAAATCAAAATCCAATTTTAATGGAACCCGTGCTAGTTCATTTCAAATTAAAACGATTTTTTGAATAATATCTTTTTTTTTAATAATACCCATATCCAATTGTATGGAAACATGTCTAATTTCAATAATCCAAATTATATTAGCACAAAATTTCCTTAATACTATATCTGTATATCAACCTACTGAAAAAATAATATGAAAATGAAAATAAACCCAACTCTTTTTACACTTTCTTCATTTACTGTCGTGTTCATCAAACTAAGCTTTAAATGATTTAATAATTTAATTTGATTTTAGACCCTATAACACTTCATATCATGAGAACCTACTTAGAAATTTGGTAGGTGAATCATGTGACCCTTTTGCCACCTAAAAGTAGTCAGCAAATTAGGCCAACTATCCCAATTGAAAATCTTTAATTTTTCTCAAAGAAATTCGTTGTGTGAATAGGAGTTCTACTCATACAAAACGAACCTAATTTGTTCGTTCTGATACCACTATGTAACATCCTATTACGATTCGTACTGATACCACACTGTTACATCCCATTACAAACATGAAAAAGGGACCCACAGAGTAAATTTCTTTCCACATAATGCCTTAGGGTTCACTCCATTGGGGAAAAAAAAGAAAAAAAGTGCGACTCGCTCTATTTCTCAAAGATAACATAGCCTTAAATAGGCAAGGCCACTTTTAGCCTTTTGTCACTCTCAAGTTCAACTACCACCCATTAATATAGTTTGGAATCAATCACTCTAAAATGACCTAATATATATCACCATTTTCTTGCCACTTCTTCTTCTTCTTCTTCCACTTTATCATACATACATCTTCCTTTTTTCAAGAATTGGAGATAACAGAGCTATGGACTGGTTCACTTGGCTATCGAAAACCGATCTTGATCCGTCCGTCGTCTACGAATACGCCCTTACCTTCACTCACAACGAGCTGGTCGAAGAAGACGTTGTGTACTTCAGCCATGAGTTTCTTCAGAGCATGGGCGTCGATATAGCGAAACACCGGTTAGAGATTCTGAAGTTAGCCAGGAAACACAAGGGGAGTCGAATACATCCTGTTTTATGGCTCATGTTTGTATTGAAGCAAACCAAGAATTATGTGATCAAGCATGTTCAGACACTGGTGCATCGTGACAGCACGCAGCTTTCTCTCGTCCCGAAGAGAAACCATAGCTTGAGATGGAAGGTGTCGATGCTGCAAAGGAACAAGCGGCTGAGGGCACCCTCGGCCAAAACGGAGTTATGGCCGAGGGCAGGACATGACAGTCCCATGTTTGTGTCTGATGATGGAGTTCTGATGCTGACAAACGGGAGCCCCATTGTAGATTCTAGAAGCTCAGGATCGACTAGGACATCGGGTTGGGTTGAATCCGAAGACAATGGTGATGAGTCTGCCACTTTGCAAGGGATCCAACGACTACACCCTGCAATGGCAACTTTTCAAGAACCCCAACTCATTCCCCGGAGGAGGGGGAGTACCGGTCGAGCAACAACGAAGAAATCAAGTGGGATTCGATGTTCAAGAACTTGAATCCAACATAGGTATAAGGTCTTACATTTGTATGGAAGTGCTCTACTTTAGGAATTAGGATGTAGCTTCATGGCTCTAGAAGTCTAGATTGATCTCCATCTTCTCTTACATTCTTACATGTTTTTCCTGTAATAAAAGAATCCATGTTTCTGGAAAAGGCATGTAATGTTTATAAATCAATCCATCACACATCAAATATCTCTTCATGTTTATGCTCACAACCCCACATGATAGGATAATAAATTTGAAGAAAGCAATAAAATAAATACTCATCACTCAAGAATTATAATTAATCTTCTCATTAACTATTAAGCAATCAGAGTCTTTTCAGCCAAATAAACAAGATTGGACCTGAAAAACTTACTCCAAGCATCACAAGCTATTATGCCTTTTGGCAGGATTCAATTGCTTCAACATGTCTAGTATAGGTGTAAAATTGGGCTACCACCAGAGCTGTAAAAAGTCTGATGCCAAACTACAATATGTTATCCAAAAACGACGACTCTACCAGTCAGTGACCGGAGCTTTGAGGCAAACGAAACGAGCCTCCGGCATAAAGCATTTGGTAAACTGGTTTTATTCTTATCGTTTTAAAACTATGCTCAAGAGAGTTCCTAAACCACAAACTCCGGCTAAGACAAGGAACGTGATCCTAAAGCAGCTCGGGCCCACACAAGAGGATCCGAGCTGCTTTGCTGCCTCAGAATCGTACACTTTACTAGCAAGCCAACCTGAGAAGAGAAGCGCACCAGCAGGATTTCCCAGCTGCATAAAATTGGCAATTATACCAAAGTGTTTCAGGCCAAAAAGTTCAGATGCAGTCGGAATCATTACACCGAACTGGACACCATAGCAGATACCGAGCAATGCTGTGGCTACATGAAGAATGCCACTTAATGCTGAGGCGTATAGAAGGAATGTAATGATCATGATTGATTGAGTGATTGCCATCCAAAATGTCCGAGGAATTGTCTTCGACCTGCAAAAGAAGCCTTCATCTTTGTCAACTAAACTACATAGAATGATCAAAGTAGAAATATCTAATGAGCATTTCTAGTACCTAACAAAGTGTTCGGAAACAGCTCCTGCCCGAGACGACCCAAAAAATTACAAAAGCTGAACAAGCTTAATAATACTGTTGCATCACTCACACCAAGTGAGACTCCAACCTGTGCTAAATTATTAAGAACAGTAACACCTGATCCAACTCCAACAAAGTACACAACCCATAGAAGCCAAAAATCGGCCTTAACTACAGCTTCGCGGAACTTGAAATCTTCCCCTCTCCTCGGCTTACGTTTCTTCTTAACTGCTCCCTCACCCACAGCTAGAAGTAAATCCACTTCAGATATGTCTTCAGGCTCATAAAAACTTCCAAGATACGTTGTTGATGCAGAAGGGGCCAACAAAGGATCCGCTTGATCTGCATCTCCTTCTCCACTGACAAGATCTGCTGGTAGGCCAGGTTTTTTCGATTTGCAGGGAATAATGTCATTTTCAATGGAATGGCAAGTGGAGCCATTAAAAGAACAACCATTACAGCAACAAGTATATAAGATATGGTGTTGCTAAAAGAAAAAATGTCCTTCAAAAGTGTTGTTGTAAGAAGATAAACTGCGAGAATGAGACTAGCCCCTTGTGTGAAAAGAAAATGAGAATGCTCTGCTGAATCTTCTCCAGAAGCTGGAGTGCAGGGACGGATAAAATACATCATCGCCAAACCTATGGTGGGGATACCCAAGGCTAGTAGAAGCAATAAATTCGAAGCTGATCCACCAAGTACCATAGTGTAAACCTCTGTGAAAACTGCAGCGCTCAAACCGACATAGCCTTTGAGTATTCCAGCTACAGTGCCCCTACTGAGAGGAAAGTTCTTCATGTTGGTAACAAGAACTGCTGTGCCAAGCCATGCATTTCCGTGTGTGCCAATGCATAGCGCGAGCCATAGCTGTCAGTGCTCTCAAATAATTAGGCCAGCAGTTCATAATCACTGATATGAAATTATGCTTATATGTAGAAAAATTGAATCATATTAGACGCAAAAATGACATCACAGGCATAAAGTGAAGATAACACTAAGTATAACATGTCTTTTTCTGATCATGAATAATATTCCCTCTGTCCCACACTTAAATGCAAAGGAATGGTGCAGATAAGTTTGGGACGGAGGGAGTACTAGCTTTTATGAAGGATCTGTATGATAATCCTCTTCTCATATTCAAAGAGCACCAAGCTTAACCATTAGGAACTGATCAACATTGTTGAAAAGGTATAATTCAGATGCCCTTATGGCACAGGTGTAGCTTTGTATCTATTAAATTTCCTACCAGCTAAAGAGATACACTCCATAAACAAGAATCAGAAGAAAATATATACACAATGTGGTCTAAATCAACATTCAACACCATATACTGTATTTACTTTCAGTTCATCTTAAACATGAAAAACTGAACAGTGGACTGGCCCCTTCGACAAGAGTAGAAGGCATACTTTCCAAAGTTGACCGTCATTCTTTCCGTTTCATACTCCACTCATGTTCTATAGTGATTTAAAACAACAAATTAAGCCCTTTTGCACACAGTATTTAGTGGATGATTTCGTTTTAGTTTAAAATTTTCATCTGCAAATGTAAGATATTTGCAACTAATTCAACTCAAACACAGATATCCCAACATCACAACAATCATTCCAAACACTTTCAACAACTGAAATCAACCCAAAAAACACAAGATAACACAAGCCCACACCACGATTTTTCAAAGCAACATAAACAAGACCCCCCCACATGACATATAAGTAGAAATCAGTTTTCAATATAAAAAACCTAAAAGAAAAAAAAGCAATCTTTGAGAAGCTACTTACAACCCAATAAGGAAGAGACTGAACAGTTCCACTGACGGCAAGCCATAGAACACCATAACCCAAGAAGGAAGTACAAACACCGACAAGAAGAACAGCCCATGGTGGGAGTTTGTTGCAAGCTATCCCTGGAAGAATTCCCACATTCTCTCCAATATCATTGGCCACTCCAAGAATCGTTAGCTGTTGCTGATTGAAGCCCAGAACTGATTTTAGAGAGGGAGAGTAGAGAGGGAAAGTGTAAGCATTTCCAGCGGCTATTTGGACCCAAACTGCAGCTCCTAAGCCCACCCATGGCGGTCTACTGCCTTCTTTTAGGACTACCATTCTCGTTTGATTATGTTCACTTTATCTGGGCAGAATCTTGCAGTGGGTTCTTTGATTTTTAGTATGATTTAGAGAGAGAGAGAGAAGGGGGAGTGGAGCACTAAGAGAAACGTGGAGCAATTGGGCTATGACAATTTGGTTAGGATGCTGTCATTTTAAGATGGAATCTCATTGCAACTTGCCAGGATCTAGAGAGAGAGAGAGACGTATATAAATTAATTTCTATAAAACAAATTATTTTTACCTAATCCAGTTTATTTTAATTTTCAAATTTAATTAATAATGTACTGTGTATGTTAACGTAGAAATGGAGTTTAATTAAAATTAGGGAAATTATAGACGATTGTTATGTGAGATGGGTCATGGATGTTGTTAAAATATTATTGTTATATAGTTAAAATATGTTTATTGTTAGTTAAATATGTTTTTTTAAGGTATGATGAATAATTTTATAGTGTTATACTGTGATTTACTGTAAACATATTTTAATTTCAATAAGCACGCTTTACTGATTTATTATACATATTTTAATTACAAATTACACACTTTACTTAACCAAACATACTTTAATAATGAGTATGTCTGTCTAACAATCCATCTTATATATATCTGTCTTACAAGAGATTAACTCTCAAAAAAAAAAATTTTGTCAAATGTATTGAATTTTGAAAGGTATTAATATTTTTTATTAATAAATAAATTATACATATATGAAAAAATATTACTCATAGGTACACATTTTGTACCCTAAATTACTAGGAGATACAATGAGTTTAAAAAACTATTCTCACATACAAAATATTAAAGTAAAATATCAAATATAACCTTAATTAATTATAATCTCATACACTTTTAAACCACAAACCCTAAACCCCTCACCCACCAACTGCCTCCGCCGGAGAGTAGGAATATATAATTTTTTCGCTGCACATGACTTCCGATTCACTTTTTTTTTTGCTGCACACATTTTTTTTACTACACATAACTTTTGTTGCACACAAACATTTATGTGCAACACATTGTAAGGTAAATATTGGAATATATATTTATGTAATTAGTAATAATATTTTTGTATGTTTGTATCTCATAATAATAAATGAGTTTTTAAAGTACCTAGTAGTAACTATCCCTAAATATATTATGTGTTAGATAAAAGTAGTAAAATTTATAATTTAGAGTATTTTTAAAATTGAGAATTATGTGATATATTTCTTTTTTGATGATAAAGGTTTAGTGTAGTACAAATAAAAACGAAAAATATGAAATTGAGAATAACATTATAGATTATAGAATAATTATAAAATAAAATATGTTCTAGTTTAGTAAACGAACCCTCTATGAAGAGAAAAAAGAAAAAGTATGAAAGTACATTAGTTAGGAGTAGAGTTAGGACTTAGGACTTAGGACTTAGAGGACTGATTAATAAATATAAGGAATTAATATTAAAAAAAATTTATTATTTATTTTCTTGTAAATATGTTTGTGTAAAAACAATCTATGTTAAAGTTTTTATCCTTTATTACTGTTTTGAAGATTTTCCTTTCCTTTCGTAAATGATTCTTTGAATTTTACTTGTTTACTTTTCTCTCTCCAACATTGAAATTTTCGACTCGAGAAATATTAATACATAGGATGAATAAAGTCATATTCACCAATCTTTTTATAATATTAAGTTTGTGAAAAAAACAGAGCTGCATATTTGGAAATTATATTTTAAATAAATAATTTAGTTTATAAATTTGATCAAAATAAAATTTGAGTGGCCATCAAAAAAATAAATAATTATATATATATAATATATATATATATATATATATATATTCTATTTGTTAAGTTTTAACTAGGTTACAAGAAAATAAAATGAATGAGGAGTGAAAAGTAAAAAAAAAAATTGTCCAAATAAAATAATTGTGCCGGTGGATTAAATAAAAAAAGAAAAATAATCATGGTATTTTTTTATTAATTGACTTTACAATTTGATTACCCTTGAATTGTTTTTAAATACTATCCCTTTTATACCCGTAAATCATTCATTAGGGGTGTGCTATTGGTTTAATTATTCATAAGAACAAATAAAATTCAGACAAATAAATAAATTTAAATTTAATTATTTCAAATTCCATGCATATCAAATCATTCCATCTTCTAGTATTTATAAAATTGCTGGAAACATTCAAATTTCTTATTATATTTCAATGTTAATCTCCTTTTTAAAATTATTGGATGAATGATATTATGATATACGTATAAAAAATATAAGACCTAAATTTTGAAAGAAAATATATAGTTTACTGAACTCATTACGGAAGAGATGACACCAAAACCCAATAGTGAAAAGAAAGCATAGGCCAAGTGAAGATATAGCTTCCAAATGAAAGCCCGAAAACGAATGGTTAATCAATCAATGACAAATGTATTGCTTCTAACATTTGCTCCCAAGTTAATTAGAGTACAGAGTAAAGGCGGCTTGGATTCTCTGTGCTATTTTGGTACATCATCTCCTATGTCAAACCGATAAATGGACGACACATAGGAGAGAGGAAAATATACCCTAAACCTTAAACCGTAGGGGCAATGGTTGAATTTATATCCCCTCTTACGTATCAATCACTTAACACGTGGCACAGTAGATGATGCACGAAAATGGCGCAGAAGATCCGATGTGGAGTAAAGGATATATTGGAATCTGTTGCCATAATCTCTCAATGGAAACACTAAAATGAAACGAACCGAGAAAATACATCTTTCGAGTGAGTGTCATTCCAATACAACTTGTTAGAATCGATTAAGAATATTGATCAAGAGAGGAGAAAATTACATAAAGAAAGAAAGAAGGGGAGAAACAATAGAATTGCTCTAACAAAATTGATGTAGCCTTGACTCTCTCTACAAGCACTCAAAATATATTCTTTCCTCTGCACTCATGCGATCGTAATCCTTCATCCAAGTTGGTTGTTTAACCATTCGTTTTGGGCGTGTTCAATTGAAAGCTCTTCGATTTGGGACTTGTGCTTTCGTTTTATTATTGAGCTTTGGTGTCATCTCTTCCGTAATGGGTTCGGTTGTATCAAGATCTAGTGTGGGAAAATATATCAAAACGTTATTTATACATGTTGATTAATTCACCTACCTTCTTTTATTAACACAACCAAAAAGTGAGCAAAATGTTTGGAAGCTCATAGAAACAACAACAAAATGGCAACAAAAAATGTTATAGATTGCCATGATCCAAAAACATGTTTTTTCAAGAACATCCCAATTCTGACCCTCCAAGTCCCACTGTAATAACTGTTCACATCTTCAATGACTTTATCCAACAGGGGCACTTTCGTCAATCTAATTGACTTGCTCATACCATTCCACAAATCAGCCACATCTTGATCACTCTTCAAATGGTTCAAAACAATCTTTTTTTCCCTCAAAATCTTTGCATCTTCTTCACTGTCAATGATCCCGTTCATCAACTCCGTGTATCGAGTAAAAATCAACGGCCCCGATTCGCTGCACGCCTCGTAGGCGACGAGGTTTCTCATGATCACTTCTGTGTTTAAATCTAGAACAACTGGTGGTAGATGGAGAACAACATTTTTTGAATCGAAATTGATGCTCGAAATTCCTGACTTCGTCACTGAAAACTTCACACCTGCATTTGAGAGCTCTGTTACTGATGGAATTGCTATTTCCTCCATTAATGGATGCTTGTTTATCTCACTGGTTTCGTTTTCTTCCTTTTTTTCACCAGAAAAACATAAGTATTCAACCTGTTTGATCAATATCACTCCTGGAAGACTGGAAATGATTTTCCAGGGGAATGTTAGTATGAATTTGACAGGTTTTGAAATCACTAATCTTTTCATCGAGCTATACAGGCCTGCTTTTATCCTGGAGACGAGGCTTTCGCCTTCGTTTCCTTCGTCTCCCTCGTCTGAAAATCGAACACCTTGAACAGTTGAACGGTATAGGAATTCCAGGAGATGAGCTGATTCAGTGATCTGATTAACATCCTGCAATTGTTGGATCGTCTTAAAAGGCGAAACTTCTTCGAAAAAGGCGATCGTTGCATCATGAATCAGCCCGTTTAATTCATGATCCAACGATCCGGATAAGAGTTCCAGTGTTTTCCTCAGTAAAAACAATGGAACCTGATTTTCAAGCATAAGAATGTCTCTGATAACAGCATCCCGACGGCCCGATTTCCGATCGGCCCGATTCAATCCTCCATCTCCTTTGAAACCCCGGAGAAACTCAATCAAGAAACACGAGTCCACTGCCAACATCCAGATCAGTGTTTCGCCATTGAAATTCAGGTACTTCTGGTAACAGGCCCGAAATCGTGGCTCGAATTGGTTCAACTGATCTACAAGATTGTGAAACTTAGGGCCCTGGAAGTGTTTCTGGAGCCTCTTAGCTGCAAAAAGCTTGCAGTTTTCCATGTCGTGGAGTTCGGGCCGAGAATGGTGATTCGGGCCTAATGCTACAACCTGCGGCACGTAGGATTCGGGGCTGCTGAGCACAAGGGATTTGGGAACATTGAAGATTGAGACATGAATTTCAGATTCTTGATGAAGATCTTCATCGTCTAGCAATCGACGAATGTGGATGATCCAATGGTGTTCATCGAATATGGAGTTGTGATGCGAATATGATAATGACATCACTATTATTTTTGTTCAGTTTCCCAAAATCCTTTACAGATTTGCGTAATTCGAAGAAGGATTTATTACGATCATAATTTAATGAATAAATGCGTTTCTCCATAGACAAAGCGGTTTCGTATATTTTGGGTAATTTAATTATTTGAATTTTGA
Source organism: Pogostemon cablin (assembly GCA_023678885.1). Classification (NCBI taxonomy): domain Eukaryota; kingdom Viridiplantae; phylum Streptophyta; class Magnoliopsida; order Lamiales; family Lamiaceae; genus Pogostemon; species Pogostemon cablin. The sequence goes on along the minus strand of CM042965.1, from coordinate 35,426,738 downwards.
TAATAATATAATTAAGGCGGTGCAAATATAATTAAATTAATAATTATTTATTTATTTCGTTTTAAATAAACTTTTTGCGAATATAACTGTAGGCGAGTCAGCCATCTCCCGCGGAACTTACACAAATGATGGAAGAGACTTCAACTAGTTCAAGCGCCGCCGCCGGAGCTCTACCGGAGGATATGTTCCGGTCTGCTTCCGCCGTTGATTCAATTGGAGATTCCTCCACTGCACAGGTGTTACATTTCTCTTCCGGTAACCCTAGAATCGAAGAGATCAGAGGCGTCATGCATCTCTTCCTGAACGATGTCGCTTCGTCCTCCAAAAAACTTCCGGTAAATCGGCTCGACTATTAATTTTTAATCCGCAATAATTTTAAGGATGATATAGAGTTCATTGAATTCAATTGTTAACTCCTTGTGTAAATTGGAAGACTGGAATAGTTGATTTCTTCGAGTTTAATCAGCGATGCCTCTTCTACTGCTTTTAACTTTTCTACTTAAAGAAAATTTAATAGCTACTGAAGTTTGAAAGAAGGATGCTGGAACTAAAGCGTTGTGGACGTGTGTGTGCTTGAGAACTTGATATTGGGACTGCAAAATTTACTAGAAAGAATTTCTAGCTAGGGATTTTTAAATTGCTAAAAATGTTCATTATGAGATTATCATTCTTTCATTACTGGAGAGTTCTGTTCATCTATCAATATAACTTTCATTTGTGATTGTCGGTCTATTATACTCTGTATGGTAGCATGTAACTGTCATTTGTGAGTATTAATCACTTAATTTCTACATCGCAGTTACACTTTGCTTTTACAAATTGGTTACTAAAATCAGTAGAAGTTCCTTTCAATGCCTAATAGGGCTAAAGTGTGAGGGAGTGATATACTGTCTGGCTTGTTTTCTTGTCCGTGACAGTCTATCTCTCTCTTATTCTCAACAATGGAATTTTTAATATAACTTTTCAATGCCTTTTAGGTTGAGAGAAAGCCTCTTATATGTGTGCTTGGGGTCCCAAATCACATGACTTACGCAGATTTTTGTCAATTCTGTGGTTCTTTTATAGAGCACATTATGGAAATGCGAATTGTCAGGTTGGTCATCAATGTTAAGGCAAAGAGGTATCAGTTGAATATGTCATCTTAAGTTTCAACTGTGGTAATGCAGGACTGATGGGTTGGATGATCGCTATAGTGTATTAATCAGGCTTGATGATCAAGAATCAGCAGATTCTTTTTACAAGCATCACAATGGAAAACATTTTTCATCTCTCGAGGTACTATTTGTTTTGGTGCTGTATGTATTATCTGAGATTCACCTTATAAGTATAAGTGCGCTCCTTATTCTTGACTGTTTCTCTTTTTGTATACAGGAGGAGACCTGTCGCATGTTTTTCACTGTAGATATACAGTATACTGGTTCGATCGAGCACTCTCAGCCTTCCGCTGCTAGCTCTATAGAGCAGCCCTCTTGTGCAGTTTGTCTTGGTAACATTTTGAACTTCATTTGCACATTTTGATAGCATACGTGTAATTTCTTAATTGAAATATTGTATTAATGTTTCCAACCATAGATGTTTCTTATAATCAATAGAAAGATCCAAGGATGTCATATTCTAGGAGCACAAACTATGTGATTAATCCTCCTTTATCTATTTTGGGGAGGGCTCATGCCCCCTTCCCTTCTTCAAACTCCCATTTTTTTTTTATGGAGAAATTTCTATTCAAAGATAGAACAATATACATTTTGGATCGTATCTTATGGATATCCTGCTCCAGGCCAAAGAAGCAATGTAAGTCGATCATTATCAAGTGACTGCAATATCTGTAGTTGACTAACTCCTAGATGTAAATAGTGCATGATTCTGTACTTTTATAGGTCATAGGTTTTGGGGGATTGTTAATTTTTTGACCAATTTCTAAATAATTGTCAACATTGCCTGAGCTACATTTGATGGTTATATGGGTAGCGTTTGCTATGTGATTATCTGTAAGATGACTTAGAATGAAATTATATTGCATGTATTAGGTGTGCACAAAATTTTAAAATCACAACCATGTGCCCCTTATTCATAAGTGAGAGTTTAGTTTTTGGTTTTCATTTAATATGCTTCCCTATAGAGCATAGTTCTCAAAGCTCTCTTTTAAGTTGCTGTATCAATGTTAATATTTTTTTATGGATTTCATTTACGGTACTAAATATTCATTCCTCAATACATGAAAGGTCTCCTTTAAGTCTAAACGTGTTTACATCTTCACATACTATATGGTTGATGCATATAAAGCATTGAAACTAATTAAGTTTCCTGTCAACTGGATTGAGGTCACCTTTTCTAATTAATGTCAATTGCAGAGAGACTGGACCAAGATACAGCTGGAATTCTTACTACAATCTGCAATCACTCCTTTCACTGCTCTTGTATATCTAATTGGGGTGATTCTTCTTGCCCGGTGGGTGCTAATGTTTCTATAGTGAAAATTTATCCTTTAGGGATATTGTGATTGCTTTTACATGAATGGGCAAAAAATTCAAATTTTGACTCTTCTTTGGAAGTGATCTACTTGAATTTACAGCTGCTCTAGGGAATGACTTGTGTAAGTCAAGTTTAAGTCAAACTTGTGTTTGTGATTGAATTCGAAGTTCTTCAAGCGATTTGGAGTAGTTTGGTTTCTTGATTAACCTTGAATTTATGTATCATCACTATGCAGTTAGAACTATGGGGGATGCAGTGCAAAGTGTTTTTTCTTTAATTGACAATGCCTTTTATAAATTCTGTGTAGATTAATTCTCCGACTGCATCTTGTTCAGGTGTGCCGATACTGCCAGCAACAGCCTGAGAAGTCAACATGCTATATTTGTCAAACATCAGAAAATCTTTGGATGTGTATCATGTGTGGCTTTGTTGGCTGTGGAAGGTATATTGTCTGTCTTCATTAAAGGAATTTATGTCCTATGATACTAAAGAAATTAGTAATGACTGTTAAGAAAAAAAAAAGTAATACTTTTATGTTGCTTTTCATCATGTAATAGGTACAGGGAAGGGCATGCCATCAGTCATTGGGAAGAAACAGAACATTGCTATTCAATTGAACTGGAAACACAACGTGTGTGGGATTATGCTGGTGACAACTATGTTCATCGCTTGATCCAATCTAAAACTGATGGAAAATTGGTTGAGTTAAACCACCATTGCTTACATAACAGTGATGGTTACAGTGATTGTATGGAAAACAGTGACACTTTGGATAATCAAGTTGAATATGTAATATTTGAATTCTTTTGTCATCTACCTTGCTTTGACGTTTATTTGATTCCCTTGCCATTTTGTTGTTGTTCCTTCATGTTTATAATATTTCTGTTACAGATAAAGAATGAATACAATGAGCTTCTTATTTCACAACTTGAAAGCCAGAAAAATGTAAGTTCCTCTCTTTATTAATCAGTCACAGCATTACATCTTCAAGGCACATTTATTTTTATCTAGCTGATGACATTATTTGTTGAAATATCAGAGTTTCTTCGGGTGACATTATGTTCTGTTTATCATATTTTGAGGACAACACTGTGTTTACTTACTCTTCAAGCTCTCTGCATTTTGGTGACAGTATTATGAGTCTAAGCTGCAACAATTTGAAGAAGATGCTGAAAGAGAATCTTCTACAGCTGTTAAGAAGGCTTTGAGTCAAAACCCAAAATTGCTAAAATTGCAGGCGAAGCTGGATAAATACATTGAAGAAAAGAAATTTCTTGATGAGGTTTGTCCATTTTTTAATATATCAATGTTTATTGCCAATTTTTGATTTTGATGACATATTCCAACAATGAAATAATAATTAGAAAAGAGAAAAAGGAAGACATGGGCTATTTATTTATCTTACTTGTGGTGCTTTTGTTTATTTAGATAAATGACAATCTTTCAAGGAACCAAGGCATATGGGAATCAAAGATTATGGAGATTGAGAAAAGGTAATATACTCCATCCAGGATTAGATGTACAACATTAAAGATTTCACACGTCTTAGGTTCACTTACGAGTTCAGGGGTTCGGCTTCAGAATGCATACATATATGTAGATCTATAACTAAACATAACTCTACTTGCCCCAAACTTGCTCTTAATTGATCCAAATTTTTGGAGGTCGTAGACATTTTGTGGTTTTATCTTATCTTGTTTGAAGACTTCTCCTCCTACTAGGCATGAATGTGAACAAGTACTTTTTAAGTTGCATTAATATTGTGGGCATTTATTAAGTGAAACCTGACTGGTTTTTGTATGTTTCCATTAATCTAGAGATACTACTATCTGTCAATGGAAATTTAATAGATGTATATCATTCATAAAAAAATCACTTTCCTGCACCTCTGTTCAACTTTGTTAGCTGTACAAAATCACTGTTAATTGTGAAAGTGTTGTGAAACCATATACGCGTCTACCATATGGAGAATTACTCAGCAAAATTTCATATTTATAAAAAAATCACTTTCCTGCACCTCTGTTCAACTTTGTTAGCTGTACAAAATCACTGTTAATTGTGAAAGTGTTGTGAAACCATATACGCGTCTACCATATGGAGAATTACTCAGCAAAATTTCATATTTATAAAGATTAGACCTTCGTGTACATGTTTACTATGCCTCGGATCTTTTCTGCTTTAGATGGCGCTGTAGCTTGGGACTTTTATTTCCCCTCCAGGAGATGTTAAGGGTCTTAACTTTTTTTTTTTTTTTAATTAATATTAGTGAGAAGAAGCTTATGATAGTAAAGGACAAAAAGATTGAAGAATTGGAGGAGCAGGTATAATACCTTTGCTCATCTTGGCTCTTTACTGTCTCCAGTCTCTCACCCTATTTTTATCCACATCGGCCTCAGCGGGTGTCTGACGCCTTATGTAACATTGCTTTGCAGTCAGCACAAAAATGTTATTTGATCAAAAGGTTCTCGATCCTGATGAATATTTGACTTTCTGAATACTTGCATGCAGCTAAGAAGTATGATGGCATCGCTAGAAACTCAGAGCGCAGAGCAACATCAATCCACCCCGAACGAGCTCAAGGATAGCCACTCCAATTCTGTAGTTGCAGAATCATCCTCTTCTAAAAGTGGCAACGGCACAAAATCAGCCAATCGAAGAAGAAACAAGAAGTGAAGTGGCGGCTGCTAGTTAGCATCCCTACTTTCGCATTACCAGGCTGCTCTAACCGAAACGCTGCTCATTACATATTTGAATTCATAGTTGTTTGACGAAGTGATGGTAGGGAGATTGTGAAGAAGATGGAGATCGGGTGTGTTATGTGTGTTCTGTTGATTCTCAATGATGGTGTATATACGTCCTAGGAGATTCTTTTGGAGGGTCATCAGTTATTACCCAAGTTATGAATGAAATGAAAATATATTGATGATGACAAGATCTCAAGTTGTGCATTAAGTATTTTTCCCCTAAAGAAAACTTTGCATAATTTACAATAATGATAACATGTCTAGATTTCAAAAGGAATTGATGTACTAAAGATGAGAGGAAATTTTTTGGTGACAGAGATATACATGAGTCGAGAGAAATTTATCTATTATTAAAGTATTTATATTGGTACTTAAAACTATATATTAATATTGATAGTGAATACCGATGAAGACGTGTGATTTATGCAAACAAAATAAGAAGAATATTAATATGATATTGAAAAACTATATGCGAGAAAAACTATGGTCCAATTGACCGTTACTTGTACTACACCGCCCACCACCACGCAACCCCTAACCAGTATTGGCGGTAATTGGCTTCGCATCAAAATATGAGCTGCTCCCCTCTCAACAATTCTCTGTCTTCCTCCCTCCACCTCCACCGCTCCCTAACCCTCAACTCCACCAATTACTCCAAGGCATGCCTCAGTGTGGACGTTCCTAAATCCGTCCAAGAGGACCTCCGAAATTATCGCCGACGAAAAGAAATTTATCGTCGGGACTTACGCTAGGGCGCAAAAGGATGTAAATTGTTCGATGTCGAAGGGCGAGAGTATCTGGATTTGACTTCAGGTATTGCCGTTAACGCTCTCGGCCATGGGGACCCCGATTGGGTGCTCTCTGTCACGCACCAAGCTGCTGTGCTCGCGCACGTTAGCAATATCTACTACTCTATTCCCCAGGTACATTTTCTTTTCTTTTTTCTAATTATTACAATTTACATGCATCTTTGAATTATGGAAGTGCATCATTCGATTTTTATTATCTTGTCAATTTTCAGGAAGAACAATAGTGTATTACCCTGTTTGTATTGGATGTTTCTGTTCTATCATGTTACTGATTAATGGAAAACTTATGGTAGTTTAATAATAAGGTAATTGGTATGATCTATGCATTGTATTTTGGACCTTAATCCTCCTGGATCAAGAACTTTGCAAGATTTAAGTGTTCTTTGAATCTTGTCAGGACTAAGTAATTAATTCAATTCTTGTGCTGTTTATTGATCTTGGTTTGATGTCATATCGGAGTTGGTTTTCTGGACTTTCGATTTTACGTTTGATGTGATAAACCATGTAGTTTAAGTGTTGCTTCTTCTGCAGGTAGAGCTTGCAAAACGTCTGGTTACTGGTTCGTTTGCTGATCGTGTATTCTTTTGCAATTCGGGAACTGAGGCCAACGAGGCTGCAATTAAGTTTTCAAGAAAGTTTCAAAGATATTCACGTCCAAACGAAAAAGATCCGCCCATGGAGTTTATTGCCTTCTCCAATTGCTTTCATGGTAGAACAATGGGTGCTCTCGCGCTAACGAGCAAAGAGCATTACTGAACGCCGTTTGAACCTGTCATGCCAGGGGTAACTTTCTTAGAATGTGGTGATACTTAAGCAACAGTAGAGCTGATTAAGAGTGGAAAAATTGCTGCTGTGTTTGTCGAACCGATTCAAGGGGAGGGTGGTATATACAGCACAACCAAGGAATTCTTGCAATCTTTGCGTACTGCTTGTGATGATGCTGGATGTCTTCTTGTATTCGATGAGGTAATCATTTTACTGAATGATGCTTTGAATTTTTGGTGTTGATTACATTAATGGAGAAATGCTAATTTGAATTAACTACCAAGATAGTGGAGAAGATTATGGTTCATGATACAAGATCTATATGTTGAGGGAGTGTTTGGTTCACGGTTTATTTGCTTACGTTTGAATTTGATGTTCATGATAGTTGGACTTCTTTGTGCACCATAGGTACAATGTGGCTTAGGGCGAACAGGCTATCTTTGGGCTTACGAAGAATATGGTGTGTACCCGGATCTAATGACGCTTGCCAAGCCTCTAGCTGGAGGTCTTCCCATCGGAGCTGTGCTGGTCACGGAAAGGGTTGCTTCCGCCATTAATTACGGAGATCATGGCAGCACATTCGCAGGTAACCCTCTCGTATGCAATGCTGGAATTACAGTGCTAGATAAAATATCAGATCCAAGCTTTTTAGCCAGTGTTAGGGAAAAAGGTCAGTATTTCAAAGAGTTGCTATTTGAAAAGCTAGGAACAAACTCTCATGTTAAAGAAATACGAGGGTTTGGACTCATCATCGGTGTAGAGCTGGATGTGGCCGCCTCCCCGTTGGTGGAGGCGTGCCAACAAGCTGGCCTACTCGTTTTAACAGCCGGGAAAGGGAACGTGGTTCGGATCGTTCCACCGTTGATCATCTCCAAGCAGGAAATGGATCAAGCAGCTGAGATATTGAACAAATGTATCTGTACTTGATCATGTTAGTTCTTGAACTTCCAAAATGACAAATTTTGAGCTTTTAAACTTAGGGATGTAATATATTCATGTTATTTTTCTAAAACATAACATAACTACTTTAAGTGTGTGCAGTTTTATGAATAGAGTTTGTATGTTGTGTTTTTTATTTGATATAATATTAGATATACTTTTAAAAAAACTTTCTTCAATTTTAATCCCTTTCACCTCAATTTTAATGAGGTTACTATTTAAATTTTCAATTTTTGCATTTTTAAAAAAAAGTTACATAATTGATATTGGATTATAAAGGAATAATCACACTTAGTACATATTAACATATTATTACTATGAGATACATCAATTTAAAATAATTACTTCTAGATACAAAATATTAAGATCAATTATCCAATATACTCCAAACTTAATATGAGTATGACCTAATAACTTTTTTTGCTACACATGCATATTTTTGCTGTAAATAACATTTACGACTTTTTTTTGCTGCATATAACATTTATAATTTTTTTTACTGCACATAATATTTATTGTTGGACGTATTATTTTTGCTGCACATAATTTTTTTTCATAACATTTGCTGCACATAACGTAAATGATTGTGTGCAGCGTAACTGTTTGTGTGCAGCATATTGTAAGGGTAAAGTTGGAATATCATTATGTAGTTAGTAGTAATATTTTTTTAAGTTTGTATATTTTAATAATTAAGGAGATTTCAATGTATCTAACAATAATTACCCGATTATAAAATAATGAAAAGTTGGAAATTTAAAAGTTGGCATAAAAAATTAAAATGATTATAGAACTAAAATTGATTCAATTAAAATCATTAAACTAAATTGATATTAAGTGAACTTTAATGGCTTTAAAACACTCCTAAAATACGTACAAATAAATAAATTAAGAGCATCGAACAAACTTTTAAATCTTTTTTTTAGGCTTCAAAAGATAATTTGAACACATTCACTGCATTCTTGGTCCAGAAGCGATATATAAATAAAATTAAAAAAAAAAGTTTCTAAGTAAAAAAAAAATTAATAAAAAATTGAGGTAAGAATATACTTGCCCATACTACAAAGAACAGATAATATAAAGTTAAATAAAATACAGGAGAAAAATAAATGAAAATTAATGACAGGGATTAAAATGGAAAGAGTAGAATCATAAAATAAAATACAAACACATGTATAAATCAGGTTTACATATGTTTATATATGTAAATCATGTTATTCTTAAATACATGAAAATTAATCTTTAGACACATAAATTGTTACTCTTTTAAATTAAAAAATTACTCTTTATTCTTGTAAACCTGATTTATCGATTATTCTTTAGTACATGAAAAACTACTCTTTAGAGACATGAATTATTACTTTTCTGTATAAAAATTATTACTCTTCGAAGAGTAACTTTTTATATATTAAAGAGTAATTTTAAATAAATAGGGTTTATTAAATTATATAACAAAGAGTTGGTCTCTTGTGTCTCCAGGTGCACAAAGTTTGTAAGGGTACAATATTTTGTTATAAAGGATATACACTTTAATTAATAAGGGTACAACATTTTGTTTTAAAATGTATACATTTTCTTTTTTTTATTTTTCAGGTACACGCTCTTATACTAAAGGATATATCATTTAATAATAAAGAATATTTGAGCGCACGATACCCGGGCATACAAGATTTTGCCTAAACAAATTTAAAGTTAGGGTAACTATTCAATACATCCTATACTACTCATGAGTTGCAAAATACACACAATTTTATTATGGGCCGGTGCTATAGTGCTCATTTTAAATATAATTTGAGCAAAAGTGCTAGGTCCAACTCAAAATATGCAGAGATGTCCACTTTTGAGGCAATTTTGAGAATATCTATTGACTGACATGGAGTTAGTTTGACTTCTATTTATTCGGTCACTCGATCACTTGATCTTCGCGTTATGTGGAATGCAATTCTATTTTTTTACAGCTCAGTCATTCGGTCATTCGATCTTTGCATTATGTGGAATACAATTCTATTTCTTGCAGCTCGATCACTCAGTCTTTGCATTCGGTCACTCGGTTTTTGCATTATGTCGATACAATTCTATTTTTTATAGCTCGGTCACTTGTTCAATCGATCTCTGCATTTGGTCACTCGGTCTTTGCATTATATGGCATACAATTCTATTTTTTACAGTTCGGTCACTCAATCTTTGCATTTGAATTCTCTTTTTTTTTTTACTCGGTCTCTCAGTCTTTGACTGGGATCATAATTGTTTATTAATTATAAAAATTATTAATCTTAATAAACTTCCACTCGATCACTTTGTCTTTGAGTGGGAGTTTAATTGTTTATTAATTATAAAAGTCTCACTTTTAATAATAACTCCAACTCACTTGGTCTTTGTCTTCATATTAGGTCTGAAAAGGCCGACACATACAGAGTATGGGTAAATCAGTAAACTTATGTCTAAAGTGGGCATTTTTGCTTATTTTTAGTCAAAGTAGATATTTTTGCATTTTTCAAAATGTGTTTGGGCATCTGATTGCATTTCTCATTTTATTAACACAGAACATGCGCACTAAATTTTTCAATATTTATATTATATTCCCTCCGTCCCGCATTAATATTTATACTTGTTTTTTTCATGTAAATTAAGAGATATAATATTTTAATGTCTAGTAAGGTGAGAAAATTAATATTTAATGTGAAGTGTATAGTTGTATTAGTGTTGTGTGTGGGTTCTATATGTAATAATTAATTATTTTGTGTGGGTCAAACTTGACAAAAAAAACATAAACCTTAACTTGGAACAACAAAAAATGAAAAACGTGAACTTTAACGCAGGACGGAGAGAGTATTATATATCTGAATACATGATTTATTGTGTTGTCTAAGTGGTTTAATCATCAAATATTTCAAATTAAATTCATCACATTACATGTATGGACTGAGTTATGCGATACCGTTCCACCGTTGGATTATCTTATGCTTTCGTAATTAATTATCAATTTTTATTAAAAATATTATTATTATTCTTTCAAAATATTATTCCCTCCGCCTCATAAATATATAAATGTATTTGATAGCACATAATTTAAGAAAAATAACTTTGTTTTATAATGATGTAAGAAAAAGAATGAGTATTTTGAATAATTTAATAAAATAAAGTATATGATAGTAGTTTATTATGACTAAATTGTGTGTAAAATAAGGTGACATTTTTGTAATATTATAGTATTATAAGGTTATTGATATTGTATATTGTTTTCATTTTTAGGATGTCTAAATATTCTTTGAAGATACCAAAATAAAAAGTGTGCAATTATTCTTGGGACGGATGGAGCATTACTTTTCATTTATACTGCTATAAATTGTTCGTGAAATAGTGCACAACATTAACATTTTTCATCAATTGAATATCACTTTTCATTATAAAGGTTATCAGTATTTATCCGTCTTACAGATCCTATGAAACAATCTAACACAAGTCTTTGCCTAATTGTAATTACAGGATTACTTCCGTGAGATGAATAAAAAGTTATAATTCTATAATAAAAAGTAATACCCGATTAATGAAAAATGATAAATGTGTTGTGAACAATTTCATAAATAATTTATAATATAAATAAAAAATAAGAGACATTCTCTTGTGAGACGGGTTATTTGTAAGACCGGCATGACACGGGTGACCCATCAGTAAAGTATGTTTATTATACAGCTTACCTATTTCTTTCTGTCTACATTCCAAGAATCATCTTTGCTTCTCCTAGATCCATTGTATCAAACTCCAACTTAAGTATCTCTTTTACTTCATTTCTACCAGCTAGATCCTTATATGCTATCAGGATATTATAGATAAAGTATGCTTATTTGTAGTTAAATTATGTCAATAATAAATCATATTATAACACACTAAAATAATATTTTAATGTATAATCCAGCATATTTTAGAAAACACACTTTAACAACCATTAAACATATTTTATCTAAATAATGGACATTCTTTAGTGATGAGTTGATCCACCCGTCTCACGCCCGTTTCACAAATAATCCGTCTCATAACAGACTTTGTCAAAAAATAATAATATCTTAAAAGAAAAGTGACAGTAATATTTTTTTTAAAATGATAATAATTACGAAAATATAAAATTATTTGAGACTATATAATTCCCACCTAGTATTTTTTAATCATAGAATACAACCCAATTTTTATCACTTCTCTATAACTTTCCTAAGCACCTGAATTTAAAGAGAATAATACTTACTCTTACCATTATAAAGTTAATACTCTTATTTAATTAGGGTTTAACCTTGCTTGCTTCTTCATATCACCCTGTAACACTCTCCCCTTCCCTAAACTTGCTTCTTCATGTATTTTTTTTAGAGTATTATTTAATACACACCCTATTTTATTGAATACACACCCTCTACTTAATACACATCTCTTTTTTTCTTTTTATTCTTTAATTTTATTTTATACACATCCCTACAATTCCAAAAATGCCCTTTTAAAATTAAAATAATACACACCTCCATTTTAATCATCTAAATATCTGAGAAATTGTTATGAAAATGACGATCATCAATGAATTGCAGGAGAACGGATACATTAATCGATTAACATGTTTATACACATAGATATTCTAATTCGTTACATGTATTCATAGTTAGTTACTCACAATACCTATTTGACAGATGGATTTTAATGGACAAATGGGTATTTGATTGCTTAAATTAAAAATTCTACCTATGAAAAAGTTACCCAATGTTTGTTTACTGCAAATATATTGATAATGTTTAATGTGCACTCCACGAAAATTATCTGCCGCAGCATAAAACCTCCATGACCAATCAGAAATGAATAAAACCCCATCGCAGTTATCCAGTGTAGGAGCAAGAGAGAGATTGAAGTAGTTTTTAATTTTTTAAGAGTAAATATCAAAATTAAGTATGGTCTTTTCCAACTTCAATCCTTTTTTTATTGCATCTCTCACTTTTGGTTCTCCAAGGTCCGTTTTTGGTCCTTTTGGTCCAAATTTAGTCATTTTTCACCGGAAATTTAAAAAACTCACCGGAAAATTATGCGTGAGTTGCACGCGCTCAAAATTGGTCCTGTAAGTATGGACTATTCCAACTTCAGTCATTTTTTATTGCAATTTTCACTTTTGGTCCTCCATTGTCCATTTTAGTCCTTTTTGTCCAAATTTAATTATTTTACGCTGAAATTTTAAAAAATCCTCCAAAAATCATGCGTAAGTTGCACGCGCCAAGAAAGAAGACATTAATATAATAAAAAAAAGAGCAGGGGTAACCATGTGTAATGAGCAGCGAAGAAAAAAAAAACTAAAAAAATTACAGGGTGAGAGTAGCGCGGGCCCGCGTGAGAGACATGCGCTCTACTGTTTCACTGTGATTCCCACCCTCTCTTCTTCCATTCTCTCCAATTTTATAAAACTTGGATGGTGAGCAGAAAACTCATTAAAAAAAACATTTACATCTTCCAATGTAAAAAATCTATTATTTATATTTTTGCTTTTGCCAATAATTTATATTATCCATTTATTTAACTAAATATATTTAAAATAAAATTAAAAATAAATTAGGAAGAAATAAGGGCTCCGTTTTGCTTACGACTCAAAACACTAACCAATTAACGCGGTGAAAGCCCATGATTAATTAACCATTTTATTTTTTTAATTTTATTATAAATTTATTATCATATTAATTGCTTTTAATAAAAAAATTATTATAATGATAATAATTATTATTATTTATATTAATCATTTATTAGATTATTCAATTGTTTTATTATCAATTTATCTTAATCAAGCATTATTTTACATTAAAAATGTTATCACTTTTTATTCTTAATAAGATATTACTTTACATTAAAAATGTTATCACTTTTTATTCAATCTACGAATGATTCATAAAATAATTTAATTAAATAGCTATCACTTTTCCCTTTATCATGTCTCACTTTTTTTATTAAAAATGTTATCACTTTTTATTATTCTAGTGAATTATTCATGAAATAATTCAATTAGATGAATATATATATTTTTTTATTATTAAGGATAATTTATTACTCCATTATCACATTTTATCCATTCGATATAATAATAGTGCGTGCAACTTACACATAATTTCTGGAAAGTTTTTGAAATTTTGGCGAAAAATAATTAAATTTGGACAAAAATGACTAAAATGGACAATGGAGGACCAAACGTGAAAATTGCAATAAAAAAAGGACTGAAGTTGGAACAGTCCATACTTACAGGACCAATTTTGAGCACGTGCAACTCACGCACAATTTTCCGGCGAGTTTTTTAAATTTCTGGCGAAAAATGACTGAATTTGGACCAAAAGAACCAAAAACAGACCCCGGAGGACCAAAAGTGAGAAATGCAATAAAAAATGGCTGATGTTGGAAAATGACATACTTACAGGACCGATTTTAATATTTACTCTATAGGGTGTGTATTTAATAAAATTAAGGGTAATTTAGATATTTTATAAGTATATAATTTAATTATATAATAAAGGGGTGTGTATTAAAAAAAAGGGTGTGTATTTAGACGGACCCTTTTTTTTATTCTTTCTAATATTATTTTCATATTTAAAAAAGGAAATCCCACGAAATAAAATAACTTCATTCAGTCGTACTACATTTGATTGTCAAAATAGTTTGGTATTATAACTTCATTCAGTCACGCTACATTTGATTGTCAAAATAGTCATATACCAAACACACATAATATATCTTATATTTACTCTTTTCATATGCAGATAAGATATTTATTTTATTTTGATAGACTTTTACTTTATCGGTATTAATTCTCTATGATAACCCTAAATTTATATGTGAACTTATTAAGATTTTTAGCATTCCCTCCACTCCACTCATACCACGTCAACTCTCCAAGAGGTAAAATTTTATTTACAAATTCATATTTACACTTTTATGAGACATATTCATTGCATATTTATATTTTTATCATGCAAGACAATATTCACTCGAACATTTATCAACATATATTAACAGAAGACTTTTCACAGATAATTATTGACATGTATTCACCGGAGACTTTTAAGAAATTTATCATTCATAAAAATACATGACACTGCATATCCATATTTCTATTGTCAAACACATATTCACTTAAGCATTTATCATTTATAAAATCATGAAATGTATGCATGTCATAGTCTTTTGAATGCGAGATTTTTCCGATAATATCACTATGAAGTGTAAAATTGAATTTCTCAAGTTATACCCAATTTATAATTTTGGGGACGAAATTTTTTTTAAAGAGGAGGAATGTGATAACCCAAAAATTTGCATTTTTGTTAATTCATTATTTATACGTTAATAAATTATAAATTAGGAATGTTTTCATTTTTGTTAATTGTTATCATAAATCATTTCATATTATCCATTTAAATTTTAAATTCTGATTTTATGTTATCCCTCATCTTTAGTCTTTTTCAAATATCCCAATCTACAATTTTCTATAACTCTGATCCCTACAACTATATATATATATATATATATATATATATATATATATATATATATATATATATTTCTTTTGTTAAGCACTTCTGCACCCACATTAAATCTTTCATATTTATCATCAATTTATCAGTTTCAAAGTCCTCCTGCATCTCAGGTGAAGAATCTTAACTTATCTGTTATTATAAATGTCGTGTGTCTAGTCATTACATAGTCCCACGGTTATTTGTACTTTGCCGAGTACTGTCACTTATCTCATTTGTACTTTATTGAGTACTGTTACTTATATGTTTATGGATACTGTCATTTATCTCATGGCAAGAATTCATATTTATGTGTGTTGATTTGTTGACGTTGATGCATTGATATTTATTTTAGACAGATTTGTTACCCAGTGAGCCTGTGGTTTTTGCTCACCCTTTTTCTTTTCGTATTAGAGAAGTTGACGGGATGTGACTTGAGTTTTTATTTAAATGTATCTTTGATGTTCAGCCTATTTAAATTCCTAGTTTCTTATGCCTATTTTGATATTCACGTTGATGGGTTCAAATTACTTTTATTGAAACAGTAAAATATTTGTGTAATATTATTAAAATATTATAATTCTATTTTTTTATTACCGTCATCTATATTATTTATATCTATATTATTTATATGCATTAAAGTTAGTATTATAATTGTTAATATTATATTATAATACCATGATTTATTTTTATAAAATTTATCAATATTAACTATTTTAGGATTTTGATATATTCAAATAAATGGCTTATTATTTAGGTCTTAATTTTTTTTTTATTTATTTATAGATATTAATAGGGTTAGGTTAATATAGCTTATTTTTATAAATATTTTCTCAAATATTAGATATATTGGTTATGAGAAAAGTGGGTCGTTACATTTTCTATTTTTATTAAAATGCTCCATTAATAATTCAACACATTACACTAATACAACTATTTATAATGCTTCTTAATTTATGTGAAAAAGACAAATGATTACCTTAAAATGGACTAAGGAAGTATATACGTAACTTGTTTATGAAGGGACAAGTAATATGTTATTGGAGATTCGTGTTCGTGTCCCATGTGAATACAATTCTTTTTCTCTCTATTCTATTTAAATCTATGTATTGCTAGAGAGTTTAAATTGTAAAAGAATACAGAAATTGGAAAGGGGCACGAATCTAAATCTGTGTGCTCGGGCGCACAAGAGACTCACTCAGAAATAATTAAGTAGATGTAGGTAGTTTTTTTAATCAACTAAATGGAGTAATATTATAACCAAAAGAAATGATGATAAAAGAAGAAAGGTAAAAATTAGGTTAGGGTGGATTGAGGGAAAATGAAGTTGTACAAGCAAATAGTCCCTTTCACTGCACTCAAAAGATTTACAGTACTCATAATCAACTGTCAATTTTACTCTCTAAATTCTACACTCCCATCAAAACCCCCTCTTTTCACATTTATTATCTTAATTAATTACTCTACCAAAGATCATCATCACAATTGTTGTGCCAACATTTCATATTTTAATAATATAACTCAATCATTAAACATGTAGTATTGATTTGTGTAATATTAAGTCTACTTTAATGGAGTAGTTTACTTTCAGTAATGAAATTTTTTCATTAAGATCGGCAAATTGTTGAAAGAACTTAAACCAGGTCTTTAGGGTTGGGTTTTTGGAGACATTCACTGATATTATCAACTATTCTGAAAAATGAAGACGATCTTTGATATCCATTCTACAAATATTGTGCAGAAGGCATTTCATAAAACAGTTTCATATAAATTTTTTTATTTTTTTTTTATTTTGAGACCTTAAATTGATATCTTTATACATTCTAAAATTCTAGTTGATAGTAAAAAATAGACCGTAAATTGATAGTTAACTGAATTTCAAAATTATAATATATTCCAAATAAATACTCTCTCCCTTCCAGAGAAAGAGGTGCATTTTGTTTTTTGCACGCAGATTAAGGAGTATTATTATTTTATATGTATAAAGTGGGTAGGTGTATTAGAGAGATGTGATAGGTAGTGGTGGGCCATTGGTGGACCCTTTTTACTAAAAGATAAAATTTGTGCAATTTGAATGAGACGCCCAATATAATAAAATAATGTTATTTGAATGGGGTGGAGGGAATAAATATTGTAAGTACATCTTAGATAAACTAATGTTATTTGGTGGGGAGGGGGAGTAAGTATTGTAAGTACATCTTAGATAAACTTTGACTTTACAGGTAAAATAAATCATAGTACATATTATCAATGCATAATATTATATGAATCACAATAGTAAAAGTATTACTACACTCGGATGGCTCGCCCCCTGTGTGGTGCGGAAATAAATATGAATATTATCAATGCATAATATTATTATATGAATCACAATAGTAAAAGTATTACTACACTCTTAAAATTAAAATTAAATTCTAAAAAAAATTAACACTTATATAAAATAACACTTGAACCTTAAAATTACATGTATTAAAAAATAAAATAAATTAAGAACTACAAAATTATACTTAACTAATTATGCACAATGCATTTGTCTTGTAAAAGAAAGTTAAAAAAAAAAACTGACCTATCAATATATATTGAGCTGTCAACATTAATTGAAAATGTAAGTTTTATTTTTCATAATAATATTAAAGAGTTGGTCTCTTGCGCCCTCTCGAATGCACAAGATGTTTAAGGGTTTAACATTTTTATTCTAAAATATATATGTATACTTTAATTAATAAGAAAATTATTTTTTCATTGAAAAGATTGACTGAAATATGAATAGTATAAATATTTGATTATAAAAATTAATTTTTTTTAAAGAAATAAATGACACACGTTCTTTTTCTAAAGGGTATATCATTTAATACTAAAAAGTATAACTTTCAAAAAATATGGGATTTGAGGGCACGGTATCCCCCGCAAACAAGTTTTAACCAATACTCCCTCCTCAATTCCATGTTAAGATTTACGTTTTCCATTTTGATTTGTCTCAAGTTAAGATTTACATTTATTTTTTTGTCAAGTTAGGCCTACACAAAATAAATAATTAATTCATATAGGACCTACACACAATATTGATACAACTATTCACTTCATATTAAATATTATTTCTCCCATCTCACTACATATTAAAATAGTACTCCCCCCGTCCAATAAAACCTTTCACAATTTTCTCATTTATTTGTTCACAAAACATTTCACGCCCCAAAAAAGGAAACATCACTTTATCTAACAACCTCAAAAGTTACTTTAATTTTAAAATTACCACTCTTTTTTCACACACATCTTATTACTTTATACTTTCATTACCTAAAAATACTACAATACCCTTTAAAATCAATAAAGTTGGTCAAAGAGTGCAACTTTTCTTAAACAACATGGAATAGTAAAGTAAAAAGTATTATGGGACGGATGGTGTATTAAATATGAGGGTAACATAGGAATATTAAACACGTTTCTCTCTGTTTTTCTAATATAAAATAATTTATACTCTCTCCGTCCCGAACTTATGTTCGCCGACACTGTAGATACAGAGTTTAAGAAAAATTATTTTTGACCAACTTTATTGACTTTTTTACGGGTATTGTGGCATTTTTAGGTAATAAATAAATTATAAAGTATGTTATGTGTTTTAGGAGAGGGTGATATTTTTAAAATTAAGATAACTTTTGAGATTGTTGGTTAGTGTGAATTTTTTTTTTTTTGGTGGTGAAGATAAGTGTGGGACGGAAAAAACGAAAAGTGTAAACATAAGTGTAGGACAGAGGGGTATATTTTAAATTAAACAACATTTTTTTTTGGGGTAAAAAGATAAGAAAGTTGTAGTGATTTGTGATACTATAATTTAATAATATTGGTACAAATAAAAACAACATTTGATTGGTTTATTCAAAAGTTTATTCCCATATTCCGAGTAAGCCCAATTTAGATAAACCAATCCCAGAATTTAGTTGAAGTTGATCACGAAACCCAAATATGCATTGTGGCAGCGCATATTTTAACTCATTTACTCATATATGGAGTATTATTAAATATTAGAGAGACTATGGTGCAATCGGTTGTACCGAATTGGTACAACCTTGATCACCACCCTCTTAATTAATTCTTGCTCCTTCATTAATGTTGTTTTTTATTTTATTTTTAAATTTTTTTTATTTAAATGACTATTATACCCTAAACACTAAGAGATAATTATACCCTAAATCACAAGGGTAAAATTACAATTATATCATAAACCCTAAACCCTAGGGATAATTATACTCTAAACCACAAGGGTAAAATTATAATTATATCTCTAAAATTAAAAAAAACAGTAATGCACAGTAACGATTATATTAAAAAAAAGAGGAAAATACACACTAAAGATGAAGAAAGAAGATTTTACAAGAAATTGTACCCATTGGAGGTAGTATACTAATCTTTAACTAAATATTAGTACCTACACACAGGATCTCCATGATTTTTCAATAAGAAAATTCCATGAATATAAAATGTGGTCCAATCAGTTAAGTTAAAATGAAACAAATAGTTTTAGTAATATATTATTGGGTGATGTGATTGTGACCACGACTTAATCAAGTGTAGCACGGGGGTTCGAAATTTTTGGTTTTAAATACATTACTCGAACCGATAATTTATAAACCCAAAATTATAAGGTATTAAAAAAATTGGGTTGGGTACATTTTTAATACCTATTTTTTTAATTAAAAATAATAATTTATGACCCGACATTTTGGGTATTAAAAAAAGGGGTCGAGTACATTTTAATTACCTGCTTTGATAGGATCGGGTAATTTTGATAGGGTCGGATTGGTGAGTTTGGTGTGAAATTTGTTTATGTAAATCTTTCTATTAAAAAAAAATTAAAGAAAATTTTATTAAATATATTAAGCCCTTAGAATAAATAATTGAATCCTAAAGAGTGTTATAGAATAAAAATAAAAAAGAGAAAATTAAAAAAATACCCAAAATTTACATTTTAATATCTTTACCAACAACAAATAACTTTTATATTAATTTTAATCAAATGTCACTTTTTGAACTTTAATACTTCCATTTTTCAACTTATAATACCCATTGTGTCACTGAGGTGAATATGTATGTGTGTGTTGGTTCCGATGTAGGTATGGATGTTGATTTCTATGTTGGTACGAATGTCGATTCCATAACAGTACGAATTTCCTGTTAGTTCCGATGTAGGTACAAATGTCGGTTTCAATAATGTTACGAGTGATTTCGGTTACAGTGTAACTAGTATTCGGTTCGCACAACTATTTGGCTCTATGAAAATTGAGACTTAAATCTACTTAAAAATGCACGAGTGTAAGAGTGATGATCAAGAGTGAGCTTTTAAAAAAAATTAACCCTAATATTCAAAATTCAAAACAAATAGTCTAAGAATGTAAAACTCCAGGATTTGGTCTACGGGTGAGGATTAAGTGTTTTAAGGTAAAATTTCTTAATGTTTCAAGTTCAAAATTCATGAATTTGATCAACATCTGTGTGGCCAGTTTATACAGAATGCAAAATTCTGATTTAAAAATAAGGATACGTGCTAGTGAACGGTAGGTTCTTACCTCCCGAATTAATCGGTTTACGAATAGGAAATTAAAAAAAAACATATAAGAGTTTATATTTTAAAAACTCAAATTTTCATGTAGAATCGAATTAAAAAATATCATTACTTTTGCAAGGTAAATATTTAGGAGAGGAGGATAATGAAAATTAAATGTTCGTTAATTCTCATTCCTCATATTTAATACTACGAAATAATGAGAATTCAAATTTCTTAATTATTTACATTAATTCATCCACTCTTTAATCAACTTCATTCATATTCTTATTATCTCGTCAATAATCCTCATTCTTAATTATTATCATTAAAAAAATTTGAATCAAATGGCTCTTTATTTTATAATTCTAAATAATAAATTATTGTCTTCCATGGAATCAAGATATATAACATAAAATTAACATGGGAAAAAAATATATACAGTATTATTTCTTTTAAATCAAGAAAAATTACAGTCAATTGCATCATAAAATTAACCTATATTATTCAAAAAAACTTGCAGTTAATTTAATGCACGAATGTAACACTACTTCATTCTGCTTGGTTGGAGGTATTGAGTGGGGTTAATGGAAATGGAGGTGTATTGATCCAATTGTTGATGTTTATTTGAACTAATGGTAATAAAAATTTTTCAATCAGTCTCATTGATTCAATAATTACTCTTCACCCTTCAATCACTTTGCATTCCATTGTAATTGAGCTCCTTAATAACATTCTGGCCGAAGAATTCTAATCAAGCAGTCCTTAGAGTAGTTCTCAAATCACTCCATGTAACAATTAATTTATTTATTTGTTACTGTATACTGAATTGATGCCTTCTTTTCAGCGGAACTGCGGAAGGGCCATAAAAAATTTCGACAATTTTCTAATGGAGAAATCGTAATTGAGCCAAACAAAGGTTAAAGCGAATGCAGATCGTTTGAAAAGAAAGAAAAAAAATAAATATAAAAAATAGTATTTATATATACTCCCAAGTCCCATGCCCCATTATATTTTTATATATTTTTCATTTACATACCTGTGGTTTTTTACATTATCAATAATAGTACTCCCTATGTCTCCATATACATATTTATTTTCTCATTTTAATCAATTTCAATATTCCTTCCGTCCCATTTTAATGTTTACGTTTGCACGTTGATTAAGAAGTATAATATTTTAATAAATAGTGAGTGAAAAAATATAATATTTAATGTAAAGTAAGTAGGTGTATTAGTTTTGAATGATATATTAATTATTTTAGGTGGGTCCCATATTCCAAAAAAGAAAATGTAAATATTGAAATTGGACGCGTAAAATAGAAATGCAAATATTGAAACGGGACGAAGGGAGTACAAGGTATACATATTGGTTCAAAAAAATATACAAGGTATATATATATTTTTTAGATTGATGTGAGATACAAAATAATGTACTATTATTATACTCAATCGAGACTCATAAAATAATATTATTATACTCAACTTATTATACAAGGTCTCATACTCAATAATAATACAATTACCGCATATATTACTATATATTTTAATCCATTACACATTTAATTATTATTAAAACAAACTCTTTAATTATTACTCCTTGATTTACATACAAAACGCAAATGGATGTTGATCAACTAGGGGATTCCAACCTTGGACCAAGGTGGTTTCTTTGAATCAAATACACCACTTGAACGAAAGACCAATATTATAAAATTCTCTACTTACATAGTACTTTCTCCGTCCCGAAATTTTTTGTATAATTTCTTTGTAAATTACAAAAGAAATGTAAAAAAATTTTGGGATGGAAAAGTATATACTTATGATAAATAAAATATGGACCCCTAATTTTCACTAAAATATATGGGCATGAGTCGATCGACCTGATCGGGTGAAGCAAGTACCTGCCTTGCATGGAAGGAATATCTACACAATATTATTAATATTTTTACAACATCCAAATATTACAAGAATGCAACTTACTTTTTATACTCAATTCATCAAATCCAATAACTTTATTTTTTTTATTATTTTTAATTTCTCAAATAACTCACACTACATCTAAAAGGATTTTTTTTAATCCACACATCCATTTAGCACAAACTACAGCTAACTTTTTATTTTAGTATAAATATGAAGTTTAAGAATTTTTTTCTTTACCAAACTATTGAATGAATCTAATATTTTTTGATAAAAAATAAATGATAAAATAAATTATTTGAGTTAGAAAATAGTGGTAATATTTAAAATATAATTTATTAAAAAATTATTTATTTTTAAATTTGACTAATTTTAGGTGGTGTAAAATATATTGAAATTGATTAATTGAATAAGACAAAGCTAAGTCAAATACTCTTACCATACCACAAAATCCTTCATACTTTCCTTATTTATTTGTTCCATTAAACCCTTCACACTCAAAGAAAGGAAACATTACAAATAATCCCAAAAATTACTTTAATTTCAAATTTGTCCCTCCTTTCTCACACACATATCAATACCTTTAAATTTTTTTATTACCTAAAAATACTACAATATCCTTTAAAGTCAACAAAGTTGATTAAAAAGTACTCCCTCCGTCCCCCGATGTATTTCACGTATTTGTGTGCGCGGAGTTTAAGAAAAATTTGACTTTTTAAGTATAAAGTAAGAAAAAGAAGAAATATTTTAGTTAATTTAATGAAAAAAGTGTGTAAAGTTATTGGAATGAGTGAAAAAGTGAGTATTTTGTTGGGATATGTGTAAAAAGTAGGTATTATTGTAGTGTATTCATTACCATTTTTAGTAAAAGTAAAGTGTGAAATACTTTGAGGGACGGATGAAAAAGGAAAGTGTAAAATACTTTGGGGGACGGAGGGAGTATAAATTTTCTTAAATAACATAAAACAATATATATGAAGTGTTTTATGGGATGAAGGGAGTATTATAGTGTAAATAATTGGAGTAATACGTGATTGAATGAGGGAGGTAGCGCGTATATATATATATATATATACTGTGATTGAAAAGAGTGATAAAAGTTGTCATAAAAAAGTGGAGTATATCCCGTCTGCCAAGCAAAAAACCTGCACCTGTTATCTCCTACATTAAATGATCTCCCCCATAACTACGTCGGATTGATTTTATGCATGTCTTTTCCAATATCCCTATTTACTACCATTTCCAGCCCTTTTATTTAAATCATCATTTAATTTTTTTCAATTACTTTCTTCTCATATTAAATATAGTATATCAATATTTTATCAAACATGCATCCATAAATCAAAATACAGCACAGGTTTCACATTTCACTATAATAAAAAAATTTATTTATTTATTTTAATTAAAAGTCACATAATAATGTCATCCTTTAAACTTAAATGAGATTATGAGAGAGACGAGAGATGGAAAAAGGAAATAGGTAGTTCTTGCGTAAGACACATTCACGTGAGATTATTTTATACTCCCTCTGATCTTACTTTTTGTACGTGAATTAAGGAGTATGAAGTATTATTTAATGGGTAGTAGTTAGTTGTATTAGTGATGTACGTGTGATACATATATCAAATGTATTAGTGATGTGTATGGGTCCCATGTGTATAAAAAGAAAAATGTATACTTTTGGTGCGGACGCCCAAAATAGCAAAATATATACTTTTTCGGCGGATGGAGGGAGTACTTTTTTTAAAAAGTTACTCCATCCGTCCCAATAATACATTCGCGTATTCTTGGCACAAAATTTAAGAAAAATAACTTTTTGATGGTGTGATGTAAGAAAGAGATGATGTCTTTTGGGTAATTGAGTAGAATAAAGTGTATGATATAATTAACTTTGAATAAATTGTGTATAAAAAGAAAGTGACATTTTGTAATATTGTAGTATTGTAGGGATATTGATATTGTGCATTGTTTTCATTTTTAGGGGACGAATGTATTCTTGGGACGGACCAAAATAAAAAGGACGAATATATTCTTGGAACGGAGGGAGTAATATTTTCACTATAAAACATTATTAATTTTTAATTTATACTATAAATTATTCATGAAATAACATTATCACTTATTATCATTAGACAATTTCATACAAATATTTGACTAAGAAAATACACCACCACTTTAAAATAATCGTATTAATTTATCTAGCTTAAAAAGATGACTTGAGGAGATTATCATTTTATTTTCAAATACTACTTATACGTTCTTTTTAAAGTTTTTCTCCTCTCACACTCTCATTCTCGTCCCGTACTATAAATTATCTACTTTAAATATATATTTTAATTAAAATTTTATTACTTTCATAATTTATTTATTTATAATTTAAAAATAATATACTCTATTTTATAAAAAGTTGATAAAATTAATTTTTTTAAAACTTGGTATCTCCATAAGGACCATAACGTAACGATGCAATTTATTATTACGATGGAGTATAGGATGGAATATTTAAAATCATAAATTTTTCGAACACTCTCTCACACTTCCCTACTTATATAACCACTCTGAAACTCCCACATAACAAAACTCCAAGAATCAAGAAAATGAAAAGAACAAACGTCCCTTTCTTTCCTAATCTGGAACCTCCACCACCCGCCCCCACCCCCACCCCACACAATCATTACAACCCACCTCGTGTCCTCGAAGGAATCGCCGCCGTGGTCGGCGAATCCGTTCTCTTCGGGCCCACCAAAGAACCCACCCCCACCCCCACCCCCACCTCCTCCAAGTTGAAGAGCTACAGAGGCGTGCGAAAGAGGCCGTGGGGGCGGTGGTCCGCCGAGATACGCGACCGCGTGGGGCGGTGCCGACACTGGCTCGGCACTTTCGACACCGCCGAGGAGGCGGCGCGTGCCTACGACGCGGCGGCGAGGCGGATGAGGGGCTCCAAAGCCAGGACAAACTTCCCCATCGCCACCGTTGTTCCACAACCGGTGATGATCGGACCACCTAGGGTTTGTAAGGGTAAAGGGAAATCATCGGCTGTAACTTCCACTGCACATCTCTTCAGCCCTAATTCCTTGATCCAAACTAAAAAGGGTTTCGATTTGGATCTTCATTTGAATTTGGGGAATTAGGGTTTCTTGGCTACAACCTTAACTAAATTATTATGATAGCAATAGCAATATATTATGTATGGCTATATTATATAAACTTACTCCATTTAGGTGTAATCACTTTTTTTATTTAATTTTGGTTGTACGTTACTACATGTAGTATAATTTATGTGCAAAATTAGGCGTTCTTACTTTTCTGGCTTTGCATGTGTGGCTTATTAGGGACTCCATTATCTACAAAATGGTATTACGTTAAAGGCAAACAATTAGGTTCATATACTTGGAATTATTTTGAGCCATACTCTCGTTTATGTTATGGCAATGTTACGTGCATAAAAAATGATATTATCATTGTAAAAAAAGTAATACTACTTAATTGATAAAAATAATATTCCTCCGTCCGCTTCAAAGAGTCGTATTTTTTCATTTTGGGTGTCCGCCCCAAAGGTTTTTTTTTACACATATAGAATTCACACACACCCACTAATACAACTTAAAATGGGACTTATACCTCCACTAATACAATTGCGCACTACACATTAAATAATAATACTCCTTAATTCATGTGCCAAAAAGCAAATGACATTCATTGTGACGGACGGAGGTAGTATTAATAGTGAAGAGAATTGAACAATTATAGTAGTACAATAAAAGTGAGAACATTTTATAGTGAAAGTTAAGTCATGGACTCACACATGTCTTTGACTTTTTTCATGGAATTATAATTTAAAGATCTAATTATATTTATAATTTTTAATTAAAGAGGTTTCAATTTTTTTGTCAAAAATTTTAGAATATTTAAAGTATATTGTACTTACACTTATAAATAATGAGGTTTTACATTACAATTTTTTTTTGATAAATTTAAAAACAAAAAAATTATAGATCAAATAAAGTAATTTTTTTGGGTCAAATATATAAATATAAGTGGAATAGAGAAAAAGGAAAAAGGGTTGGAATACTTTCGTTAAAAAATATTGACCAAATAGAGTAAAAAGTTTTGAGACGAACAAGGAAAAAATAGACAAAAAAAAGGATCGAATAGATGTTCATAATTCTCTCACTGATAGAGAAAAAAATCGAATAGAAATTTATAATTTTCTTACCTATAAAAATTAAAATAAAAAATATATAAGTTAAATAAACAAAAAAATTTGAATCTAGTAAATCAAATTTTAGTCACCAACAACAAATAAATGTATTCTTGAGATGTATATTAAAAATGATTTTACTTTGAGCGAGTAAAAAAATATTTTCCATTTGAAAGTGAGTATTGCCACACATTTTTTATTTTTTATTTGTTATTATTATATAAAAAGGGGATTCCCTCTTATGAGACGGGTTTTAATGAGACGAGTCGATCCACTACTAAAGTATATTTATTGTATAGATAAAAGCATTTATTTATAATTAAAGTATGTCAATAATAAATCATGTTATAACACTCTAGTATTTTAATGCTTCATTCATCATATTTTAACATGTTCAAGTATTCACTACTCGAACTCAATCTACTCTTCCTAACAGCTCTAGCAAACCAAAATGTAATAGAAATTATGGAAAAAAAAAAACTGGCAGGAACATGGAGCAAATACAGAATCATTCCTTCTCATGTCTTAGTTCTTACAAGCTCCTCATGATCCTTGGGTGAGATCACTTTCCTTCTAGTAGAACCAACCTTAAACTCAAGCATCCTCTCTACCATCGCTTCATGGAATCAAATTGGGGATTTAAGGTTTTTCTTTTAAATTATACTTCCTCCTCCCTCTGTCCGTTCGAAAGAGGGTATTTTTTCTATTTTGGTCGTCCGTTCCAAAGAGGATCACTTCCTTTTTTACACACATAGGACCGCACACACCCACTAATATAACTAAAATATGATATTTACACTCCCACTAATACAACTATCCACTATTCATTAAATAATAATACTCCTTAATCAACGTGCACAAAAGTAAAAGACCCTCTTTCGAGCGGACGGATGAAGTAGAATCTTGCAAGCCTGTTATCAAAGAAATAATAATAATATTAGTTAAAACTTTTTCTAACACCGTTAGTTAATTTATACTTTAAGAAAAATACACAGGGTTGATATAGCGTGTGTTTGATTGTATTTACAAATAACTCAAATCTACAATCATTCATTTCAATTGAAAGGGCTTTCCTTCCGTCTTTTCATTAGTTCTATGGGCATTCATTTTGGTGTATGAATTATGATGTATATAGAAAGTTTATTTTACACTCCCTCTGTACTATAATTCTATGTTTGATTCCGATTTATCTGAATTTTTAAAATCAATGAATAATATTCCTCCATTCCAACTGAATATTTTATTCATTATGTCATTTTGATCCGTTTCGTTACAAAGTATTCCCTCCGTCCCACAAAATATTGCACCCCCAATTTCGGTACGGAGATTAAGAAAGTGATAATTTTTAGGTGTATAATGATATTTTTATGTAATAAATAAATGATAAAATATGTTAGGTAGAGATGGTTTTTTTGTAAATAAAATGTATGTGGAAGGGTGGTTATTTTTTACTTTTTACTTTTTATGGAAATGTGCAAATTTTTGTGGGACAGCCCAAGATGGAAAGTGTGTCATCTGAAATGAGACGAGAGAGTATCAATTTCTTTTTCTTGGTAAATGAGACCCACAAAATATAATTATTATACTCAATCCACTACACATGGGGCTCACACACAACACTAATATGACTATCTACTACACATTAAAATATTATATCATTTAACATACTCTAAAAAAACTACTCACCAATGGAATATTCCGTTGGTAAAAGCTTTAATTCCCTTGTTAAATTGATTTATAACGGATTAGCAACGGAATCCGTTGATAAAGTGGTGATTAGTAAATTTTTAGCAATGAAAATTCAACTCCGTTGGTAAATAATTTCGTTGGTAATTTATATAATGATTCCTTGCTAATCCGTTGGTAATTACCAATGGATTGAATTACGTTGGTAAAATAGAGAATAAATTTGTTGTCATTTTTGTTGCTAATTCATTAGTAACTGCCAACAGATTGAATTCCGTTAGTAAATTCTGTTGTTAAAAAATAATTTTCATTTAATGATATTTCATATTAAATTATTGTAATTCTTATAAAATAAGCCCTTCACCATCTTAATTACACCCTTTCGTGCGTGGAGATACCTATCAGCCCAAGACCTTTTTTTTTTTATTGGGCCATAAATAATCGAATGAAAATCAATAAAAGTGCCAACTTCTCAATGGATATATCATATTAATATCAAGACACCCCTTATTAATTGCTACCAAAAGCCCATAGAACATGGAGTAATTTTTATCCTTAATATTTAAAGATAGTTTGAGTGCATGAGTATATTTTCACTCTCATGTCTTGTAGTCTATTTTAATTTTAAAATTTGGAAATAGAGTAATTTGTATTTAAATATCATTTTTTCTTAAAAAAAAAAAAGACAATAAAATAATCCAGTGAAAATAATGCAAGAACAATGATCGTTTTTATACTCTTTCCAAATCCTTTCCTGTCTTCACTATCGAAAATACTTGAAATCAACCAAACATAGACAGTGGGTTATTAGATTCTCTATTATGCAAATTGAAAGAATATGATTATAAAATAATAAAAAATGAAATAGTGCAACTCGTAATGATGAAGTATTTTATTTTCTTGTATTACTACTAATCTCGCAATGTTATTTCTCAAGAATCAATTGTGCCACCAACCTACTTCAGAAAAAAGTTAATCAGTGTGATTAGTTTTTTTGCCATTATTTAATTTTCAATGTCTCTTTAATTAAAGTATAATTGTTACTCTTTTCATCCTACACTTAATTATGATACTCCCTTCGTCCCACGTATTTTTACCCACTTTTCATTTTGGGGTGTCCCACGTATTTTTACCCATTCCATTTTTGGCAAAAATACATAATATTTTATTACCTACTTTTTACAATCCCAACAACTTTAATTACTTTTTTACACTTTATTCATCATTCCCAATAACTTTATTCACTTTTTCTTTTTAAATTACTAATTTATCCCTACTTTCTCTTACATTATATATTAAAAAAATAAAACGTCTTAATCTCCGTGCCCGTACAAATGGGTAAAAATACCCGGGACGGAGGGAGTACTATAGATTGGTAGTTTTAAAAAAATTACTCTCTACAAACTTTACATACTTTTATAGATATTTTGATATTTTCAAGTAATAAATAAAATATAAAATATTTGATATTTTCAAATAATAAATAAAATATAAAATATATTATATATTAGATAAGCATGGTGTTTTTAAAATTAAGATACTTTTGATATTACGAATTGATGTGATATTTCATATTTTAGGTGATGAAGATAAATATAAGACGAATGAAAATAAAAGTATAAAGATAAATGTAAAACGAACAAAGTATATAAGTATTGATAGTTAAAATATACTCAGTATTCTATAATGAATGATGTATTAAAATATATTTATATGATATTATTATAAGTAATATGATTTATTACAAGTATACTTTTTCTATATAGCAAATATTATTAAAAATATTCTTTAATAATAGATGATTCATTTCATGTAACATACTTTATCCATATGGTAAATATCCTTTGATAATGGTGAAACCTCAATAAAATATAACCCCTTAAACACAATCTTTCACACATCAACAATTAAAATGTCTCGACATCAATTAGAGAAAGATACAATAATCTATCATACTTGCATAAAAGGGCTACAATTCAAACATGTTCGTGTTACAACTATCAATTTATGTAAGTTGTGAGATTATCCATCAACAAGGTTACAACACTATCATGTAACATGCCCCAATGTCTTTCCTTAACATATGTATATCTATACTATTACACAATACATTATCATATCCCTGAATATCCCCGAAGGGACGAGTCCGAGAAGAGACGAGACGGGACCCTCGAAGAACTACATATTTGAGAAAGAAAATACAAGAAACAAAGAATATGGGTGCATATGAGATGAGCAGGGGTCTCTGTAAACTAGCCCTCAGCAATTTCTTCATTCATAAGTAAAACAAAAAGAATAGATCCTACCTAACATTCTTCCATTTCTACCTTCACTACTACAACACACGTCATCGTTCTTAGAAGATGAGTTAGGTAACTGTACTATCTTATAGTTATAGTACACTTTGTCCTAAAGCAAGGTTAGCCCTTATTTAGTATAGAAGTTGTTGCTTGTTATATTTTATCAGGGGAGAAGATTCTAACCGGATGGTTTGTTACATATGACATCTGGATAGCGATCATCATCGAAAGGGATGTTTAGATCAGGAAGCATGAACGATTGGTCGGATGTATTAGCTTCGGAGCAGCCATTTGATGAAGACAAATGAGGCATTGTCTTTGGCTGAACTTGGTCTGAAACTGAACCTTGAGTTACCGGTGCTTTGCCTCTATCCGGAAGAGGTTGTAATTCAATCTGTGTAGAGAAGAGAGGCTCAGACAACACAAGATTACCATAAAACATATACACGCAGCTAAACATGTTTCTCATGTTATAAATACACACTGGACCGTATATAGAGCACAAAAGAAGATAATGGGTAAAACTCACCTTCATTCTCTTCAAGTTTTTGTTTATAGCTCGTTGTTTCTCCAAAGTCATTTGAAAGGAAGCTATTCTCTGAGAAGCACAATTACAATGATAATAGTCAATATTAGCAACAAATACCAGCTAGATTTATACCTACTATTGTTTAGTGTATTATATAATGTACCCTTTTCAGCTCCCTTCTTTCTTTTAGCAGCAAGATTTCTTCATCTTTGAGTTCTGCCAAGGTCTGTGAATAGCAAGAAAGAAAACAAAAATCAGTCGAGATTCGTGGATATCAGCTAAAGCCATGTTCTTGATTCACACCATTTTTCACGCTACGTCTAAAAGTGAAACATGAGCATGAAAGATCCCATAATCAATTTGTTACCACATTATACAAAAATGTAATCTACAAGGTTACTATGATGGTACTCAGGAAACAATTGATGTTCGACACTGAACGATTTGTCCGTTTCTCAAACTTACCTAGCAATTACAGAATCTAAGATCATTAAAGATAAACAGTGTTATTAATGAGATAGATATAGTTCCATTATGCATAATCATACTAGACTGGTGGCATAAAAGAGTGATAAAGAGCATAAGCCAAGGTTATCTCATTTGTCAAAGAGTCGAACATTTATGACAATATTTTAGATTTGCGATGCAATGATTTTGCAGACAGAAAAGACCAAATGCGTTAGCTTTGCACATTCCATCTAAAGCTAAATAAATCTAATTTTTTTTCACCTTCTTCTTTCTTGACCTCTTCGAAGGGTTCTTCTCACCATCTCCGATAACCTGCAGCGGAAAATTAAAAAAAGCACAGGATCAGTGAAACCTGAAATGTGTAAGTCCCTAATCACAAGTATTTGTATATATCAGCTTATTATCTCATTTAGGTTTGGCATACATACATACGGCAAACAACCGGCCACCTCAAAAGTAATCATGGCGCGATTGCAACTCGACTTCTGCTTTTAACACACATGAGAATCATTTATTTCAATCATACCCATATATACACACAAAAATGTAATCTTTAGCATCTCAAAGATCTCTGCTAACATTTTACCGTGTCCATGCACGAGCACAAGTTTGTCTTAAACTTAAGAAATACAATTGTCAACAACAATTACACGGACGAAAAATGATCGGCTAAGTTTTCGTTCCGCGGGGAACCGAGCTCTTTTTTGTTCACTTTTAAGAGCAAGTGAGCCAAGTCATTTGAAACAAAACCATGGGACAAAGGGAAGTGGGAACAAAGTACATGGAAAAGCAAAAAAGGAAAAGTTGGAGGGGTGAACTTGAAGGAACAAAAGAAGTCAGTTCAAGATTATGATTTGGCATTACATAGTAAATAGACAACAAATTTAGTTTTTGACAAAAAAAACATGGTCCCCCCACCCCCAACCACAAACCTAAATCCACCAAAACCACATAGCTTCTTTCATATTTTTACACCAAATTACACTTCTTCAGAAAAGATTATACACATGTTCATGTACAAAATTTACATTGAATTTGAAGAAGAACACACCTTTCTTGGACCCACAAAAAGGAGGAATATATGAAATTCAAAAAGAAAAGAAAAATAGGCCACGTTCACACTCTGTCATGCATGGAAGTTACAGCCGAAGCCACATTCTTTTAACCCTTTAACCATGATTAAAAAATTAAAAAGTTCCCTATAATTTTTTACTGCGAAATTCTTACAACAGACCTATTACCAATGTGAATACCTAGTATTGCACATTTACCTTGGTAAAAACAAAATGAAAGGTTGTAAATAAGGCTATCATCACATTTTCATGCCCCCCCCCCCCCACTGATTTATTGTCCTACTAGCAAAAATAAAGCATTCAATGAAAAAAAAAACATATAAACAGTAATCGATATATATAGAATGAGAATTAAATATGACTAATGAATAGATCCGACTCGACGAGATTAAAAAAAAATTACTCTGATGTCTGCGTAGTTTTTACCCCCAATAAAAAGTCAATTTATAAAATCAAGAATAAATAAAAATTTCAGAATAAATTTGAGGAAACAAATAAAATAGACAATTAAATTGTGCGGAAATGCGAGGCGCCTCGAAATGCTCGCTTTGAGTGTACAGATGGCAACAGACGGTTGGACGATTAAGACAAGCAGGATGGGTACAGGACACACACATGTTACATAACTGGATAAACCGCGGGTGCACCGTAGACCAAATTTACACCCGTCGCACCAGATCAGTCACCCGTATAATTATACATGCATAAAAAAGAGCTTTTATGTAAAGTGCACAACCACTAACAACGCTCCCACCAAACTTAAACGCAGACCTATTTGCCACGAAAACACGCCACCGCTTCACCTGGGGACAACCCCACCCTCACCACGTGAAATGACCGGAATAGCCCCCTCATAACCTTAGGATTATTAATTTGAGAACGCCTAATTAAATTATTTCATGCAGCTGCGTGACCCTTGGGATGGAGTTTTGACTAAAGAAAATTGGAATACTTATTTGGCATTTGAGACCTGAGTTGACGAAACTGCCCTCGAGAAGAAGAGCAACTTTTGGCTTAGTTGACTTGCTTAAAATTAAACCGACGTGTACTCAAAACTGCAAACAGTTGGTGGAGGGGAGGGTACTTTCGTCAATTCAACTCTCGACCAAGACGACGCATAATAATGGGTTTGGATGAAATTCATTCAATCTTGTGTGGGCGTTGAAATTTAATTTTAACATACCATTTTCGTTAATATTTTTTTCCAAAAAGAAAAAGGGGATATTATACTATATAATAAAAATATAATTATAATTATCCTACATCTCATGAATGAATGACCTAAATAAAAATACGCGTGACTCAAAGATGGAAAATGGGGAGGGCAGTTCGGTCAACACACCGAACCAGATCGGTGGCGCGACGGGAGGTGTGGGGGGTATTCTGGTCATTCCGGTGAAACTGAAAAAACGGTGACAGGTGAGGAGGGGGAAGAAGCGAACAAAAGGGTGATGAAAGTTTATGATCTATTATGTGACTTCTTCCTTCCAGAAGCGTGGCAGTAAATATCCGAATTCCGCAGGGGTAAATTGGTCAATTCACGAGACACACCGAATGACAACTGACACGACCACACTCCTAGGATTATTCAGTTTTAAGCGCAGCACCACCCGCCGACGGCCGCCGGACACACACACACAGAAACACCCTCAAATATGTGTATTGCTGTTACGGGTATATATACGGGTGTTATATACGTATACACAAACCTTAGATCTAGTTAGTTTCTGGACATGTGGTCGGCTGGATTCTTCAGAGCCGCCGCCAGCGCCGGCGCCACCAGATCCACCGCTGAGGGAGGTGGCGCCGCTCCACGACAGCGGCGTGGTTGGACTCGCTCTCTGGCTCTGCGCCTGCTTTTTCGGGTTGGTGTTGGCGAACACGGGTTTCGACCGGCGCTGGCGGACGCTCCACTCCAGTGGCAAACTAGGGCGGCGCTTGAGCGGCGGCGGCGAATCGCCGTGGAGGCTGACCAGAAGCTCAACCACCATGGTGTCGTCTGACATGGCAGCCTTCACCCACTCCTCCTCAACGCCACTCATGCCTATTCCGTTATAAGATTCTTTCTTTTAGAGAGAGAATGAGAGGAAGTTAGGAGAGAGAAAGGGAGAGAGAGAGGGGGTTATATGAAGAGTGAGAATGGAAAAAAATGGAATGGTGGTGGCAAAGAAAATCTGAAGGAGAGTTAGATATTACTTTGAAATAAATTATATATACATATAATAAATGATGATATATATATTTATATAGATGAGGACCAGAAGTGTGACATGAGCGTGTGTGCATATAATTATATACACACACAGTAACACGCATATGTGTGTGTGTGGTGAAGATGCTTGTTGACAACTCGTAGTGTGTATGTGTTTTGAGGGGTGGGTAGTAAACATATGGGTGGACTCATGATTTTCCAATTTTATTTTAATTTTTAATTTTTAATTTTTAATTTTTATACTAGTTAGTTTATTATGTGATGTGATGGGCCCACAGAAAGATGTGGCATGAGGGGCTGCATGAATGACTTGTACCTTTTTCTATCATCCTATTCTGTACCGCCTACTGGTGCCACTACACCCAAACACAGGCACAAAGCAAATTGTGGGTTTCCATTTGAGGTTATTTTTGGAAATATTGTATCAAATTAATACACTCACCATCCCACATTTAACATTTAAGTTTAACCTTTATTTTGATCAAGGTATAATTAGTGTTCATTTTCATCTTAGTATGCCCCTAGTAAGCATTTACTTTTACACATAAATTAAAAGATACTTCCCCGTCCCACGGCAAGGGTAATTTTTGCTTTTTGACACGTGAATAAGGAGTATTATTAGGGTGCGGCTATTCGCACCCCCCAATTCTGCTAAACTTACCCCAATTACTAAATGTACCCCATTAAAATAAAAAAAATACATATCTAAATCACAAAACACACCCCATTTTAGACCATTTTATCCTTTAACTTTCTCCCAATAAACCATATCAGATTAATCTTCAAACAAAACTTCTGGTTCTATCCAACCCCTTCCGACATGCATGTGTAGCCATCATCCATCATCAACTCGTATTCATAACGAAGAGCACATTAAAATCATTATAAATTGTTGCATATAATAGGATCTTCGAAACTTGTTGTTTTAGATCTCCATCTTCATCCTTGTTGATCTAGATTTCAATGAAGAAAAATTTCTTCTCATTATCCGCTACAACCTTCGCTTGCGTTGGAAATAGGGTTTCGGTTTAAACCAGTTTAATTATGAAGGCTCCCGAATGAATTAAATAATTACTAATCAGTCATGTACAACATTCCCGTTTCATACCAGTTGCTGCTGAATTTTTTCTTTTTCTTCATCTCTTGGCAGACTCCTGCTACTGAAACAAGGTTTAAGTTTTAGGAGGTTGGAGGGTGGGTGCTTTTCTTTGCACCATGGATGAAAGACATGCAGTTTCAGCAATGGAAGAGATTTTCTTTAGGACAAGATTGTAGAGTATGAAATATTCGATCAAATCAAATCTTCTTCAAATAAATAATGACAAATCTTCTTCAAATAAAGAATGAAGATTCCAAGTTTTGATCGCCATCTTCTGGATTACGATGATGACGGAGAATTAATAGGGTGTATAGTTATGAAATTGGGGTATATATAGAAATTTTTATGGTATGTATAGAAATTGAGGAAAAGAATAATAAATTGTGTAAGGGTATTTATGTCTTAACAAATAAGGATATTATAATTTTATATATTTACGGGGTATGTTTAGTAAAATTGGGGGTGCAAATAGCCGCCCCCGTATTATTATTTAATATGTAGTGGGTAGTTATATTAGTGGGAGTATGGACCCCATGTTTTTATTGTATTAGAGGGGATGAGTGGGTCTCATGTGTGTAAAAAAAGGAAAGATGACCCTTTGGGTGGGACGACCAAAATGAAAAATAGAGACCCTTGCTGTGGGACGGACGGAGTATAGTATTTTAATGTGTAGTAAGATGAGAGAAATAATATTTAATGTGAAGTGGGCAGTTGTATTAGTGTTGTGTGCGAGCCCTATAAGAAATAATTAATTATTTTGTGTGGGCTCAATTTGGCAACAAAAGGAAATGTAAATCTTAATTTAGAAGAAACCAAAATGTAAAACGTAGTAAACCTTAAAGCAAAAATAGAGAAGTATTTGTTACACAATTTTTATGAACACTCATTTTTTGAGGACAATATTTTTTTGGGTTAATTGCACAAAAACCACAAAACTTTACTCCTATTACAAATTAATCCTCACTTTTGAGAAATTGCAAAAAAATCACAACCTTTAAATTTTGTTGCAAAAAAACCCAAAAAAACCCTATTATTAGTCACAAATTGGGTTTTTTTTGCAACAATACTTAAAGGTTGTGGATTTTGTTGTAATTTCTTAAAAGTGAGGATTAATTTATAATAGAAGTAAAGTTCGTGATTTTTTTTACAATTAATCATTTTTTTTATGGATTATAACTATAGGTACAAAATATAAGCTAATATTACTATTAGATACATACTATATAGATAGCTGGATTTTACCCTCCGTCAATGATGGAATGATGTGGCTGTTTAAATATGATTGGGGGGTTATCCGAACTAATCTAACATGGTGGTTTAGGAGAGAGAGAAAGAATACTCATCGATTCCCTCCACGATTTTGTGCCTTTTGGAGGTGAATGTTATCTGTTGTATTCATTAGGGGCATGCCCTATATATTGGGTGGCCTGACGTCATCCAAATTTCCGGATATATCGTCAAGTCATATCACAATAAATGCAGACACTGTAGACATTAAATGTTATAGCCTCATGCGGCTATTTTTTATGATCTGTTTTAGAATATCCCCTATGTCCGAATCCTAGGAGATATCTGAATAGCTTCTAAGCTAGATGGCACAAGTGGCCAAGTGGGGTAGTCGAAGGACTCATCCCGGCCAAGAGAGTGGGGTGAAATTGATCGGCCTCCCTTCTGTTGGGAATAGGCGATATTGGGCCTGATAATGTCAAATAGAGCGTGTCTCCACTGGGCCCAATTATACGCAGCCCATATTTTATTTTTGGAGGTCCAATCCACTGGGCCCTACTACATTAGCCCCCAGACTTCATTGTCATGATGGTAGGACGAGTGGAGGCGGAGCCTTCTTAATTAACGCGTGTGTCTTGATTTCCAAGTTTGAATTTTGAATTTTCTGACGCGACGTGACGTTTTGAAAAAATTTTGGTGTGACGTTTTAGGATCCAGGTTGAATTTTTGAGGCTGTTTAATCATTGCATCGATTGAAGGAATCATCCCACCTTTATTACTATTCTATCAGAGTCGCGTCGGTTGGGGGGAGAACGAGCCAGTATATAAGGACGCCGCCTCGCCTCCTAATTTTCATGCTTTCTCAATCTTCTCAATCCCCTCATTTAAAATTTTCTTGTAGCCTTTCTCTCTTCTGTCGAATAATTGTATGAAACCAAGCGATTATTTCGGCCGTCGATCGGGTCAGAGACGAGCGGTGAGCGGCGTGGAGGGGGATTTCGAAGTCTTTGGAGAGGGCATACTAAGAGTTGTGCGGGGAGAATGAAGTTTTCTCCTCTTTGCAGCGCCTCCTAGCTGTGTCTCGTTCTCTTACATCTTCGCTTGTGACGATGGATGACATGCTTGATCCGGTGAATATTGGGTCTGAATCGCGTCGCATGACGGGGTTCATAATGAGATGAAAGCCCATTTCCAAGAGCTTGATTCCTCTTGCCCAATTTGAAGAGTTGGCCTCGAAATACGCAGCACGGGGGATAGAGTTCGCCAAACCCGTCACCGATGACCGAGCGAGCAAGCCGACTTAAGGGCGCGTAGCGGTGAATGGCTCAATGTTGAAGCTAGGGTTTTGTCTGCCTCTTCATCCTTGTTTAGGCCGCCTACTCAATTACTGGAACCTAGCGCCGGCCCAATTGACACCAAATGCCTAGGCAACGGTGATTGGGCGGCTGGACAATGGAAGCCGGCACAGGTTAGGGTTCCCTCTGCCTTCCAGCTTCTTTGTGCGCATGAGGGTCCAGTCCCTACAATATATGTTTTCTATTCTGACTCTATCTCCACTTTGTGGCTTGTCGATTGAATTTTTATTTTGGTCTTACTTGCAGATAAAGATAAGTGTGCGGGGTCCCATCTTTCCAAGAGATTTATGGAGTTTATGGACATTATCAGAAAATTGAGTCCGCATAAGAGGAGCACATACATAATCACTGATGAGCTTTTGATCAAGTATGGTCTCATGATGGATCCGAAAGCACCCGTACCTCCATCGGCGGTGACTGTAGCCGCTCATGCCGAGATGAGCTCCGAGTTGCCGGGGGCCTCAACCATTGTTCTGGATATTCTAGTTGGGGTAGTGGTGGTGTCAGGTGGGTCATCTATCCTGCTCGGTTCGGGGACTGTCGACCCGAGTCCCTTGGCGAAAATAATAGAAGTGGACAATGCTTCGCCCACGGAGCCAAGCCCCCAAGCCCTACTAGAGGGTGTTCTTATGCTAGGTACTGAGACGGACACTCATGCCACTGGGAAGGTTGTTCGGCCAGACGCAGATAAAGGGGTTCTTGATCCTCTCGGTCATGAGGGGTTCGGCGACGTGGCTGTCGAGCGTGAAGGAAAATATGAGGAGGACTACCTCCTGCCTGATTTGGGTGGTTCATCATCAGTCGTCCATCCGGTACAACGTCAGCCTGGAGGATCGAATGGAGTCATCTTGGATAACCGAGCGCTCTCTGGTAGCGGTCCTTCCGAGCCCCCGAGTAAGAGAGCTCGGGCAGAGAGCTTTGGTCTCTTCACTAGTAGGGCCGCTTTGGGGGGTTCCTTCGACTGAGACCCCTTATTTGGGATTCAAGATCGGCGCCTCCTCCCCAAATGTTCGCCCATTTCCGCCAGTACTCTGCAGCCTTTATGGGTCGAACTTGTACAATTTCACTCACTCGGATCTACCCACCTTTATGCAAATAGCTATGGAGGCAGTCCTTATTAGTTTTACCCATGAGAAGAGTGATACTATTGGGGATATAAACTCTGACGATCTTATTCATGCGGCGATCGGGTATCAGTCACGGGCTCTGAGCTACTTGAGTCAGACGTCAATTGTCTTAGCCCGCCAAGGTCAGGAGATAGCTCAGTATGCTGCTCTCTTCCACCATCATGAAGTATAGTTGACCCAGGTAAAGCAAGAGATGGAGGAGGCAAAACGAAAGCAATCGGAGGATTTCACGTCGGCTTAAGAGGAGGTGGCTCGTCAACGCAGAGCCTTGGAAGAGGCACTTGAAGCCATCAATGGAGAGTTGAAGTTGTCCGAGGAGAGATTGTTTCCCTGTGAGGCGTCATTGAGGGCTGCCGAGGAGGCTCAGAAGGAGACAGAGGAGAGAGGTGAGCAGCTTGCCCAGGAGCTAGGTGAGGCTAAGAGGCAGTTGTTCGAACGTCAGCGAGAGTTAGGGGTAAAGGAAGCCGAAGTGAATGCTCTGACTAACAGGTATAAGGCCGACTTCTCAGTCTTGATAAACTCTGAGAGGAAGGTGGCTGGCATAGTCGGGTTTAGTAAGGCTCTAGCGCACTCTGCGAGATTAGCAAATGGGATCGGGGCTACCGGTCTTTTGGAGAATTTCTATCGGATGCTGCATGCTTAGATAGCTGCCTCGGGGCTGTCGGGCGGTATTGATTGGGAATCGCAGGAGATGAATTTCGCTCCGCTGGGGTATGTGTTCGACTTTTTTCACACACCAGGCTTCACAAGTCTGGCCGCCTCCCAGACATCCATAGTGTCGACTTCCGGGGTGGCTCCTTCTCATCCGGCTCTCGCCCCAACTGGCCCTTCAGGGAGGCTTAGCTTCTAGGACGTAAGTTTTTGTACTCTTTACTTTCTGTTTAAAATTTTTTACTTAGTTATTATTTTTATTCTTCATGGCAATGATTGCATTAAATAGTGGCTTCTGACACGCATTAATTGTGCATTTAATGCATTTGATCTCCCGATATTCCTATCACCATATTTTCTTGAACTGTCACATCAGTTGTCATTCCCCCCATATCTTCCTGCTCGATTGCGGCCACGTGTAATGATCCGAAGGTTCTCGTTCCATCTTTGTGTGACCGCTTCGAATTCTGGGGAGAACAGTTATCCCCTGTTCCCATTCTTCTATAAAAGGGGGTTGGCCATGCAAATGACAACGCTACGCTTACTTTCTTCTTGCTCCCTCTGCAACTTTATTTTTCTTCAATCGTTTTTGCAAAAATCTTCTGCCATGGCTATTGGTTTTTCTTTCAAGGCACTTGTGTCTGTTCTTCTATTTTTTAGTGGTTTTCTCCTTCTACTCTTGGCCGTGGACTCGAGGTCTTCCCAGGAATTCCTCAGTTCTGAGGAGGAAGACGATGAGGCAAGCAATGTTAGGGCTCCTCCCGTAACCCACAGTGGTCGTCGTTCAGTTCCTCCACTGCCTCGTCATAAGCTTCTCAGTAAATCTACACCCCTTGGGGAAGGGTCGTCACGACGCCGAGTGGTGCCCAAGATGGAAGGTCGGGCCTCCTCCTCGTTTGTGAATTTGGAGGATTCTACAGAGCCCAGTAGTCTTAGCCGTCCGTCTGGTCGTGGTCGCGCCATGACCAACTCCACACTGAGGGGCCACGCCACCAGCATGCGGGAGGAGGATGTGGATAGCGCTTTTAATCTATACAGTTATCCTAAAATAGGGTTTGTGATGCCTGCTCATCGCGAGCGGCTTGGAGAGGCAAGCCTGATCATTGCCGCTTTCAATATGGGAATGTTTACTGTGGGCGTATGACTTTCGTTAGCCCATACCATTGGCCGGGTGTTGATAAATTGGGTTTGGCTCCTATGCAGATAATACCTTCGGTCACGGCTAATTTATTTGGTCTTTTAGTACTTCTTCATGAGAGCGGATGCACTTCTCCCACCGCCAGAAATATTGATTATGTGTATCGCTTTGTTCATGATCCCGATTGACAAGGTCATTACTATTTGCAAGTGCAACGAGGCGTTTGTCCCATTTTCAATCGAAACTCTATCGCGGCCAACATTGAAGATGTCAATGGTTCTGGGTTTATGGATTTGAATGTCGTGATCGTCTTGGGAATTATCTGTCTGTCCCTTGCGCCTTTCGAACTCCTGAATCTCATGAGTGTTTTTCTTTTTAAATTTGTTGAACTGTTGGATTTTCGTCTGCCTCTTATGATTCTTGGTTTTATTTTGGATTTCTTTTCTATTGGTAGCCCTGGTTCATTTGGCCAATGAGGAGCTGTCCTGGGTTTTTGTTTGGCTTTTTACGTGATCAATTAGATGTTTCTTCCCCGTGATATTTCTCCACTTTTGACTGATAAGCACCTTTCGGATGCTAGCCTATTTCAAGATCCCTCTCGGGCTCCTTCGGTAAGCTTTGTAGGAAGGGTAAGTGACAATTTCACTTCTTGGGACGCTGCCCTTGGCGAGTTTTTTTTAATCACGCCGTGTATCCCCCTGCGCCTCGAGAGCCACGTCAGGAAGCCAGTCCAAGTTCTGTAGCGGCCGAGAATACCTCCGCAGCAGTCAGGAGTTGATCCAAACTTCGCGGTATGGTTGCCGTCAATGCTAATGAAATTGAGGAAGTCGGACCGGATTGAACCCAGGGTGGGGTGGGACTTGCGGATAGAGGCCCTTCCGGGGATGACGAGGCGAATCATGCCCGACAGTTGGATAAGGAAAAAGCGCCAATAGTAGAGGTAGAAGCGCGGGACAATGATGCTTTTGAATCTGTTTTT
Source organism: Pogostemon cablin (assembly GCA_023678885.1). NCBI lineage: Eukaryota > Viridiplantae > Streptophyta > Magnoliopsida > Lamiales > Lamiaceae > Pogostemon > Pogostemon cablin. The sequence goes on along the minus strand of CM042965.1, from coordinate 35,383,995 downwards.
CATCCCGGCCGTGCTTCTGGAGTATGGATTAACCCAATTCAAGATTAGCCTAGTACGAGTCAGCCTTGGCCTCCCCACACAGAAGGCGATTCAGGCACCAGAAGAAATAACAGTGGCGGCGGGGTCCATCTCTAAGCTCCCCGTATGGAGGATGGTACGCGCACCGTGTGAGGTAGTGTCGGTGGCGGAGTTCCTCTGGTCGCGTTGGAAGAGCTGTTGCGACTGTATAACATAGGCAAGGCCCGGGCGGCCATTGAGATAGAACTTAGTATTTTAGAGGTCGGCTTCGTTCCTGCCCATTTGTGGAACCCTGTGTTGTCCCGTTGGCTTCAGAGCGCTGGGCCCCCCATGAGATTAGGAACGCTATCTTGGTCAACATTGTCACGCTCTGACTTTTTTATGCCGCTTTCTTCTCCTAGCTTAGTCTAGACAAGTCATTCTTCCTAGAGTTGGCCTAAGTGTTGGGGCCTCCGCTCGTGCTGAGGACTTCCCAGCTGTTGCGGAGATTCGGCAGACCATGGTGGCCAAGCAGCTGATATCTGCCGTGAATGCTCGGTCCACGGCTTACAGGAAGAGGGCCTGGCTAGCTGAGAGCCAAGTTCATCAGTTAGAGGCTACTCGTTATCTTGCTGAGCATGAACTGGAGTGCAAAGTGAGTGTGTGGCTCAACTGGAAGCAGATGTGGCTTGGATGAGGATGTTGGATTGTATACTAAAAGTCTAGCTTTAGTATGAACAATGTCATAACAATATTTGAAATGAGAATCATTGATCAAATGATTGCATCTTATAATTTATTTTATATGCATGATGCAATAGTCCAATTACTTTATACTGTAGATAATATGTTGTGCGACAACACGCGGAAGATCATATTATCGGTTTCCTTATAAAGTATAAACAGATGCTCACAACTGAGATAGACGGGGACTCTCTATCGGTATGGTTGTAGTGTGGTTTGGTATTAGCTTGTCTTGGCTATAGAATCACATTAGTGCACTTGTGTGTATTGAGCAGGACCGCTTGAGGTCGTTCTTCTTATACTGACTATATAGTAGAACTTGATCTCTGTTATTATGGAAGTTCGTGCTCTTAATCCCTATACAATAACCTCGACACGTAGGACAGTATGTATTTCTTTGATTCATCAATGGGTGAGATTTATAAGTATTAAATCAACAAACTCGGTGAGTTGGGAAGTAGTGCTGTATCTATGGTGTGCTGTTGATTGTAGAAGGAATCCATGTCCGTCATAGGTTGATGATGTCCCCTTGAGGAGCTCATAAGGTTTATCATGTAAATCTTGCAAGTGGATTAATTTCCGGCATGATAATAAGGTTGAGTGGTACTACTCTCGGATGAGATATTAATTAATTTGAGTTGTCAGTAACTTAATTAATTAATGGACATTGAATATCTTAAACATGGGGAGACTATCGGGCTCATAATAAGAAGGAGCCCAGAACATAATTTTGGGATTGGACGGGTAGTGCAATAATAATATTTTAGTGGACTATATTATTATTATTGGATTTAATTAAAAGCTTTGGGCTAAGCTTGGTTAATTAAGTTCAATTGAGGCCCAGCCCAATTTCTCCTCCTGGTCCCTGCTGTAGCCCAATATATATAGTCATCTCAGCTTCTGGAAACCTGACATCCTGCGCCTCTTTTGACGTGAGTTAGAGAGAAGCAGATTGAGAGAACTCTGGGGATTGTTGACCACCCAACACCAGAGTTGACTTGGGACATACAGCAGAAGATCAAGAGGTGTTCTTCTGCAGTGATTCAGACTCTACATCAACCCTGAAGTACGGTAAACACACTATTGCTTCCGCTGCTGATTTGTTTGCCTGTTAATCCTAACGGATCACGTTGAACCGCACGATCCAATTGCCCAACAATTGGTATCAGAGCGCTTGGTTTCGTGGTGAAACGTGAGACGTAAGGTTTGGGTTTTTGTGATTATTTGATTATATGGTGTAATCTGGTTTTAATCATATTTTTTTTGTGCTTATCGTTAATCAGATAGCATGTTTTTAGGGTTTGTTTAATTATGGATTATCATGAAATCCCTTTTGATTTTTCTGCCCTTTTTGTGATCGTTATCGCTGGTTGTTCACACTGGATATTGATGTTCAATTACATGGCAATTCCAAAACACACACGAGTACGATACCACCATACATTATGTTTCCTTTCACCCTCTCTGTTCACGGAGAAGACGCGACTGCACGACGGATCTGATGGCATAACATCGAGTCGGTGATGGGCGCTGTGGACTGGTGATCGAGGCGATGAACGGGCAAGGCAGATTCACGGCAATCTGACACCGGCTGACGGAAGGCTTCGTGGCGGATCGGCGGCGTGGACGCGGCTGAAGGATGAGGTCAGTCCGGGATGTGCAACAGAGGCGTCGCACGGTGACTGGAGAAAACCTGCAACGACAGCGCGATAATCGCCTGCACACGGCGGTGGCAGATTCAGGCCGAGTCTGGGCTGGTTGATGAAATCGCTGCTGGTAGGCGGTGTGAAAGCTCCAGGCGGTTAAGGCTGCACGACGGCGTGACGGAGCAGATCGGAGGCGCGCAACTAAGCCGGCGCTGGTAGTCGATGGCTGTCTGACTGGGGGCTGGTAGCTGCCCTGATAATCATGAGCAGCGAAGTCCCCGGGCGAGTCGACGATGGTTTTTCGGCCGAGTTGACGATAGATTCAGACTGGGATTAAGCGACCTCCGAGCGAGTCCTCCATGGGTTCCGAAGAGTCGTCGGCAGGTTCCAGATTGTTGATCGCTGCTGGAAGGTCTGGACTTGGAGCGGCTCTCAGTTCATGTAAAAATCGGGCGTGTCGTCGGGCTTCAACAGCAACAGGTTGTTGCTGGCGACGCGTGTTAGACTGGCGGCTCGTTTACGGAAGGCAGCAGCGCGACTCCGGCCACCGAAAGGCAACGGCAGTTTCTTTGAAGGCACGGTAGGCAGTTGGACGCGAATGGTTGGCTGACGGCATGGCCGCCGGCTGCAGCGCGCTGGTGGCTGCCGGTGTCTTCTCCGTGTGTGATGGACGGTCGCGGCTGGGTGCTTCTCGGCGGCGCCGTTGGCGGCGGTTGCTGGCAGTCAGTGCGGGAGCAGCTGAGTAAATCTAGGGCAGCACTAATGGAAATGGGCTTAAGGCTTGTGGGCTTAATTTCATAGTTGGGCCAAGTTTTCTTTGGGCTGCTGGGCCTTATTCCTTTTAATTTGGTTGTGGGCTGTTGGGCCCATATTTAATTAAATTGCTATTGGGTTGTCTCAGCTGGGCTATTAATTTTTGGTGGTTAATGGGCCTATTCCATTTAATTTGGTTTTGGGCCTGCTGGGTTGTTTTTTTATTAATTCAGCTGTTTTTGGGCCCAATTTTAATTAAATGGTAATGGGCTGCTGGGCCATTTATTAATGCTGGATTTAATTAATTGTGGGATTAATGTTGGGCCTGGTTTTAATAAATGGGCTGGATTTATAATCATTTTAATGGGTGGCTAAATGGGCTTTATTAATTTATTAATGGGCTGCTCATTTTTATGCTATTGATGCTTGGTTTCTTTGGGCCCATTTATTTGATCCAACATTTTATGCAATTAATTATAATATATAATTGATTTAATTGTTTTACTTGACAATTAATTATTATATATGAGGCATGTTCTATGTGATTTATTTATTTAAATTGCTGTTAATAGAAGCATGTCTAGGTTGTATATTTTATTCTGGAATATTATATGCATGTTAAATATCCTCGGTAATTAAATAACTAAGTGGGAGAGGGGATTGGTAATAAATTCCCGCGGCCTCCATTATTGGTTTGTAAGTGATGTGAGTAAACTTGCGTGTTGGCATAGGCCTTCCTCCCTAACGGATGAGTTTATTCACGGATCACTGGTACAGACTTCATAAATAATTATTGTTTGTAATGTGGCACATAAACTTGCGTGTTGGCATAGGCCTTCCTCCCTAACGGATGAGTTTGTGTGCGGTACACTGGTACAAACTTATAATTGATGATTGTAGGAAGCTACCCGAGCGCGTGTGTACTTCTCCAACTGTAAGGCACATAAGCTCGCGCAGTGGACTTGGGATCAAATAATGGTGTACACTTAGGTGTAAATAATTAGTATCCTCCCCAACGGAGTCACTGCTATTATTTGCATGGCTAAAGAGTAACCGACTATTAATTATTTTGTCATAAAGTTAGGTTGACAAATGAAATTAATGGGTAAAACCTTCTCTTGTAAATGTTCGGGTTTGTAAACGTCCACACTAACGTGGCTTGCAGACTCACGGTGCTTGAGATGTCGGTGAATTTTATTTTATATTGTTTTGAGGGAAACAATATAAAAGGATAAAATTCGAAGTTTTGATCAGTATATTTAATCGTGATTCTCTGTATTTCGAATAGTTTTAGTCTCACTAATTGTTAACTAAAAGAAATTATATTTACTTGTCCAAATTAACTGATTAGAAAAGAATCTTAATTTTGAAATTTACTGCTTAAGAAAATACATGTGTTCTCTCAAAGGACGGCTCATGATGCCTATTAAAGTCTTTAGTGAAGAGATGAGAGGATCATAGAAATATGATGAACTCATGTAACTCTTCAGATACTTGAGTAATTTAAAAGGCGCAAGATCATGATAGAATTTGATGAATGAATTGGAAAAGCTTGGAGTATAAATTGAAAGGGAAACCTAGATCAATTTTATTCTCCATGTTTAGCCTTGATGTTTTGAGAAAGTTCTACCTGAAATACTAGAGGATGTATATGGTGGGAGACTTCTGACAAAACATGTGGCAAAGGAAAGCCATTTTCATCATAAAGTGAACAAGTTTAATATCTTATTCACAAGTTGTTTAAACATGATTAGTGATGGCATCTATTAACACGAAGTGTGTAGATACTGGAATCACTAAATGTTTATTACTAAGTGAGGATAAGATAGTTATGACATGGGTAAAACTACGAAGGTAGTGGCTATTGCAGTGGGAGTTATTTATCTATCTTATGATAGGAATAAATGATTGATTATGAGAAATTATCTTTACGTACGTTTTCATGGAAAGAATTTAATTTTGGTTTCTATGCATTAACGGATGGATACTTCATTTCATTTATATGACATGGTCATAATGATGAGGAATGGGGGTATAATCCGTTATAGTACGTTGGTGGATAATAATTATACTCTTGAATCATGCACATCTCACAGATGCAATAAATTGTAATTAAATAATGCATCTTCTAATATAAGTAAGAGAAAGGAACCTTCGGAAATGAACTAAACATATATTTGGCGTCTAAGATTAATTCATTTTACTTGAGTAGGATTCAAAAGTTGATAGCCGATAGACCGTAAGGTTTATCTGAAGTGGAAACTATCGGACTTGTGAGTCTTACTTGGAAGTAAAAATGATTAACTGCCTTTTCAAGGCTTTGGGGTATAGAGCCAAAGATATATATGTTGGAATTAGTTCATTCTGATTCAAGCGGACCTAATATTATCCAGGCAAGAGGTGGTTAAGAATATTCGAAGATTATTCTAGATACCAATATATTTATTTGATGCACTGCATGTCTAAGTTCTTGGATTAATTCAAGAATTGAAAGGCTGGTACAATGAAGCGTCATGAAAAATATATTACGTCATTACGATTTAATCATGATGGCGAATACCTCAAGGGATAGTTAGGAGCTATTAATCAGAAGTAGAGATTAAATCTCAAGTAGACTACACCGGGCTTGCCCCAGCTGAATGGTGTGGTGGGTAGAAGGTATAAGGCTCTTATGGTTATGATTAGATAGATGATGAATTATTTGGAATAATTAAATTCGTTTTATGGATATGCCCTAGATACAGTAATTCGTGAAACGTTTGTCTGTATATGGGATATCCTAGAAAAATGGAGGGTGATTTATTTAGTCCAAAAGATCGAAGGGTAATTGTTAACTCAATAACTAGATTTTTGGAAAAGGACTATGTAATAAATCACAAGCCAATGTATAAGTTGTTCTAAAGGAAGTGAGAGGAAAACACTAAGTATAAGTACCAAGTGTACAAGAGGATATACCACAAGGTAAACTGCATCGCGTGTCACGTCTGATACACAATTACGTGTAGTGCCTTGTCGTAGTGGGAGGGTTGTTTGACAACCCAAATGATATATGTTTTGGGAGAGTCGTAAGACTTGATCCCTAGTGAACATGGTATTGTCCCACGGATACGACGTAGCACTACAACTTGAAAATGCGGAATCTTAGTAAGTTGCAATGAATATTGAAATAGAATCTACGGATTCTAAATTAAGTCTGGGAACTTGCATGACCACTAAATGGTGTAAAAGCCATTGCAAGGGTCAAAGGAAATAAAAGAGGATCATACGGAAAGGTGAAAACCTTGGAAGCAAAGCTTGTTGCGAATAAGTGTACTCAGAAAGAAATGGTTCGATTATGAGGGAACATATTCGCTGGTAGCTATGCTTAAGTTGACCCGGATTCTTTTATTTATTGCTGCTCATATTGAATTATGAGAAACAGCAAATAGATGTCAAGACAGCTTTCCTGATTGGAAGTCTTGAGGAAAACATCTATGTGAAGCAACCAGAGTGATTCATTGCAAAGTACTAATAGCATTTTAATAGTAAGCTTAAAATTGTCCAGCGATGGACTAAAGCAAGCTTTAAGATCGTGAAGCATCTGTTTTGATTAGGTAATCCAATGGCATGGATTTAAATCAATGAGCGGATGAGTCTTGTGTATTGTAAAGAGTGACGAAAACGTGGTGGTGTTTCTTGTACTATACGTAGATAGTATCTTACTCATTGGAGACAATGAAAGAGTATTATCGGGCGTTTGGGGTACGATTAATAAAGCGGTAAAGATGAAGGACTTAAGAAAGGCAAAATACATCCTTTTGATCACGGTAATACGGATCACAAGAAAGGATGTTATGCTTATCTCAAGTTTCATAAAATGATACAATCCATACTCGTTTAGCATGTGAATTTATCTTATTGGATGTGTCTTGAGACATAAATGAAGATAAAGGAGATGAAAGCGGTTCCTTATGCTTCGGCAAATAAGGAAGCTTAATCTAAAGAATGCTATGAACGAGGTTGGATATCTGTTTTGCTGGATGCAGAACAGTGGGTATCAACGTAATCCGGAACAAGAATGATGAACTGTGGTAAGACATATATGAAGTGCCTGAGAAGGACTGGAAATCATATATAGACTTACTGGACAGATTCACTGCTTCTTGTGGATTACGTAGATTCGGATTTTTTGTCAGATTGGACGGCAGTAAATTCTCCTCAAAGGTTATGTGTTTAATTTTAGCAAGTAGAGTCATAATGTGGAGGAGTGTTATATAGAAATATATTTCAGACTCCGGACTCCATCATCAAAAGATGATGAATTGGAGCCTATGAGGCAGCCAAAGTATCTATATGACTCTTGAGACTTCATGATGGACTTTGAAGTGTTTCTAAGTTTGCCCAAGGTTATCACAATTTATATTGCTGATATTGGTGCAGTTGCAAACTTGAAGGAATCACGAGTCCATAAGGCAATTAAACACATGGAGCGCCAGTACCACCTGTTACGAGAAATCGTATAATGAGGGGAAGGTTGTTGTCGCCTAGATTGCATCGGATGATGACCTAGTAAACCATTTACAAGGACCTTAAGGCGAGAGCTTTTAATGGTCGTGTAGTGGAAGAAGGAATCAGATGTATGGGAGAAGACATGACAGCATAGTCTTTTAGTATAAGTGGGAGATTGTTGGATTGTATACTAAAAGTCTAGCTTTAGTATGAACAATGTCATAACAATATTTGAAATGAGAATCATTGATCAAATGATTGCATCTTATAATTTATTTTATATGCATGATGCAATAGTCCAATTACTTTATACTGTAGATAATATGTTGTGCGACAACACGCGGAAGATCATATTATCGGTTTCCTTATAAAGTATAAACAGATGCTCACAACTGAGATAGACGGGGACTCTCTATCGGTATGGTTGTAGTGTGGTTTGGTATTAGCTTGTCTTGGCTATAGAATCACATTAGTGCACTTGTGTGTATTGAGCAGGACCGCTTGAGGTCGTTCTTCTTATACTGACTATATAGTAGAACTTGATCTCTGTTATTATGGAAGTTCGTGCTCTTAATCCCTATACAATAACCTCGACACGTAGGACAGTATGTATTTCTTTGATTCATCAATGGGTGAGATTTATAAGTATTAAATCAACAAACTCGGTGAGTTGGGAAGTAGTGCTGTATCTATGGTGTGCTGTTGATTGTAGAAGGAATCCATGTCCGTCATAGGTTGATGATGTCCCCTTGAGGAGCTCATAAGGTTTATCATGTAAATCTTGCAAGTGGATTAATTTCCGGCATGATAATAAGGTTGAGTGGTACTACTCTCGGATGAGATATTAATTAATTTGAGTTGTCAGTAACTTAATTAATTAATGGACATTGAATATCTTAAACATGGGGAGACTATCGGGCTCATAATAAGAAGGAGCCCAGAACATAATTTTGGGATTGGACGGGTAGTGCAATAATAATATTTTAGTGGACTATATTATTATTATTGGATTTAATTAAAAGCTTTGGGCTAAGCTTGGTTAATTAAGTTCAATTGAGGCCCAGCCCAATTTCTCCTCCTGGTCCCTGCTGTAGCCCAATATATATAGTCATCTCAGCTTCTGGAAACCTGACATCCTGCGCCTCTTTTGACGTGAGTTAGAGAGAAGCAGATTGAGAGAACTCTGGGGATTGTTGACCACCCAACACCAGAGTTGACTTGGGACATACAGCAGAAGATCAAGAGGTGTTCTTCTGCAGTGATTCAGACTCTACATCAACCCTGAAGTACGGTAAACACACTATTGCTTCCGCTGCTGATTTGTTTGCCTGTTAATCCTAACGGATCACGTTGAACCGCACGATCCAATTGCCCAACAGAGGAGCCTTCATGACTTTTCTAGTGGTGGCAGTGGTGAGGGTGCTGGTCCGAGTAGTGCTGGTGGGGGAACTAGTAGGCCCTCTTAGTTTTTATGTCTTTATTCTGACTGTTGTTATGTCCTAGTAGGACACTTTGTAGCCTTCATATGGCATATTCTGAACATGTTTTGGGTTTTAATGTTCTATTGATTGTGGTACAGTGTGCGTCTTATCCCCGCACTTTTATTTACTATGGGCCTTTGCGTGAGATTACACTCATACGACCTTACTACTTTTTTTACAATATATACATGTTGCGATTTGGCCAAGTGCATTTTAAGCATAGAAACGCTTTAGGTTCTGAGTGTTCCATGGGTGCTTGATGCCTTCACCATCCAGTTCGCTGAGCTCATATGCTCCATTACCCAGGTTTCTTTTTACTAAGTATGGGCCTTCCCAATTTGCGCCAAACACACCACCACCTTGCTGATAAATTTTCCTTATTACCAAATCTCTGGCTACGAAGGTCATTCGATGGACTTTCTTATTGTATGGGTTTCCAATTTGGATTTGTAAATCGCGTGCCTCTCTGCTGCTTGTAGTCGGAGTTCCTCCACCGAGTCAAGGCTGAGTTCTAAGGCTTCAACTTTGGGGTTTTCTTCTTGATGGGATACTCGAAAAGTCGGATGGACCACTTCTGCTAGGATTACTGCTTCGGTGCTGTATGTTATGGAGAATGGAGTTTCTCTTGTTGATGTCCTAGCAGTGGTGCAGTATGACCACATGACTCTGGGTAGCTGTGGGGCCCAACTCTTCTTGAAGTTCTCCAATCTTGTCTTGAGAGTATGCTTGATCACTTTATTTACTATTTCTACTTGTTCGTTTGACTGGAGGTAATACAGTGATGAGAATAGCTACTTATTCCCAACCCATCGCAAAATCTTTGGAGTAGTGCTCCTTCGAATTGCTTCCCATTTTCGATTGCTATGGTGTTAGGTATTCTAAAGCGACAGACGATGTTCTTCCATATGAACCATATCATGTTGGCTTCATTGATGGTTGCTAACGCCTCTACCTCAGCCCACTTGGAAAAATAATTAACTGCTACTGTTGCGTACTTCACGCCTCCTCTGCTTGGGGGGGGATGGGCCAACTAAGCCAATTCCTCATTTTGCGAAGGGCCATGGTGCAGCTATCGTGATTAACTCGGTGGAGGGGTTCTGATTATGGTGGCGTATATTTGACAACTCATACATGCCCTAGCGTATTCGACTGCGTCCTTCCTAATGGTGGGCCAGAAATACCCTTGCCTGATGACTTTCTGGGCTAGAGCTTTTCCACCTGAGTGGTTTCTGCAAACACCCTCATATATTTCGAAGAGGACCTTGGTGGCTTCCTATTTGTTCAGGCATCTCATCAGCGGCATCGAGTATTCCCTTTTGTATAATACATCGTTCATCAAGGTATATCTGGCCACTCGGATTCGCAATCGTTTGGCTTCTAGCTTATCCTCAGGCTCTTTTCCTTCTTCTAAGAAGACCTTGATATGAGTCATCCATGTTTTCTCTTTGTCAATTTGCCAGATCATCTTATCACTCGGGCTTCTTGCTTCAAGACACTAATGCTCCCTAACTGCTTGGCATTTTCTGAAGTTGATAATTGAGCTAGCGCATCGGCTTGCCTGTTACGCTGTGTGGGCACTTGTGTGATGTATATGTGGTCGAACTCTGAGATCATCTCTGTGACTAACTTCTGGTATCCCGCCAGTTGTTGGTCTTTTACCTCATAATCTCCCTTTATTTGATTGACTATAAGCTCGGAATCATTGAAGATCATCACCCTTTTGGCCCCGACTGTCAATGCCCTTCTAATGCCAGATAGTAAGGCCTCATATTCGGCTTCATTGTTGGTTGTGGGGAATCCGAACCTGATGGCCGAATAAAACACCTCGCCAGTGGGGGCTGTGAGCATGAAGTCTGCTCTGGCGGCGTGCATTGTGGACGATCCATCCACTGACATCTGTAAAGGTTTGGTAACCACTTCTCTTGGCAAGGTTGGTATGGTGAGCTCCACTATGAATTCTGTTAAGGCTTGTGCTTTAATGGTCGTCCGGGGACATTCTTAATATCAAATTGACTTAATTCCACGGCCTATTTCATCAGTCACCCTGTCAAGTCTGGTTTTGAGAGCGCTTGCCTCAATGGGAAAGACGTTACTACCTCAATTGGGTATCCAAAGAAGTAAGGTCTCATTCTTCATGTGCTCATCACCAGGGTGTAAGCGAGTTTCTCGACTGCGGGGTATCTGAGTTCCGCATCCATGAGCATCTGGCTTATGTAATACATTGGTTCTTGCTGTTTTCCCTCTGTTCGGACCAGGACCGCACTTAATGCCGACTCTGAAGTGGCTAAGTACAAACCAAAATTCTTCTGGTCGTGGTTTTGAGAGGCTCTGCGTGTTGGCCAGGATAGCTTTCAGTTCGTTGAAAGCCTTCTGAGCCACCGACATCCAGTCAAATTTTTCCTTTTGGATTACGTCTAGGAGAGGTTTACATTTGTCTGATGCTCTGGATAAAAAGTGGCTAAGGGACGCAATCCTTCCTACCAACTTTTGTACTCCTTTGGCGTGCTTGGGAGGCTCCATATCTTATATTGCTTTCACTTTGTCCGGATTTGCTTCTATTTCCCTTTTGCTCACCATGTAGCCAAGGAACTTTCCTGCTGCCACTCCAAATGTGCACTTTTTTGGGTTTAGTTTCATCCCGTAATGTCGTAGGATGCAAAACGCCCTACCTAGGTGGTGTATGTGGTCGTCTATGGCTATGCTTTTGACCAACATATCATGCACATATACCTCTATAGTTTTGCCTAGCTCTTCTCGGAACATCTTGTTTACCAGCCTCTGGTAGATAGCGCCCACGATTTTTAAATCGAATGGCACCATTACTCAGCACAGCAGATTTCTCTTGGTGTAGAACGTCATCTTCTCTACATCATCTGGGTGTATGGGGATTTGATGATAGCCTGAGTATGCATCCATAAAGCCATCAGCTCATGGCCGCCGTTGCGTCCACCATTTAATCAACGTGAGGTAAGGGAAAACTGTTCTTGGGGCACACTTTGTTGAGATTAGTGAAATCGATACATAGTCTCCAGGATTTGTTAACCTTTTGGACTAGAACTGGGTTAGCCACCCATGAGGGGAATAGAGCTTCCCTTATAAGATTATTTGCTAGCAGTTTCCTAGCCTCTGTCTCTTTTGATCTCATATTTCTTCGGACTGCACTTCTTTTTTTTTTGTTCGACTAGGCGGTACGACGGATTCACATTGAGTTTATGGCACACATATTTGGGGGTCTATTCCTTGTATGTCCGTTGGTGTCCAGGTGAATACATCTAGGTTGGCTTTCAAAAATTCTATCAAAGCCGTCCTGTGCGGTTCCTTCAGCTGCGACCCAACATGTAGTTCCAGATCCGAATTGCTCGGTTCTATTCTTACGACTTTGGTCTCCTCAACTTGTTCTCCTCTTTTTCTTTTCCTTTTCTTTTCGGATCTTGGATCCTCATCGGTGATTGGGGGTAAATTAATTTTTTTTATCGCTGAAAGGTTGGAACCTCCGAGCGTTCTTCGGGTTTAAGTTCTCTGGTGGTGGGTCAATAGTAGGCAGGCCTTCCACGCTTCGTCCTCCATCCACTACTAACAATTGGAAATGTGGGTCGTGGTAGTTGAGTCATTTTTCCTTTCGATAAATGAACATTCCCTTGCTTTTCTTTGGCTGCTTTTGATGGTACCGACTTTACCGTCGGTGGTTATGAACTTCAAGCATTGATGGAGTGTAGAAGGGACATAATGTTCTTCCTAGAATGCAATTGTATGGCGATGGAAGGTCAACTATCTTGAACTCAGTAGTGTGTTAAGCCCTAACTGCTTATTTCTCATCCAGCATCTGGACCGACAGGTCCGCTTGCATCAGAGGAGTAGTGATGGCATTACCAAACCCTCGAATTTTATCATCATACGAAGATACCTTATGATGGGTGGATATTCCAATGGCTTCGAAAGCCCTTTTGAATATTATATTCGTATAAGCGTCCGTGTCAATCAGGCACCGATGTACTTTCACCCCTGAGATCATAGCGGAGATGACCAGCGGGTTATTATGTAGGGTTCTAACCTCAGCTAGGTCCTTCTCAGAGAAAAGTATGTCGGCTTCGTGTGCGGGTGGTCGAGGGCTCGCCATCAGCACGTATTGGAACCTGTCGAGCTCTCATAGTTTCTCTTTCTATGGTATTGGGTGGGCAACGTCTGAGACGTCCCTACGTAGTTTTTCTCCACCATGTACATCTCTCGAGGCGGTGAGGGCAGGCGTTCACCTGGGTCATCCTGTCCTACGCAGTCAGCGACAACTCCTTTCTTCGCTTTGGGCCCGTCACTAGCATGTCTAGCTTTTCGTCCTCAAACAACTTTATTAGCTCGGCTAACTGATCCCGACAATTATTAGTGTCGAGACCGATGGATTTGTGATACTTGAAGAATTTTTTCTTATTCAGTTTAGCTGGGTTCGCTCTTATTTTTGGTGGGGGCTCAGCAAATTGGTGTCCTGGATTTTGTTGAATATCTCTTCGGGAGTCAACTCGAGCACCTCGGTCATTTCTTGAATCTGATCATCCTCTGGAAATGGTTTGAATGAGGATGGAGTTTTATAATCTTTATCTCTCTTCTTTTTCTTTTTGTCGCCCTCCTTCTAGCGCCAAATGTAGATAGCCGGATTTTACCCTCCATCAACGATGGAATGATGTGGCTGTTTAAGTATGATTGGGGGTTATCCAAACTAATCTAACATGGTGGTTTAGGAGGGAGAGAAAGAATACTCATCGGTTCCCTCCAGGCGATCTTGTGCCTTTTGGAGGTGAATGTTATATGTTGTATTCATTAGGGGCATGCCCTATATATTGGGTTGCCTGATGTCATCCAAATCTTTGGATATATCATCAAGTCACATCACAATAAATGCAGACACTGTAGACATTAAATGCTATAGCCTCATGTGGCTATTTTTTACGATCTGTTATAGGATATCCCCTATGTCCGAATCATATGGGATATCTGAATAGCTTCCAAGCTAGATGGCACAAGTGGCCAAGTGAGATAGTCGAAGGACTCGTCCCGGCCGAAAGAGTGGGGTGAACGTGCTCGGCCTCCCTTCTGTTGGGAATAGGCGATATTGGGCCTGATAATGTCAAATAGAGCATGCTCCACTGGGCCCAGTTATACGCAGCCCATATTTTATTTTTGGAGGTCCAACCCACTGGGCCCTACTACATACTATAAATGGATTATATTAGTACCAGGTACTAAAGTATATAACGTAAAGTGTTAATTACCCTTTCATACACAATTAGTTGAATACATAATTCATAATTCATAATTAGTTAGGTAGGAATTGATGTTTACATGATTATTTAATTTCTTATATTCTATTTCTCTCTCCACATAATCAATCTATTTTAGAAATTTTCTCTCCAAAGTAAATACACATCAGAGTCAGAGTGTAGAAAATCATTGTCGATTGTAACCATCTCAATTTGAAATCACGACTTGCAAGTATTTGTTTTATTTCAAAACTTCCGGTGACTTGGGGGACTCCGCCATAGCGTGAACCCATACAGTTTTCAACTATGCAACTATATTCACGGCTCCATATATAATTTTATGTTGTTATACTTGTAATTCCATACACAATTTTTTAATATTACGTCTCTTGTGATTATATCTATAACTTCATACATAATTTTTTTCATGCGATGCTATGCGCAACTATATGTACGATCTTACATATGCAATGAGCTACTCTAAGAAATCTTCCACCGCCTTTCGCCGTCGTCTCCCTCATTTCTAAGAGGTGGTGCCGCCTCCTCCGATCTTCCACCACATCTCTATCTCTGCAATTCTCCTGCCCTGCAACCCCACCACCATCACCTCCTTCTCCACCTTTCTTTCCCACCATCATTTTCTCTCCTTTATTTCTTTAGCCGGCGAAGGCTTCGAAGGAGCTGAATCTCTCCTCCTCGCCGTTGCCTCCTCTTGCTCCAACCTTCGCTATCTCCGCTACTTGACTTTCCATGTTCCTTCATTCTCCCTCCACACATTCTCTGCTTCATGTATTCATCTCTCCTCTCTTGCGGTCTCTATTTCTAGTCCTCTCTATCTCGATTGGCTGCGTTACTTCACTTCATTGAAATGTCTCTCTCTCTTCCTCTGTTGGTAATTTCTTCTAATGTAATTTATGGAGTATATATGTATAAAAATTAATATGAGTAATATTTACTATTAAAAAAATTAATATCAGTCCTCTTCCATACAGAAAAATTTATATTAATCCCTAATTAACATTACGAAACCCCTATTCTAGCCTCGGATCATAATTAGAAACTTGCTGAAATTAGAATTAGAATAAGAGGGTTTAGAAAAAAATATTATGTATTTACTCTCGTTATATGTAGCTGATGAGTTATCCAATTATTTTATTATGGAGCACTCAAACCTTCTTGTCTAAGTGGGATTAAGAGTCTGGAAGAAGTAATTCCTACTGCAGGCGAAGGTGATGGAAGTGTGTAGGCAGAGGTAATGCGAACTGCGTGAATATGGCTGAGAGCATCTTCATACGCTGGATTTTAGAGTTATTCGACGGAGACTCCAACGTCTAACTTCTCTTTTGCATGAGAGAGAAAGAGAGTAGAGGAGAATTTAGGGGGCTTGTAGTTGTATTACAAGAAGAAAGTTAGAGAAAACTAACAAGGATTTTTAAACGATTTTAAGAGATTTTAGTATTTCTTCTTATGCTCTGTTTTTATCTGCTCTGTTTTCTGCTAAGCTCATATAACATGTACATAAACATGTAATTAAAGATTTTTTGTTTTTCTAATTTATTTGTTGATATTTATTAGGGTGGATCTTATTTAGAGCATAAAAGGGTTGTGATTTCTGATGCTGAATTTTTTATTTTTTATTTTTAAATAACTTTGTGCTTATTAAATCTTTCTTTTACTTGGTTTGTTTTGTGGGAAGTATTGTTGAATGATGAACTGGTTGGTTGTTACATTTGATGTGGATGTAATTCCAATGTCACCAGGTGTAAATAGTTAGTATTTAATTTGGGGTATAATAAATAATTAATGGTGAGATTAATTTTATATCTTTAAGGTTGCTATTTTTTATTAATTGAGTTACTTTTTATAATGATTTGGGTTACTATGAGCAAACTTTTGGGTTACACTTTATGTTGATATGCTTATGTTTTAGTATTCTGTTTTAATAAGGTTACTTTTTTCTATTATTTTGAGTTATTCTTTATAATGAATTGGATTACTTTTAATTTTAAATTATGATTTTCTAAAAATAAATTTTGTTGTTGATTCATAAGATTACACTATTTCATTAATTGGATTACTCTTTATAATGAATTGGGTTACTATAAATAAGTTTTTAGATTACTTTTTATGTTAATTTGTTTATATATTGTTCTATTTGGTTAATATCTTTTGGGTTACTCTTTTCTATTAATTGGATTATTCTTTGTAATAATTTGAGTTATTATGAATTAAACTTTTGGATTACCTTTTATATGATGTGTTTATATTTTGTTTTGATTCAACAAGGTTACCTTATTCTATTAGTTTGGTTACTCTTTATAACGAATTAGGTTACTCTTTTATTTGAGACTGATTTTTTAAAATGAAGTCATGTATCGTGATAATTTAATTGTATATATCTATAAATTGATAGATCACTCTATATAAATAATTATATTACTCTTTGTAATTAATTGGACCATTCTTTGAAATTAGTAGGAATTCTCTTTGATTTGAGACTCTTATTTATGAAAATGAAGCTATATACTATGCAGAATTAAATTGTATGTAATATGTACATTGTTAGATCACTCTGTAAAAATATATAGGTTACTCTTTGAAATTAATTAGATCACTCATTGGAATTAATTGGATTAATCTTTGATTTGAGACTCTGAATATGAAATGCACATAGTTTTCATACCAACTTGAAAATGCTTAAGGCTTCTAGCACGATATAACATTTGAACAAATTACAGAGCGAATTTCTATTATGCTCAAAATTGAGAGCAGAGTGATATTACCAGGGGAAAACATTGGAGATGGATAAAAGAGAGTAGAGTGATATTACCTGGGGGAAACATTGTTCGTAGAGACCAAGCCCAACAAGAGCCACAAGAGGCACAACAGAAAGAGGGCTCAAGAATAATATAGAATTTATTACTATATAAAATATAATTACAGAAATGACAAGGACATACCTTTCCACTCAAAACCCAATTATTTTGTAGTTAATGCACTATTCAGAATACAACAAATAACATATACAGCCACACAATAGAAAGAGTAAAGTGTGAACTTTCTGAGTGTCACTATATAATGGGTTATTTAGCATCATAAAAGAGAAAGTTGGAAAGTAGCTAGTTACAGATGCCACTCCAATGTATCTCCGCAATTTCTATCTAAAACTTCGTTGAATTTTGTGTACGAAATACAATGCTATGTAACTACGGCTTACAAATGCCTGGTCAAACATAGTTGTCCATTGAACTTAGTCTTATTTTAGGATTTAAAATGAATTAAAGTAAGCGTACTCAATCGTTTGTAGTACGAAGGTAACCAAGTGCAATTATCAATCCCAAAGAATAGTAAAATCAAGAGTTTATCCGGGTTCATTTTCAATCATACTTTATAAGAGCAATCAAATTTGGTTTGGATTTTATACTATCAATTAAACTAAGAACTTATCTAATCAAAACAAGTAACACTACAATTATCAAGTATCAATCAAGTAACAATATGAATGGAATGAGTGTAGTAGATCTTAAAAGGAGTAAGGCGAACCACACTCATGATTAAGGTACTAACTAGATATGCAAGATTATAATATCGAATTTCATTGAATATGGACTAGAAGCAATTACTATTGTTCTCCTAATCCCTATGACCAAGGTAATTAGGTTCTCAACTCTTTTACAAGTTTAAATCCCCTAAGATTGTGCCTTAATCTCAATTCCCATGAAGGTACTATGATCCTAAAGTTGGTTCTTCTCACTCAATCACTCAAGTGTCCTCTTATAAGTGTTCTAAGCATTAGAAATGTATGACTTACCTCTCCTATTACTAACATACATGATCAAGCAATCAATTGATTCAATTAAATCTCTGCACATCACATTGGAATGACTATCCTAACATAATAGATAAAGATTTAACTACACAATTAAGAACATGAATCATGAATCATTCATTATAAAAGGAAGTTCAAAATCAACTCAATTCAACATTTAAAATCCTATGTATCTAGCATCCCCTCAACCAATCATGTTGCTAGCCTCATAAGAGGACTAGCCAACAATTGTCATCATACAAGCCTTACAAAACTTAGATGAATCCATTGTTAACTCTAAATCAAAAGAAATACAAATGAAAATATGGATTTCTTCCCTTTTTGAATGAGGTAGATCTCCTTCCTTCATGTGCTTTCAACTCTTCGATACCTCAAATCCTTCCAAGGATGGTGTGGGTGAAAGGTTTATGGGGTGAATTATGGATTGAAATGGTGAAAATGGATGAATTTGATGGATCATGGATATATGAGAGAGAGTGTGTGTAAATGTGGTGAGAAATTGTGTGTTTTGATCTTGTAACTGCTCCAAATGATCTCTCTCTCTCGTAAATCACACTCAATTCAAGCCTTTATACCCCTTGGAACCTTCTAGAACACGTGCACAACTTATTCTGATCTTTGCACAAGCATGACTCATGTAGCAACGCACGGCTCGAGTAGGCGCAAACTTTTCGGCGTGTTCTGTGTGTTGACAGAGCACGGCTCGTATTCTGCACACGACCTCGGCATGGGCGAGCAGGTATTTCAGACGCTGGCACACAGCCTCTATTATAGAGCCGTGTTCTACACATGGCTCGTGTCTGGATACGAGCTCGACCCGAGCACAGAGCTCGAGTCGTGTGCAAACACTCCCTGTTCTCCTTCTCCGTTTTATCTCTCGACTTCTTTTGGTCCATTTTTAACCTGTTTTACATATATTTAAGCTCAATTCACACATATATCCATTCGTATCACACTTTTCCTAATTAACATAAAATTCCACCAAAAGGTACACAAATACGGATAAAATAATATAAAAATTCACAAATAAAGACACTAAAATTTAGGTGAAAATAGCGACGATCATCCATTAAAAAGAACACTGAAAAAATAAAACACTGATACACAATAGATAACAAAAACATTATACAATCACATCACAGATTATCACATTTTTGTTCAGCCACAAAAATCACCAAAATCAAGTATATATTTTCATAATAAATATCAAAATAGTTTAAAAAGGCTCCAGTAGCCAAGGAGTGTCCTCTTAAAATGAAGAACAGTAAAAACTCCCTCGAAGAATTGTTCCACCACTCGCCCGATACCCGAATCTCCTCCCATCACCTTTGGATGAGAGAGCTGTGGTGCTCTGCAAGTATCTGGTGGAGGTAGCGGTGGACAGCGGTGGTTAAGTTACGGTAGCCGAGATTGGAGATGGTGAATTCAGGGGAGAGAGGAATTGTGTGCGCGTGGATTATGCTCAGCGAGTGTGAATTTGACCCATTGAGAAATTAATCCATTTTACAATGGAGGATCCAGTCCTACATAGGGCTGTCAATTATATCCACGGGTTCGGATATCCTGCGGGTAATAATACCCTATCGGGTAAAGGTAGGGTAGAGCATATTCGGGTATCGGGTAGGATAGTACCTGTACCCGCTTGAAAATGTTGAGGGTAGAGGTAGGATATGGTATTTATAAAATACCCAATTATCCTACCCGATTACCCGCTTACTTTATATATATATATATTATATTTTATATTTATACATAGACATATAGATATATATTTTTGTATAATCTGAAAAATGGTTCCACTTTATAACACACATACTAGTGTACATCACATTGCTTATTTTTTTATTTATGAAAGCAAAAGGCTTCAAGTGTATGACTAATAAAATGATATCCTCTAATATTTTATATTAATTTTTTTTATTTTAATTATTGGGGGATTGAGGCAGGCTACTCACATCTCAATCTTTTTTTTAATCTTTTGCATTTATTTTTATTTTCTTACATCATTGTGTATTTTAAAGTGGTATATTGTTTGATTGACAAGGGTAGCCATTTAAAAATTTCGGATAACCGTTTATCCGCGAATTATTCATTACACAATGGATATTATCCGTACCTACCCCATGATACATTTGAGGGTCATAGGGTAGGGTAAAGGTAATAAAAATAAAGTATATGGATTGGGCATACCCATACTATACCCTATCCGTTTACACCCCTAATCCTTCAAAATATTTGATAGGACCGGTCCTATCCTAGTTAAATACTTCTTAAATATATTAATTAATGTCGGATAATAGTCCAAGGTAGGCAGAAGAAAAAAAAATAATGATGACATAATGTACGGTAAATGTTGGAATATAAGGGTTAATAAGTTTGTAGGTAGATAAGAGATATTTATTAGATTTAAATTTGATATAATAAACCAAAAAAATTTTTTTTGATATTTTGAAAAAAATTATTAAATTTAAATTTGATATAATAAACCAAAAAAAATTATTTTGATATTTTAAAAATTTTCCGTTGTACACGCCCAATTTTCTATTAAATTTATCAATCCAACTATTCTTTGTTTTAAAATCTCTGACTTGTTAATTAAAACAAAACGATGTAACTAGATCATGTTATTTAAATTTAACAATTAAAATTTAGACAATGTCTTGTAAGTGATTTATATACTACGTTGCAATATAAATTTAAACTAATGTATTTTATTAAGACAATCAATTTAGGGTTGATTATAAGGTGTAGCTGCCTGCTGATGCCATGATTTATAAGTATAAAGTGGGGGTAGTGAGTGGTCATATGGCTTAAAAATAAATCATATTATTTAAATTAATAGTGAAGATTAAATTAAAACCTAATATAACGATTAAGATTTTTCAGGTGCATCAGGTGCACTTTGGTTAAACTCACAATTTGTTATTAGAACCGTTTCTAGAACCGGCCCTCCTAATCCCCAATTTGTTGATAGAACCGTTACTAGAACGGGCCCTCCTAATCCCCAATTCCAATATATTCACTGTACTTCTTTAGCTTTTTTTTCCTTTATTTTATTTTAATTTTTTTAGTTTTATTCTTATTTTTTATTTTTTTCAAATTTAAATATATATGTATAACTTTATAATTTAGGATATATTTTATTATAGTGGTTTAGATTAATGGTTTCATATGGTTTAAAAATAAATCATATTATTTAAATTAATAGTGAAGATTAAATTAAAAGCTAATATAACGATTAAGATTTTTCAAGTGGACCAGGTACACTTTGGTTAAACTCACAATTTGTTGTTAGAACCGTTTCTAGAACCGGCCCTCCTAATCCCCAATTTGTTGTTAGAACCGTTACTAGAACCGGACCTCCTAATCCCCAGTTCCAATATATTCAGTGTACTTCTTTAGCTTTTCTTTTTCCTTTATTTTATTTTAATTTTTTTAGTTTTATTCTTATTTTTTTATTTTTTTAATTTAAATACTCCCTCCGTCCCCCGATGTATTTCACGTATTTGTGTGCGCGGAGTTTAAGAAAAATTTGACTTTTTAAGTATAAAGTAAGAAAGAGAAGAAATATTTTAGTTAATTTAATGAAAAAGGTGTGTAAAGTTATTGGAATTGGTGAAAAAGTGAGTATTTTGTTGGAATATGTGTAAAAAGTAAGTATTATTATAGTGTATTCATTACCATTTTTAGTAAAAGTGAAGTGTGAAATACTTTGAGGGACGGATGGAAAAGGAAAGTGTGAAATACTTTGGGGGACAGAGGGAGTATATATGTATAACTTTATGATTTAGGATATATTTTATTCTAGTGTTTTAGATTAATGGTTTATTAAACCTTAAACCTAAACTCAAATCAAACACTACCTATGACTTATGATAAATTTAATCTTTATGATTTATAATATATTGATTTAAAATTTAGTTTTATCCTTATGATTTGCGTATATTTCACTCATAGAGATTAGATTTTAAGATATAATTGTAATTTCACCCTCGTAGTTTAAGGTATATTTCATTATAGGATTTAGGGTATAAAGATATTTTAAATATAATAATTAAAAAAAAAGAAAACAGAGTATAACATTAATCGAGGAGGGAACATGATATAATGATCTTTTAAATATAATTAAAAAGAAAAAAGAGTAGAATCGATTATACTGTGATGATAAAAACTTGTGTGCTCCGGGACACATCGTACCCTCATGAGAACACAACCTTCTCTCTCCATAATCTATTTAAACCTATGTATTGTTAGGGGTTTAAATTGCAAAGAGGCACGGAAATTGCAAATGACCGCGATGTCTCGGACACAAGAGTCTCACTCAATTATGATAATCCTATACGAAAGTGTTTCACATTGATTAATACATCGCTTTCATATACTCCCTCCGTCCCTTGTTAAGAGGGTCTTTTGCTTTTTGACAAGTGAATTAAGGAGTATTATTATTTAATGTGTAGTGAGTAGTTGTATTAGTGGGAATGTGAGTTTGTGTTAGTGAATGTGTGTGAGTTCTATATATATGAAAAATAAAAAATAAATTATTTGGATGAGACGATCAAAATGGAAAAAATACTTTTTGGGTATTGAGGCAGTATATATAGGGTAATGAGGGAGTATATATTGGTAATAAAATGTACTCCTAGTAGTAGTAAATTGGTTAATTTTTCTATATTTGAAATATTATTACTCCATAGTTGGTGCGGGTGAGATAAAACTTTATTTCACCGGCGGTGTTCCATTATTGGACCCACAAAACCCTTGCCACTCTCCTCCTCTAAAACCTCTACACCGCCACCGCCGGCGCCACCCACCGTAATGGCAGCGATAGTCAAACGCCTTCATTTCCGTCCCTATTCCCATTCATACGCTCGCCCCCATCCATATCCCCTCCGTCATTTCTCCTCGTCCTCCGATCCAGACTCCCGCCCCGACGTTCCACAGTCTGACTCAACTCCAGCGCCAGACCGGCCCCTTTTTTCCAGTTTCAGTGGCTTGAGAGATAAGCTTGAGTCTCGCCAGCAGAATCGCCGTCAAATTAACCTTACCCCTCCAGCATCAGGAGCCAGTTCAACTGACGAAATTCATCGACACCTTTCCGAGTTTCGCATGCGCTCCGCTGCCCCTCGGCCTTCCCCCACCGCCGTCTCATTGCAAGAGCTCTATGAGAAAAATGTCCCCGAGGGCAAAGACTCTGCGAACCCCAGTTTTTGTCGCTCCAGTATGCTTCAGCCTAATACCTCTGATTTCTTTCGAATGGCGGAGAACCCGAAGCAGAAAACCGATGCGGATTCCAATCAGGATTCGAGGAGGGAGGGTATCAGGTCATCTCTTGGGATCGGATTTAGCAAGGCGTACGAGCAGCGCGATTTGGGGAAGAAGTTGAAGGAGTTGAGGCCGACTAATCGAAAGGGAAGATGGTTTTCATTGCAGGAGCTGAGTGATCGGCTTGCTAAGGTGAAGGAGGCTGAGAAAAAGGGAATGGGAACCCTTTCACACATTAAAGCTAGTATTAAATTGCTGGATCAACAGAAAGACCAGAAACTCCCGAGTAAGTTTCTCTGATCCTTTTCTTTTGCTATTAAAGTGCTGATTTGATATTAATATTTGACATTTGTACATGTTTGCTCTTATATTTTGTTGGGTTGCATATTTAATGGATTAATGTTTACACAAGTTAATTCTAGAAGCATGTACAGAATTGCTTAGGAGAAAATAAAAAATTTTAGAGAATTAGCTAACAAATGGACGATTCTAGAGAAAACCATATTTAAGAGAGCTCATGGCTATATAGCTTGAAAATAAACTTTGTGAATATTTTTGATGTCTTTTGGTTGTTTTCAGAGAAATTAAGAACGAATGTATTGGAAAGTGTTGGAGATATGCAGTAAAGTGATATAAAGCTGTTTGATTGTAGTTTGAGAGATAAAACTAGAGAGACCATTTTGATAGGTGGTGCCTGAAAATCCCTGTATGTTTTACACAATTTGTTTGAATGATGTCACCAAAGTAATTTCTCAAACTCATGAAATACTGTTCTAGCACAAGAAAAGTACACATTGATTCCTTATTCGATTCACATGGGAAAAAAGTGAAAATTTAGAGGAATAAATATACAAAAGATAAAATTTTGGCAGAAGCCATTGTAACATTCCCTGAGTGTGTTTTGCTGGAAGGGTGTGGGAAGAGTAATTTTAGCAGACTGAATATTAGTTCTTTGACTTACTAAAATGGGAGAAATTTAGTTGCATGCGACTATGAATTGATATACTTGTGATAGATATCTCTAGCTATGAGCTATCTAAGTAAAGAGTAAAAAAACTTAAAGGGGAAATGAATAAATGTTACAAGGGCGTGGATAATTATGGTATCCAAATTACCTCTCTTTCTGATCATAGGGTTCCAGCTATCTCAACTTGCATGGAAGTTCTTGCGTCAATTTCTGAACAACAAGAATTTCATGAATGGAGTAAATTGAACATCCTTGGTGTCTCTTATTAATTTTGCACCAAGCTAGCTTGTTCCACTGTTTTTTAATTTTGCTGGCTGTTTTGACTAGTCGTGGGAGACTTGCAATATTTTCAGATTGTTGCTTTTACAAAGTAATCTCATGCACCTGCAATCTCTTGCAGACATTTTTATTTCCTTTTTAATTTTTGATAAACTAATCACGACATACTGTCATGCATTTTTCTGTAAAACTGACATCTTGTTGGCATATCAACTGTTGCAGTGAATCTTGGTTATTTGGGCATCCTAGGTGGAACCCAAGTCTATGACTTGTCCCCTCCGAAGACTGAGTTAGTTGAGAAGGTAAGTATTTTCTTTGTTTGATATCTTGTGTATTCTCTGGTTTTTCAACCATTCAATGGAGAATACAGGGTAAATATTAATGTAAATGTGCTAGTATTGAGTTTGACACTAAGCAACCAGGAAGATGGTTTGAAAGTTACACAATACACCATTGCAACAGATCATTTGATTACATGAAAGCATGCACTCTCATTTACAGAATGCAGCCTTGGAATTAACTTCTTTAGAATGGGTTAGGAAAAGTCTTCAAAGTTTTAATTGCATGTATTATTCTCGTATATGACTATACGTTAATTGTGCATGCATGGCCATAAATTTATAGTATTATTGAAGAATGGTTTACTCACAGTTGATTAATTACTATTTTGTGTATCAGTCGCAATTAGCTCGTCATTACATAAATTTTGGATTTTAATTATTTTAATTATGTTTGTTGACGCAGTATTTCCATCCTGACAATATGTCATCTGCTGAGAAACTAAAGTTAGAGCTTAAAAAAGTGAGGGATGAATTTAAAATGTCTGAGTCAGATTGTGGTTCTGCCCGGGTTCAAGGTAAAGCCTTTTTAGTTCATGTGTTAAGATGGATAGTCTGATGATTATTTTAGAACATTTGAGTTTTCTTAATTGAGAACTACATGCTAAAAATAAGTTCAAAAACTAGTTCTGAAATATTCAGATCATGGTATTGGTGAGCTAGATGTAACTATACATAGTACCTATACAATACAACCTAATTTATCTGAACCATACCTTTACACCGTGAAAAGAAAAAGTTAGATGCAAAGCTATCTAGTAGATCTCCCGACTGGAACTCTTTTAGTTTTAAATCCTGCAGAGCCTTCAGTAATGCTGAACCTCTTTTCTATTGAGCTTTTATTTTCCTTCATGGGTCGCCTCATGAAAAAAAAAAGTGTTTTGGTCTCGTGTTGCTTGTTCTTTTCATCTGTTCTGTGGGTGATCTTGGGTTTATGGATATCTTGAGTTCCATACGGACTCTGACAGACTATATAGACTGGCCCTCTTTAACTATAATTTTTTTTTCTTCGAACGTCAATGTTAGAAACTAATAACTTAAGTGGAAGTCTGGAATTGGGTGACTCCTAATTTTAGGTAATTGTATTGTCTATAAATATTTCAAGCTATTTGAATTCATAACCATGTCCTTCACACTGAGTCGATGACACAATTCATTATTTTGTAGTGGTTCAACTAACAGCAAAGATCACGCATCTGTCAAGTGTATTACAGAAAAAGGTTTGTGTGTCTATCTTCGTGGATGTCATACTTCTCATGTGAATTTGAAATCATGTTGGATGTAGTTGTTGTCCCAATTTATTGTCATTTTTTTTCCCATAAATTTAGGTGCCTATAATTTCATTTGTTTACATTGCATACTTAATTACTTATAGAATCGCACACCGTTACTTCCAGTTTGGTTTACTTCCATTGGTAAAAATTGAGTTTTCTACTTCTTGTATTTGAAACTTCATTTGGTCGACCAAATGTGGCTTCATTTTAACAATTCTAGAAAGATTTTGGAAGCACCAGTGTCTCCTCGGGTTCGATTTTGGTGCTTTTCTTGATGCCTTCATAAAATCGTTGTACAATGATATGTTTTAGGATAAGCATTCTCAAAGGGGGCTTCAAGCGATGATTCAAAGGAGGAAGAAGCTGTTGAAATATCTGCGACGAACCGACTGGGATTCCTACATCCTTTTTCTTTCCAAGTTTGGTTTCCGGGACAACCAGGATATTAAGTCTAGGTATGCGCCTCGTCCGAAAGAAGACAACAAGAAAAATAATAAAAAGAAAGCTGGACATGCCACCAAGCGCGGTAAAAAGCTGATGATTTAAAATTTCCCTCTGGTAAATTTAACTTGTGTTAGATTTGTTTGTTTGATTACTTGAGAATTTCTTAGTTTGAATGATAGAAATATGTGAGGTATTTTAGCATTGATCAAATTAACTGCAAGGAGATTTTTGCCTTTTATTTTATATGTATTTTTATTTTTTTGTGAAACTGCAAACTAGACATGCACAAAAAAATCGGAACCGGCGGTTCGAACCGGGGAACCGCCGATTTTAACCGGAACCGGAACCGCCGGTTCCGAAACCGGCCAAAAAAAAACCGGAACTGGCTAAGGAAGGTTCGATTCCGGTTCCTCATATTTGGGAAAAAAACCGGCGGTTCCGGTTCGAACCGCCGGTTTTTTAATTTTTATTTATTTTTTAAGCTTAAAATCCCAAAAAAAAAAATTAAAACCGGAACCGGAACCGTCGGTTCCGGAACTGAAACTTTCGTACCCCGGTTCGGTTCCGGTTCCCCCTACCTTGGAACCGGAATTGCCGGTTCGAAATCGGAACCGGCGATTCCGAAACGGGGTGCATGTCTACTGCAAACGTATTACTTTCCCTTTAATATCATACTCCCTCCTGCTGTTCCCTAGGTTCTATTTGTTTTTTTGCACGTAGATTATTGATTATTATATTATTTAATGTGTAGTGAATAGTTGTATTAGTGAGAGTGTGTGCTTCATATTTTAATTGTATTAGTGGGTGTGTGTGGGTCTCATGTATGTAAAAAAATGAGACCAATATTAGCGGACGCCCAAAATGAAAAAATGAGATTCTTTGGAACGGATGAAAAGAGTTTTGGAACGGATGGAAAGAGTACGTAATATGTTGCCATCCATTATAGAGTAACTTATAGGTACTAGAATTTTAGACGTATGTTGCACGTCGTAACCACATCATACTTTGTGATATTACGTGCAATTTTGTGATATTTTCGTTGTCTCTTAATATTTTTCACCCCTTCTCTAACATAGAGATTAAGAAAAAGTGATAACTTATAGGAGTATATTGATATTTTTTTCATATAATAATAATAAATGATAAAGTGTGTTTAGGTATAGGGATAATTTTTTTTCAAATAAATTTCATGATAGGAAGTGATTGTTTTGAATTTTTGCTTTTTAGGGAGGAAAAAACTTTTGTGAAACTGAGGGACAGAAAATTATTATTATTATGATTATTTATTTATTTATTATTATTACTATTTTTTGAAAATCCTAATTTTTTAGATTTTACATCAAAACTTTTTTATATACCTTATTCGTTTACTTCAAATTCACACTATCATAAAAGAAAATAACAATTAATTAAAATTCTCAAAATAACTGTAATTTAGAAAATGAGCGTATAAAATATTTTACAATTTATTTATTATCATCACATGGTCAATCAAAATGTGATTTTTATTAAAATTAGTACAAATAGTAAATGTTAATTTTGGTGTGCATCTTTAAATTTTATATAAATATATATTCACTTAATTATATCATTTGTGTTTATTTATTAAAATATATACTATACATCTTTCACATATAAAATATAAATAAAATATAAGTAATATATAATTTTCATCAAGATTAATTGAGTTTTATTATGCATATATAAGTATCAAAGCACTAAAATACTTGTAGGAATAGGAAATAAATAAATAAGAAAATACATTAGAATTCTATTCATCTCAAGGCTCAGATCAGAATTTTATTCTAATTCTCCCCGCCATAGCAATAAAACTGCAGATTACACAAAATGTATCTTACACCACACCAACTATCTTTACCTTACAAATTGCGATTAGATCATCTATGTTTTATGGAAATGTCTTTCCATATAGGAATCCCATATTTTATTCACCTAACAAATTGCGATAAGATCAAATCCTGTATGTTTTACTCCCTCCGTCCCAGAATTTTTTGGGACGAAGAAAGTATAAAATAGAGGGTATGTAACATAAATTAATGGTTATGAGGATATCAAAGTTGGCCTTCAAATTTGTATGCAGGAAGTAGCTATGTCTGATTTCCATTTCTAGCTATGAATTCTGCCGTCTCAACACCCTCTGTTGCCGTCTCCCATCCTCCACCACCCCGCTGTCTCCTGATTCTTTTATTTCCATCCATTCTTCGATGCTCATGAATTTGTGTCTTTCATCCTTCCTCACCCCAAAATATATAGTGAGTTCCTACAATGATCTGCTGCTATAAATTTCTCGACTCATGAATGGCTACTATGTCTACAATCCCACCACAAAGTAATTGAGAAAGATCATTCTTACCGAGAGCCACGATGATACTGATGTTTTGGTGATGAATTTAGCACTTGATCTTTCATATCACCACGCTACAAAATCGTTAATATATATATATAGGTGACAATATGATAATTAAAAAATTGCATTAAATTAGAATTGAAAAGTTGCATAAATTATAAATTCATGCATGTGAATGAAGATTAAATGAATTTTGAATCATTAGTGAAAAATAATTAGAAATGAAAAGTTGCATAAATTATAAATTCATGCATGTGAATGAAGATTAAATGAATTTTGAATTATTAGTGAAAAATAAATTAATAAAATTATTAATAGAATTATTAATGTTGAAAGGTATACTTAATAATTTTAAAAGGGTTATTATCAAAATAATGAAAGGATAAAATGGAAAAAAAAAAGTTTTTCAAAAGTTAGGCAATTTTAACCTATTAAGATAAGATAAGAGTAAGATATATACAATTTATTTATTTATTATTTACTTTTTAAATGGGATTCCTACAATAAAACCAATACTCCTAAAAGTTAAGAGATAATGGTAAAAATTACAATTGAGATTTACTGAATAAAAGCAATTGAGATTTTTTTGTTATCCATGCACATGTCACTCGTCTAATGCGTGTAACAGAAGATATAACATCAATCGTAATAGAACATCTAAGATTGGGAGTTTATGTTTTTCTTCTTTTTTTCAAACGAGTATATGTTTTTTTTTTCTTCTAACTAGTATGCGGATTATTTGCTTTTGATATAAAGAATTATATATGAACATTTAATTAAAATATGTGATGTAAAATCTTGATTTAATCGAATAAAAGAATCTTGATGCTAGGAGGCTCCACAGAGTTCAACTATATAGGACTACGACGTATTCCAATCCTGACGCAGTTTCATTCTTAATATAATAGTAATTTGTCGGCATATGTTATAGACTTAACTTTATTGATTATTAAGAAGCATGTACTTAATTATTAATAGAGTATAATATGATTTGCTATATATATAATGTTATATGAACTTTTTCTTATTCTATTTTCTTCTGTTAAAATTTGTCACATTTTTTGTTCTAATTAAGATTTTTTGTTGCAGTAATATCTATTTGTAAATCAGAGTTCATATTATGTATAACTGGTATTCAAGCCTAAAATTAATTGTCATAATTCAGTGGAAGGAATATGACAGAATTATTCAAAGGAAAGAATATAACAGAATTATTCAAACCAACTCCCATAAACGACAATCAATATTTTCAATAATTTCTAAGATGGATCAATCCCCATATATTCCAACAAAATTGTTCACAACAACTAACAAACAAAAATCAGCATGCCCTCCAGCATGAATCAAAAACATCACCACCAAACGACATAGTTTTGTTCGAGATCTCCAAAGTACCATGAACAAGAACCATGCTCTAATCAGACAAATTCATCACAAGACCACACCTATAAAACCACACAACTATCATCACGTATAGAAAAAAACATGAACGCCATTTCCAGCTGGCTATGTAGTAACAGCAGCAAACATCTCTTTGTCAAGATAGTTCACCCGGGGGGCCATGTCGAGCTCCACGACCGGCCTATACTAGCTTCCGAGCTGCTCGAACGCAACCCTAAATGCTGCGTAGCTCACCCGAACGTCTTCCAACAGCCCTACGCGATCGTCTCACCCGAAACCACCCTCCTCCTTGGCAAGAAATACTACGTCGTACCATTAGGTACCATACGGAAGCTTCAGCTCAAGCACCCTCGATCTCTAGACGGACAAAACCATCATGAGGATACGGATAGCTCGTCCGTTTGTTGGTTGTTTAGGCATGACAGCAAGAATGGTAGTTCAAAGAATGTGAGGACCATGAGCTTAGGGATCAAGGTCAGGGCAAACAGTAGTAATAGTCTGAGTGATGATGGTACCAAAAACGGAAGAAATACGAAGAAGAGGGGTAGAATTGGAAAACCACCACCATCAACATCAGCATCAGCATCAGCATCTTCATCTCCAGGGAGAATCTCTCTTGTATCAATGGTTTAGATTGGAATGGTTGTGTGTAATGTAAATGTTGTATCCACCACACACATAATTTTGAACACAAACAAACAAGCTTGAATTAAAAGAAAGACAACAAAATGAAGCAATTTGATGATCTACATATTAAGAAAACTGTTTGTTCTTCAACAAGAACAATCCATTACAAGGAGGTAAGACAGACAATCCCGAGTTCCCAGGCGAATCGATCGCTCTACGAGAAACTAGTATAATGCGACATCAACTGGAAAAAGATACATACACACATATATATATAGTAGTAGTAGTAACTAAGACTACTTATAAAAAAAAGCAACTCTATCTTTCTACTTCTTTCTTATTGTTTGTTCATTGCCTTTATTCCAGCTTCTACCTTCATTCATTACTCTGCTAATTCTTCTGTAGCTCATACCGTGTAGTTCTGGTTAATCGTTTCTATGTCGAGCCCCTTAAGCTTCACCACCGACTCGACGTGGCCTTTCAGTGTGTGAAGCTCCCTGAGTCTGAAATGATGACACATGAAAGCAATGCATTCCATGATGAGTTAAATTCAAGATTTGTGTAAACATTAGGCGTACACGAGCAGAGTTACCTTGCAACTTCAGCGCGTTTCATGGCCTGTTCGGCTATTTCAGAGAGTTCTCTGTAGTTGGTTTTATCATGGAAGAGTTCAGCAGAGTCGGGAGCTTGGAGGCCGTGTAGGGTACGCTGCGCTGTAGCCCATTGAGCTTCTCGTTCGCCTTTTCCATAGTCTTTCTTGGAAGTGAAGGCAGTCTGTAGAAAGAAATCAAACACGAACAATGAGACAATGATCATGTGCAGCAGCATTGTCCTTAAAATAAGATGGAAAACATACTCTATTCTCAATCATGGTGTTCCAAGCTTTGCCACTGAGTGCATATCTGATGATGAACTTGAAGATGTCGAGCGGGAAGTAAAACACGATGCTGTATAGCCATATGACGAACGCCCATCCCCAGCCGATGCCCTGAATCCTCGCAAACTCCCAGTCGGAGTACACCGCGATAAGAGTCGCAATCTAAACACAAGAGAAGCATCATCATCAGAGTAGTATTGTGGTGAAGAGTGTGATACTTATAAACTGTACTACTCACAAGCTGTGCAACAAGAAAAGCAAACACCAGTAGTAGGCCGGGCCTTTCAACGAACGACCAGCTCCTCGAACGAGTGACGAAGATGAGAGCCTGGCTCACAATACTAACTTGAAGATACACAGCAGAGTTGAGCTCAGGGTAGCTGTCCTTAATAGGTTTCACACCAAATTGATCCTGAAAAACAATAGCATGTCATTTCTTGGAAGTGAAGGGCGTCTAGTTTGGTCTCACTAACCGTGAAAAAGGTCGATTCTTGAGCGATCCAGAAGAAGACAACAGTCATCACAGCAAGATAAGTCCCTAAAACAATCCCGGTGGCGAAAATCTCCTTGAGCTTCCATGAATCAGGCAATGGAGATGGCTTCACCTTGTCCTTGGAAATGGTCATGATGGTTCCGTCGTTGAGGACTGCTATGACGAGAACCATGAAAGGCGAGAAGTCGAACTTCCAGATAAGTGCAAGCAGCATGAAACCAAGGACAATACGGATGGTAATGGAAACTGCATAGATTGTGTAGTTCTTCATCCTCTGGAATATGGCTCGGCTCGTTAGCACCGCGCTCACGATCACGCTCAGTCCAGGCTCCGTCAACACTATGTCAGACGCGCTTCGAGCAGCATCAGTAGCATCATCAACTGCAATCCCAATGTCTGCTTTCTTCAGAGCTGGTGCATCATTCACACCATCTCCTGTCATTCCAACTATATGCTTCCTCTCTTGCAGCTTCTTCACAATCTCATACTTATGCTCTGCAATCCACACACTTGTTCATCAAACTGTCCAAACATGACATGTCCTGTTTCACAAGGTCTTACCTGGAAACACTCCAGCAAATCCATCAGCCTTCTCTATCAGCTCTTCAATAGGGAGGTGAGCAATGGACTCGTCCTTGTGTTGTCCGAGAAGGGACGACGAAGGATACATGTTCGTTCCCATTCCGAGCCTTCGCCCCGTCTCCTTGCCTATAGCTAGCTGATCACCAGTGATCATCTTCACATTCACTCCAAGATTCAACGCTCGTCGGATCGTCTCTCCACTGTCGTGCCTTGGCGGGTCGAAAAGTGGCAACAGACCTACAAGACTCCATGGCCCTCCTGGACTCTCCTTGGTCTTCTCTGGAACGCTCTACACAATCACAAATGCAATGCCAACTCAGCCTAGTTTATTCAAACAGATTCTTGATTTTGGTGTAATAATGTATACCTGTTGAGCTACACCAAGTGATCGAAGTCCACGATCAGCAAACTTATCGATGATAGAGTGAATTTTTCTCTTCATATCATCCTTAAGATTACAGAGCTCAATGATCTATGCATTGCATGATTTAAGGTGAGTAGTTATGTCTCAAGGAAGAGAAAATCAACCTCAAAAATCTTGCTCTAAGCTTACCTGTTCTGGTGCACCTTTGCTGACACGATGCCAGTTGCCATTACTGTCTATGTAAGTAATGGCAGTCCGTTTTCCGACCGGATCGAATGGCAAGAAATGCACCTCAGTAATCCCTGCTCTGGCCTGCAAGGATCACATGATGGAGTTGAAAAAAGGAAGAAAGAAATAGAACTGAATGTCCGAATACGAACCTCTTTCGGATCAGCTAGCATTCCGACAATGCAAGTATCAATGGCGTCCTGATTCTCCACCCTCGAAGCTCTAGCTCCCATAAGTATGACTGTCTCCTTATCTATATCCTTGCTGAAAACCTGGTTGAAGTGTTTTCATGATCAAGAATGATAATGGTAATTAATTCTGTTATTTAACAATGGGATTGAATTAGAATACCTCAATTAAGTTCTTATCAACTGTGAGCTTGTTTAGAGTGAGAGTGCCAGTCTTGTCACTGCAGAGAACATCCATGCCTGCCATTTCTTCAATGGCTGTCATCCTCTTGGTGATGGCACCCTGCTGCGACAGGCGGTGGGACCCGATCGCCATGGTTACGGACAACACCGTAGGCATGGCGATGGGAATTCCACCGATGAGAAGAACCAAGAGGTTGTCAATTCCAGCTCTGTACTTCCTGTGCTGGATAGGGTACATTACTATGATCTCTATGATGATTCCAATGCCAATGGAAGCTATGCAGAAGTTTCCAATGGCTGTTAGAACCTTCTGGAAGTGTCCTACATTCTGAGTGCTGTCAACAAGATGTGCTGCCTTGCCAAAGAAAGTGTTGATGCCGGTTGCAATGATGACCGCCTCGATTTCGCCCTGTTTGCAGGTGGAACCGGAGTAGACCTCGCCTCCCGGGTACTTTGTCACTGGCAACGACTCGCCAGTGAGCGCGGATTGGTCGATCTTGAGAGGATCGCCTTCCAAGAGACGAGCATCCGCCGGTACGATGTCTCCAAGCTTGATGCTAACAATGTCACCTGGTACAAGGATTGCAGCCTCCTGCTCTGACCATCTCCCATCTCTTAGAATCTTCAACAGACAACAACATGATTCATTAAGGCCATGTGAGTTGCAAGATTGACAAACATCATGTGTTACTACAACACTAGTGTTTGATCAGATGAAGTTATTGTTAAACGACCATCTCGTCTAAAAGCTTAAGCTCATAGAGAGGACAGTCGTTTAATACTTAATCAAATTACTCTAACACACCAGATGAGGTTATTATTAAATGACCACCCCATTTAAAAGTTTAAGTCGTTTAATACTTAATCAAATTACTGTAACTTTTATAACCTTAGTCTTTGGAGCAAGGCCTGCCATGAGAGCAGCTGCAGCATTGCCTGCATTGTTTTCTTCGATGAAACTAATCGTTGAGTTGATCAATAACAACGTCACTATGCCGAGGAAATCTTGCCAATCAGGAGGCCTATTCTGAAACCATTCATTCACCATTCAGACATGAGACCAAGATTCAGACAAGAGACGCACACACACAAACATGGACATTAGTATTACATCTCCATTGGCCAAGACAATAGCCATGATGGCAGCAGCTTCCATAACCCATGATAAAGGATTCCACATAAAACCCAAGAATTTCAGAAGCTTGCTTTCCTGTGTTGTGAATGAATGATCAAGTTAAACGATCAATAAACGAATACGAATACGAATACAAATACACAGAGCGTAAAGATGTGGAGTTTGCCTTTTTCTCTTCTAGTTTGTTAAAGCCAAATATTTGGAGCCTCTTTTCAGCTTCAGTACTTGTTAATCCCTCTCTTGTACAATTCAGAGTTGTAAATACTTCCTCCAGTGGTATGCTCTCCTGTTTTTCCAATCAAATTATACATTAATTACTTAATAAATAAACAAATAAATGATCAAAAATCAGATAAATGAAATTAATCCTAATATAAATAATACTCCCCCTCCCCCAATATCATTTACCTTTTCTAAACATATTGTGGGACGGAGGTAGTACCTCTTCTGAACGATATTCCGGGGACGGAAGAGAGGGATGAGTTTAAAACATAAATCGTTTTTGTTTTATTTGAAAAGGTCCTAAAATAGTTAGGATATTCATTTTCGTCCAAAATCTTCTAATTTTGCTCCGATTTCGACCCAAAACAAATTTTTTAAAATCATTTTTGTCCCGTAACTTTGTTAAAGCACCGATTCAGTCTCATTCTATGAAATTAGAAAAATTGAACATTTTTAAGAAAAAATAAACTGATTTGGTGAGAATTTAAAATTCATAAGACTACTTTGCAGAAATTAAGTTTCTTAGAGTTATTTTGAATAAAGTAAATTTGTTTGAGACGATTTTAATTTTAAAAGAGTATTATCTATTCAAGCAATTCCATGCATGCATGCAAAAAACTAATTAAAAGAACACTTTTTTTTTTGGCTGGATCTAAGAAGGAATTAAGAATCCTTACCAGATCAACATTCTCATTCTTGATATCCTCCAGATTATGACTGCTACCTGCCATTTTCTCTCTCCTCTCCCTACAAACTTCTCTCTCTAAAACACCAAAAGGTGTATTGTTGAATCCACCTCAAAAACTCCCCTTATAACCACAGATCACTCAAAACATTTTACAATTGAATTATATACAATGCATATAAATATATGCTGTGTATATATATATATATATAATGATAATAAGAATATATATGTAAAAGTAAAAATGTTTTATTCTGTTTCCAGGGTTAACTGCCTTTATTCAGTAAGAGTTAGAATCCTTGCAACTGAGCTTTTCAGGTGAAGCCAATGCTCTTATATATATACTGCTACTCTATAACTAACTAACTAACTAACTAACTGTTTTTAATTGTTTTTTTATATTTATTTTATGAGAAATTATTACGTTTTTGTTTACTATATTTAAACACCTCTATATTTGTGATCAACCACAGCAATACCGTCGGATACGTTCTCAAAGTGGAGACTGTAATTGAAAATAAATTTATTTTACATTGACCTCTTCTAATCTGTTGAAAAAAAAATTAATTCCATGTTGGCACATTAATGGTTGAAATTATTAGTGATTTGTTTTTATTTTGTATGTTTTATTGTCTGAATTTGAATGGATTATGTATGTTAAACTGGACTTTCTTGGACATTGTCATGTAATATATATATATATATATATATATATATATAAAGCAGTTGTAAGACGGGTCAAAAAAAAGCAGGTTTTACAATTCATCTCACATAATCGTCTCACGACTTTGACTTGTTTAATGAATATCTCAAAAAAAAAAAAGAAAAAAAAAGCCTTAGCCTTGGGCCAATTTTTTTACTTGAATTACATTTAGTTTTGGGCTTTTCTCGGCCCATTTTATTTTATGTTGGTTGTTTTTATGTCTATAAAGAAAAAAAATGAAATTCTCATATGATAAAAGAAATAAATAAATAAATATATTTAATTTACTGTATTAATTAAAATAAATTAAAAATATTATAACATAACTAACTAAGAAAAAAAAATAACTTGAAGAAAGCTTTTTTTTTTCGTCTTGAAGAATAATTTTATATATTTAACATGATTAATGAAGTGAGAATAAGTAAAGGGAACTGAAATATTATTATTTCATTTCTTTATATTTAACTTTGGAGTCACTAAGATCTAAACATTAAATTTTCGAATAATTAATTTTCACCCTTAATATTTATGAGTAACCAATTTTTTAATTTATATAATTATTATTATATCCTTAAATTAAACCAGTAAAACTTTAAATAAGTAGATGTATTTATATATATTGAAAAATTTTAATTACTACAATGATAATTAATTAAATTAAAAATAAGTTTTAGAGTCAGAAACTTCATCAAAATAACACTCTTTTTTAAGAATATTAAAAATATATGGGGTATATATTTATATATTAAACAATTTTCTTGTTTTTTTAGAAATATACGTTCCCGTAGCTAATTAGTACAAGAGTTGGTCTCTTATGTCCCCAGGTGCATAAAGTGTGTAAGGGTACACCATTTTGTTTTAAAGTATATGCATCATTTTAATTAATAAAGGTACATCATTTTGTTCTAAAGATATACAATTTTTATTAATATTTTTTATTTTTTTAAAAAAATAAAATATACACATCTTTATACTAAAAGATATATAATTTAATACTAAAGGGTATGGATGCACGGTGTGCGCCCGGCGAGGGAACACACCAGTTTTTGCCTTAATATAATGATTAGTGTGAGTCAATATTGGATATATATGGTTTAGCACGTTGAAAAATACTTATGCGATTATCATTATGTGGAGATAATTAGCAGAATATTATAGACGAATGATCATGCGTTACACGATATTTTCCTAAGTTTTTCTTTTTCTTAACGCATAATCATACGTTTCAAGAAATGCAAACTATGAGATGACAAAAATTAATATTTTTCAAGTAATTTTTTTTCCTTTCAAAAATAATATAAGTAATATAAAAAAGTATTTTATATCTATTATTACAAAAAATACTACTCCTTCCATCTCATAAAACGTTTTGCGTTTCTGTTCTACGTTGTTTAAGAAAAAATTATACTTTTTGAGCAACTTTATTGATTTTAGAGGATACTATTGTAATATTTTTAGGTGATTAAATAATATAAAATAAAAAAGTTTAAAGTAATACTATGTGTGTAAAAAAGAGTGACAAAATTAAAATTAAAGTGATTTTTAAGATTATTGGATAAAATTATATATTACCTATTTTGAGTATGAAGAGTTTAGTGGAACAAACAATTAAAAAAGCTTGAAGAATGAAAGGAGTAATATTTTTAACAATCACTTGATTTTATGGAAATATTACCCTCTTGTTTTTATCCTTATTATATTTTAATCTTGATTACTCCTAACATAAAAAATCTGGTAAGTGTGCATAAGAAAAAATTACTGACATTAAAATAACATTTTAATTATGTGAAAATTTTAATTAATTATCATTGAATTATTTTAGATAACTTTATGATATCAGATTGAATTAACATTTTACAATATCTCAATTCCCTAGCTAATGGATAGATTTTTTATTTTTTATTTTTTTAATTCCTAATTGATACATAGCTAACTAATTTTTTCGGTCTTTGATATTTCTAAAAGAGTGGGGCTCTTGCCCTTTACAATTTAAATTCTTTAATAGTACATAGGTTTAAATAGAATAGGGAGGGGAAATATTGTGTGTTCATATGGGGACATGGACCATATCCTATTTCGAAGGTGCAAGAGCTTTTGCCTTTCTAAAAAGTACATTAGTATATCATCATCAATCTTCTAATAAATAAAAGAGTTGATATATTGTACACCAATTGTACACTAAAAATTAAACCCATATTTAGAAACGGGTCAGGTATATAATATCAAAATACCCGTATGGATCACTTATTCTCATTGCATTGGACTCTTCTCCTCCCCCTCTCTTCTCTCATTTCCCTTCCTCCCACTCTCTTCTCTCTCTGTCGGCTCCACTCCCTCGCACCGCCTCCACGCCGCCTCCGATCACAACCTCCGTGCCACCTCTGTCTTTTCAGATTTGTCGCAGCCTCCGTACTCTCTGATCTTAACCTCCGCCGCCTCGGTCTCCTCAAATATGTCGTGCCGCCTTCGTCTCCACCGATTTGAACCTTCGCACCACCACCTCCGTCGCTCTACTTTCAGATCTGAGTTTCTCCGATCTCAACCTCCGCAGCCTCGGTCTCCTCGAATCTTCCGTGCGGCCTTCGTCCACACCGATCTAAACTGCCGCACCACCGCCTCCGTCCACAACGATCTGAAACTTCACATGGCCACCTCCGTCGCTGTACCTCCACAAATCTAAGTTTGGTGATTCTTTTTTTTTTCCAATTGATGATGGAGATTCTCTCTCCTCCCTAATTAAGCTAGGCTGGTATAGGTATGGTGTTTCAATTCTTCTTCTTCTTCTTATGTTGATGGTGTGGGTGAAGAGAGGCCATACAAGTGAAATTTCATCATCTTCATTTTTTAGAATTCACGCCCTTCTTCTCTATGCTGGTTTCTGAATTTTGACTTGTTGCTTCAAATATTTGTTTATCAGAAACTGTATTTTTGTAATTCAATAATGTATATGTGTTTTTTAATAAGTGTATTACGTTTTTTATTTTTCGTAATATATTTAGTTTTATACATTACTTTAATAAAAATAATACAATTATACATACAATCATATACAATAATACTGTGATTCTAAAAACTTCTTCAAATCTTTGTTTATCGGAAGTTGTATTTATTGTAATTCAATAATGATATATTTTTTTAATAAGTGTATTATGTTTTTTATTTTTTTGTAATATTTTTAGTTTTATACATTATTTTAAAAAAAAGTAATACAATTATACACACAATCATATACATAATACGATCATATACATTAATAAAGGGGAAAAAAGAGGAGAGAGAAAATTAAAGGAAAAAAAGAAGAGAGAGAAAATTACCTAAGGTGTTAAAAAAAAGGAGGAAATCGAAAATTAGGTGACAGAAATTAGAAAATATGATGAGAGGTGAGAGAAATTAGGAATTAGGATGAGAAAATAAACAGAAAAAAGAGAGCGTGAAGTTGTGAGAATGTAAATAATAAAATATGGATCAAATTTAATTATATATAATGGGTTAAATGGATATGAGTTACTTGGTGCACATTAAAAATTGGTGCAAACTAGTATTTGCCCAAATAAAATGATTAAGAACAATATCCAGTTAATAATATACCCAATTAACTCAATCATTCTCGTTCTTAAGATATCATTTTATATGTATATGCAATATAATTAGCTAGTCTACACCTATGTCCCCCCCCCCCCCCCAAGAATATTAGTGGGGTCAAAAGTAAAGTAAAAGATAAAAAAAAGGAATATGTTACTCCATGCATGCATCACCATTGGTGATCTAGTGTGCAGCAGCTGTTATGTTGTCATAATTACTACCTACATATAAATTACTCCACAATTGACTTTTTTTTATTTCCAACAATATAATTTCCACAAATGAGAATAAATAAATAAATAAATAAATAAAGGACGTATGCTTCTTTTGAAAAATAACAAGATGAAACTTGCAGTATTTGGATTATCAGCTGTTTTTTTGTCTTTTTTTTTATTATGATAATAATCATAAATATTGCGATGTTTACACAAATAAAATATAAAGCTACCATGATTTTAAAGAGAATAATAATATATTTTTTATTTTGATTTAAATCTATGGAAAATAAGCTGATTGTGCATGGGATAACATAATATTGGAATACATGTCTAAATAAAATAGTGAAAATGACAAAAAATAGCCACTATTACTTAAAAATAATTTTAAGTGCCCACATGTATTATATACAATTTATTCTAGCCGCTTTGAATGGAATTGACCAAAATACCATTGAGAGGGACCTACTGTTCACATATTTGAGGAATCAGATTCCTCACTCTTTTGACCAAAAGTACCAAAAGTACAGTAGAGGAATCCGATTCCTCTCTATTTCTGTAAAAAGTGTCGAAGTACAACTATGTAGGCATGTACTCACCTCATATGCTTACAAAAAATGAGGTATATAGTATACTATATATAATGGTGGTCCAACCATTGTGCTGCATCATACACATATATTCATTTCATTTTTTAAGTTTTTTTCGAGGTTTCAGCATTTGGGGAGTAACTATTTTTTGTAGTTCTTTAGAGGTGTGAGAATTTGGGGAGCAGTAAGGTATGTTTTTAAATTTGTTTTAAAAGCTATGAATGCATTAATTTGATCATTTTTACATGCATCATGAGTGTATATTATTTATTCAACGTTTTATAATAGAAATAATAGAATTCCGAATAGAGTAAGTGGAGTATAAAATGTTTCCACATTAAATTTTTTCATATTTTTGAATAAGAAACAAGTAGGCCGAATAGAACAGCATTTGTAGGCCGAATAGAACAACTTTGTAGGCCGAATATCAGAAAAGTTGGCCGAATAGGCAAAAAATTATCTTTTAATTTAAAAAAAATAAGTAGGCCAAATAGAACAATATTTGTAGGCCGAATAGACAAACTTTCTTGGCCGAATAGAAGAGACGTTGGCCGAATTAGAGAATGAATATATCCACATGAAATTTTGTCATTTTTAAAAAAGTATAAGTGGGCTGAATAGAACAATCTTATGGGCCGAATAGAAGAAACGTAGGCCGAATAGAAGATCTAAAATTTTCACATTTAATTTTTATTTTTAAGAAACATGTAGGCTGAATAGAACAATATTGGTAGGCCGAATAGAACAACCTCATAGGCCGAATAGAAGAAAACATACTGAGAAAATATTTTAATGTTGTCATCATTTACATTTTCTTGAAAAAATATGCAGATTAGCTATAAAACAGCTGGGATGAGTTGGGGTGGATATTGGGATGGGTTACTATACAAAGGTGGACAGGTTCGGTGGTTATACTTGAGGGATGACAATCTGTATTATACCAGTTTGCTATTAGAAATTCATAACAAGTACAATCTGATTTGGATTATTGGGGTTATGAAGTTCATTCTCTGGTCGAGTACAATGGCCGTATGTCTAAATATAAGATAAAGAATGATGCACGTGTGGCAGAAGTTTTCAACTGTATTAATGTAGGAATGGTGTACGTGACACTCCTTCCTGCCATTGACAATGCATTCGTTCAATATTATGCACAAGGTTCAGGGCATAGTTTGGATTTAGGGTTGAGTTATAATGACGCAAGTGCTGGTCCGAGCAATGATCCATGTACGAGGGCACAGTCTAGTGGTAGGCCTGATTTTGATTTGAATGTGGAGTACAGCCCGGCCTTAGAGATGCAGCGGTTTGGTTTTAGAGCATCTATAGATGCTGAAGCTGATGACAACGCTGGTGAGGATGAGGATGATGTACATACTTATAATGATGATGTTGAGCCCGGAAATAGGACTGTCGAAGAAGAAGATGAAAATAACGAAGATGATATACAACAGGATTGTAATCAGTCTTCTAGCGAAAGTGATGATGATGCTGAGGAGAGAAGAATTTAATTGTATGAAGAAGTCTATGATTACATACGTCAGAGAGGCGGCCCTAGCTTTCTTGAACCGATTAGTCGTGACTTGTCCCGTCCTGAAATGTAGACACAAGATTTTCATAGTATACGGCCCACCACCCGTCCTTGGTTGATTCCAGGTATAAATACTATGTTTATTTAGAATAGAACTAAAGTAAATTTCTAATTTAAACTAATGCACCTGATACGTTCATAGGTATTTCGGATGAAGCTGACAGAGAAGATCAGATAACTGTCCCTGACTTTGATGCGTCTGGCGTTCTTCACGAGAAAAAGTATATTTGATATGAAAGAGAAGTTGCAGGTCGCTGTAGGAATGTATAACTTGCGGATCAGAGTGGAGACCATTGTTAGATCTATCTCGACCAGATATAACGTGGAATGTAAGCTAAAGGGTAAAACAGGTTGTCGATTTGCGATGCACGCAAGAATGAGCTATGGGTTGTGGGGGTGGTTAAATTCGTTCAACATCACGGTTGTTTAAATGATCCAGACAGGCCCACTCCTACACATGTGACATCCAAAGTAATCGGTCAATATTTAGCTGCTAGGCAATTTGATAAGATTACTGGGCTCCGACCCCAGGGGATGAGAGCAGAGATTTTGAAGGATTTCGGGTTTGACATTAGCTACAATGTGGCATTAAAGGCGAAACACCTGGCTATTGGACAC
This sequence comes from Pogostemon cablin, assembly GCA_023678885.1. NCBI lineage: Eukaryota > Viridiplantae > Streptophyta > Magnoliopsida > Lamiales > Lamiaceae > Pogostemon > Pogostemon cablin. The sequence goes on along the minus strand of CM042965.1, from coordinate 35,340,595 downwards.
ACCTACGGGGATCACGACAGCTCATTTCATATGCTCCCTGCATACATGTATCAGTTGGAGTTGGCAAATCTCGATACGCACACCTATATCTCCGTTGATGAAGAGGTCCATTTAAAGTTTTCATTTTACGCACTTAGAGCATCTAGGCGGGGAAAACAGCTGTCTATCAGCCTTCTTCGTCGTACGGAATACCCAACACAAACAAAGTAGCCTGTAACCAATCCTATCATCAGGGACATCTCCATATGGTGTGGTTAGGGCAGATATATGCTCATACGCCCAAACATGTCACAAGTAAATTAATATTATTAGATTATTATGATTACGAGTAAAGTGGAATTCATTTGGGATAAGATAACAAAAAAATTCATTAATCTTACCATGAGCGCAAATATGCACCAGTAGAAGTGGTATATGTACTTGTCGGGGTTTGCTCCCTCAGGAAACCTGGTCAAAATGCCATCCATGAAGTGAAGTAGAGTCATGTAACTGATCTGGCCCCAAGGGAATAAATCTCATCTGTGAACATCCTCTACTAGCTCCCAAACCCAATTGTCTACACTAACCTTGGTAATGTCCAATTCAAGGAGAAAATAGTAGACCAATAGCACTTTCACAACCTTCATCGCATCCTCAGGGCTACCATTAAATGTAACACCTTCAAAATCTTTGGCAATCTCGCTTACTAATGGTCTTCTTTGGCATTGCCTGTAATACGTATCGTAAATCCCACCAGTCAGGATATTATACATCAAGTTCGGATCAAACCCCACTCGATCCCGGAAGCAGAGCCCCATAATCCGCATGAACTCATGCCTACTAAATCTAATGCACATGTTCCCAACCTGAAAGAATCTAGAAGTTCGATCCTCATCGCTAAGTACAATCTCCAGAGTCATTAGGCCGTGGATATTAGCGTGCGCGTTCCAATTGTCGTCAAGGTCCCAAAAATGACCAAAACTTGAGCTCCTAAACATACGCTCGGCATTCCCAAGTTGTGTTAACCTTTTATGGATTAATCCCATAATAATCCCGGGTTTGCAGTAATTATATATACCACAATTCTGCCCCTACATACTTGGACGCTTCTACTCACCCTGGACAAGTAACATGTTTTTTTAAACAATTTGTAAGACACATCATATCTATCTATTCTAAGACAATTTATTATAAGACAATTCCACCGGTCTACAGAATTCAGTAAATACTCATAATTAAAAAAATCATATAACAATAAGATCATTTGTTCAATTCGGCCTACAATTTCTTCTATTCGGCCTACAATTTCTTCTATTCGGCCAACCATATCTTAGACTATTCGGCCCACAGGTTGTTTTATTCGGCCAACACTTGTTCTATTCGGCCAATGTCAGATGATCTATTTGACCAAGGCCTGTTTACATATTATTCCTGTTCCGGCAATTTATTCTATTCGGCCAACACTTTTGTTCTATTCGGCCAACGTCAATTGCTCTATTCGGCCAAGGTCTGTTATCACATTATTCCTATTCCTACACTTTGTTCTATTCGGCCTATACTTCTTCTATTCGGCCTACACTTTTGTTCTATTCGGCCAACGACACATGCTCTATTCGGCCTACACCGTTTTTTCACATTTTCAAATAAAAAATACACTCTCACTGCGGTCCGACATTCTAAAATAATGTATACACGATTAAGTCACATTCTACACATGTACATTGCCACCATTTTAACATGTAAAAAAACACAAATGTAGGCAAAATATTCAACACAAATAAATCACATTTTACACAAGTAAATATCTATTATTTTACCATGAACAAAAACAAAAAATGTAATTAAAGTGTAGGCAAAAAACATGGAAATGACTACAAATCCAAAATTTTAATTTTATACATACCCGAAAATTCACCATTGCCGAAGGATAAAGGGGGCCCTAAAATAGGTGGCACTGTGTTGTGCTTCGGGACGAAAATAACAGAGAAAGAAAGACAAAGGAGCTTGGACGAAAAAGAGAGAGATGATAGAGAATAGGACGAAAGGGGGAGAGAAGAGAGAGAATATTGGACGAAAGGGAGAGAGAAGAGAGAGAATATGGGAGGAAAATGACGTTAATAATGCCCCACCTGCCCACCCCAATCCAAAATTTAAATTTTAAATGTGCTACCACCCACCCCCATTTAATGCAGTCAAACCTGACATAATCATCTCCATTATTGTGTCATTTATCTACAGTTATGGGGTAATTTGGGGAGTGCACTAAAAAGTGGCTACTAAAAATTGTTTTTAAGGGATGTGGCTATTTAAAATTGTATTTAGTCAACAGTGGCTATTTAAAATTTGGTCCGAATAAAATACTAGTAGGAATGGCTCATGATTTGTTAATTATTTTATATGGGAATATGTAAAATTCTGAAAATTATTAAAAATCTCAAATCATTATTATTTAATTTAGATTCTTATTTGAGTGAATTTAATCTTTTCTATTTAAATTATCTTTTCAATTTCCTTTAATAATTTACAGATCGATCAAGTTTTTCGACTCTCGACTTTAATTAAGTTCTCTATTAGAATTTTATCAATTCAGGCCCAAATTATGGATAAACTATTAATTCGGGGTTTGAATTATTTTTCTATCGATTAAGAGCCTGAATTATGTAAAACTATCAATTTGGGGCATGAACTTAAACCCTAAATTGATAAAATATGAGATAATATTTGAAAAAATTAGGCCTTGAATTGATAGTTTTACATATTTCAGGCCTTGAATTGATAGAAAAATAATTCAGGTTCAAAATTGATAGTTTACCCATAATTCAGGCTAAAACTTCATATATTTATTAAATTTGATGATTATGTATGAAATCCAATCTAATTTTGATATATAATAATTGGTCTATTTTTTTATCTTTAGCTTGACAAAACATGTACACATTTGAAAGTGAAAAAAGTTAGTTCAAAAGAGTGACTTCATTACTATTTGATGTATTAGATCCATAATTAAATTGCCAAGTATGAAAGCATGATTTTTAATTTTTAATAACTCATGAATAGTGATTAAATTAAAAATAAACCCAATTATTATTATATTTTAAATGGTAAAGAAACAAAATTAATTTATTGTTGGAATTAAGTAAAGGGGCCTATTTAACAACAATAATTAAGTTGATGAGTTTTCCATAACAGAAGAAAGCTCAATTGAACCATAATGAAGCAGCTCCTCTATCATCTGTTCTATCTGATCATCTTCAAGATTCTTGAATTCTTGCACATTTTCTGATGTGTTCTCACTTCTCCCATCATCCTCATATCCACCCTTGGTGCCGTCGAAATCCGTCGCCTTATCGGCCCGTTGTTGCTCTTTCAAAACGGGCCTATTGGACATTGACAGAGATGTCATTTGACATCTCTGTAACTTGGCCAACAGAGTGGCCGAAAGAAGCTTCCGCGACGACGAATGGAGGTCCATCGGGTCGTACGAGAAGTTTGTCCGAGCTCGGGACCCGCACATGATTCGTGCTGCCTCGTCGTATGCCTTCGCTGCATCCTCTGCCGTCTCAAATGTTCCTAGCCATAGTCTTGTCTTTCTGTATCAAAAGGGAAGTAAATATAGTCTGATTTAAGTGTCGTGATTAACCACGGAGAGTTTATGAGGTAAGTTTAGATTATTAAACTGATTACTCCCTCGCACAAAATAATTTACAAATTCTTTTTTTCCCGTAAATATCTTTATAATCTATAACCTAAAAAATACACAATTATTTAAAAAATAATATTCCTCATTTTTACACATTATACTTTATTAATTGCCTCAAAGCTCAAACTATCAAACTTCAAAAGTTAATATAGTTAATAATTATATTTTAAATGTACAACAATAAAGTAAAACATAAATGGGATGAGTGCTCACTAATTTTAAAAGTAACAATCTAAATCTTATATAAATGCACGAAAGCAATTTAAAATCTAACTATATAGATTTTGAGGTAGTTTCTTATAAATTGAGTTTATGAATGTAAAATATTTAATTTTTTTTTTAAATTTAAACCCTAACAATATATAAAATATAATAAAACTAAAAAAAATTATAAAATATAGAATATGAACTAAATTTACACTTACACGTGTATTTACTTTTGATACTTTCCCAGAGTATACAAGTGTAAGAAAAAGACTTTAGGCCATTTTAATATGAAAAAGTAGATCATAAAAAAAAAGTTGTTTGTATACGAAAGGACGGTAGTACCCTTAATGAGACTCAGAGCAGCAAGAAACACATTTATGAATGAGTTAAGCTGATGATAACTATTAACTACAACAACATTAAAGTGCATTTGTGATTAGCATATAATATACAGAGAAGAGAAGAGGTAGCATTAATTAATGAAGAAAGAGCAAAAGAAGAAAAGATAATTACAGCAAAGGGTGGCGGATCTCGGAAACCCAAGAACCCCAGTGGCGCTGCCGTACGCCGCGGTACCGTTGCTGTGGTCTACCCATGAAATTCGTAATGAGTGGAAAGTGTTTGTGGAAATAACTCTGAGAGAATTGAGACTGAAGCCAAGGGGTTGGGGGGGGGGGGGGGGTTTTGTAGCCTACTTTGCGGCCTTCACTGCCAATCTGAAACGTTAAGTTGGGATGGGGATGGGACCCACATCACTTTCTAGTTTCTACATCCTCCATCTTTTCTTTTCCTATGTACAGTATATTAATGTTATGTTACAATTAATGTTATCCCTTAATTTGCTTATTTAAATACTGTATACATGGACTTCTTTATTACTCTTCCTACCTTCTACTTTGCACATTTCGATTTTGTCCATTTAAATTTTAATTTCAACCTTTATTAAAAAAAAAACATATAATTGATACTAAAACACTTTGATTTCATATTTATAATATTCCCTCTTAACACAAATTACATATTTTATCATATATTTATTATTCAAATATCAAACTATCTGCAAAAGTAAATTAAAAAATTATTTTAATTAATATTCGTACAAACAGTAAATGTAAAATTGAATTCGGGTTAGAAATAGTATTTTTTTAATATATTAAAAAGATAATTATACCCTTAAATATAATATAAACTACAATTATGAAATACACCTTGAACCACAAGGTTAACATACACCATGAACTGCACTAATATGATTATAACTATACTCTAAAAGTTAATATTCAATTATCTAAAATTTAATACTCTCTCCATCCCACTTACTGTTTTGCATTATTTAAGTTTTTTTTTAATCAATGTTATTGATTATTAAGGGTATTTTAGTATTTTAGATAATAAATAAAAGTGTAAAAATGAGTAATAAATTTAAAATTAAAGTAACTTTTTAGATTATAGATAAAATTTTAATTTTTAATTTTAAAAGAAAAATTTATTGTGGGATAAATAAATAAAAAAATTATATGAAACTTGGAATAGATGAATTATTAAATTTTATAAGAATATGATAAAAAAAATAAACTACTGATGAAGTGTACATAATTTTTTATTTTATGTTCAACTAGTGTACTATGAATACTTGCTTTAATTGTTTGTTTAATTATAGCTTCGAATAAGTGGATTTTCAAGTGATATATTGGAAGTTTCATATAATAGAAGGAGCAATCCAATCCGAGTAGTGTGTGACATGAATAGTTTCATTATTAAGACATGCAACTATATACTAATTTAAAATAATTATCACTCTCAAAGTTATCATTTTCTATGTAAAAGTTATCAGTCGTCTCACATAAGCCTTTACGTGAGATGGTCTCACACAAGTCCTTGTCTAATTTAAATATGACACGTAGGCGTCATTTATTAGCATTATTATGATGACTACTCATTTTTCTAGTGTGATATGATCATGCCACCAATTCAGGCTGGATTAAATGTATCTTTATCAACATTCAACAACAATTTCAGATCTCTCAATTAGGTAGGGTGAATTGCATGTGGTTCTACATATACATACATACTCTTGTATGCATCGATTGGTGAGTAATTAAATTAGGACAAAAATGGAAGACAATCTTACATGGGCACATAACATTTACTAAACATAGAATAAACCTGTCCATGTGCTTCACCTCATCCTACAACAAATAAACCTTATTATACTACTTGAGAAAAAGATCCAAACATATTATACAAAAAACCGCATACGTGTGATCATTGAATTATTATTCATAATTTTGGATAGATCGAGACCATTTTACACTTTGTATTTAACTATTAATTACTTTTTTTTATTAGAAATGTTAGTATTAATTTTCTTATCACTTTTTATTTATATTATAGATTGGTTATAAAATAATTCATTGTACTATTATCACTTTTTATCAATCGAATACTATTAATTTTTATTAAAAATGTTATCACTTTTTATCTGTCTCACAAAAATCATTTTGTGAAATGATCTCACATAAATCCTTATCTTATATAATTATATTATCAGTGTTACATAATTATTCAACTTTAATTATTGACATTTTCTTTATAAATAGAAAAAGAAAATATTAAATAAGGAAATTAATTAAAAATAAATTTAAAAAAACATAAAAAAATACATATTTAATATAAATAAATTTAAGAAAATTACTCGTTAAATTGAAGCGTTCAAGAGACAACACGAAAGCGATTAAAAACACTACTATAATATACATATGATATATGAAGTTTTCTTTTTAAAAATAATTGAAATAAAAATGTTGAAAATGTGTTACAGGTATTTATGGAAATTTGGTTTATATTAACGTAGGAGAATGTGTCCAAAATAGTGGTCAAGTAGAAGAAACACATGCATCACATAACGCTCAAACCCTAAATATGCATGTGTGTGGGGTAACGTAGAGGCTGCTAATTTTTGACAATTATATATACTACGTACAATATTACATCCTAACCAAACATGTCAAACATTTTTAGATCCACCTTAGAATCGGATTTAGGTGGTGGGACCTAAACCTATGTTCGTTTTGGATTTGTTAGAAGGAAGGTATAAAATTAAAGTGGCTACGTTGATGATTAATTAATTATAATTTATAAATACACATATAATATAATATAATATAATATAATATATACATTTTTTGTGTGCATGTAATTTTTAAAATTTAAATTGTTTCCGCATTTTATTTTTGTGGGTTTGGTAATTTGAGTTTTAAAATGTGGATTATTAAGAGTTGAGTATTGATGTGTGAAACAATATATAGGTACGTGTGGTTTATAAAATCTGATTTATCAAAATCCTAATCGAAATAAGATTAGATTTTCAAAACCAAAACCTTCAATTGAAAACTAAAAACAAACATAAGACCTATATACATCAACAAACTTTATTAATTAATATCTTACCACTCACCTTTAATATATTTTCTCTCTTCAATTATTATTTTTCCATTCTCATCTTTTATATCTTCTTTTATATTAATTAATTAATACTCTTTTATACGTATCATCACACAATATCTTATACATTTGCTTTAACATAAAATTAAAATTTATCATACTCAAAAATCAAAATAACGTATATCACTTTTCAATTATTTTCAAACCCCTCGTAAAAACAAAACAAACGTATCCTAAGCAGATATAGGGAGGGCAATAAACGTCGTATCGTGGTGTTCGTTTCATGATTCATGAACTAATTATTCCTGTAGCTGAGACTTTTTCTATATAGGGTTTCATTTAATTTTCAACGTACGTAATTAGACACGTTAATTTGTGACAGTGTTTTTCAGTAAATTTGTAAATAAAATTGGATTATTAATTAATTTTTTAAAGAATTATAGTAAGTCATTTTTAGGAGGGTGTGACCGTGTGGGAGTGAAGGTCAAGGTGACAAGAAGTAGACTACTGTTTTTGAACTAATTACCTCTGTAGCTGGAGACAGTTCACACATTTTATTAGTCCTCAGATACATTTACTTATGCACATTTATTTATATGTGCATGAAGATTGAAAAATATTATTTTTAAAATATACTCTATAATATAAGAAAAGATAGCTGTGGTAAGTTGAGAATTAAAAAAAATATATATATGTTATTAAAAATGAAATAAAATGTATAAAGATGGATAAAATTATTAAAATTGATAAATAAAATGTAAAAATTGAGTGAGATATATAAATTATATTTTTAGTATTAACTAATGAAACATACACGAATATAAAAGGCGGCTCAAAATAAAAAATGTCCATAAATATTAGATACAATATATGTTTTTCAATTTAATTAGTAGTCAGAGGAAGAGACATAACACTATTAACTGATTTATTAAATAAGAAACTTTCGTAAGATGAATAAGAGTGATAATATTTTAATAAAAATAATACTTAAAATAATAAAAGGTGATTAGTAAATTATTTCACAAACGATAAATAAAAAATGTCCATAAATATTAGATACAATATATGTTTTTCAATTTAATTATTAGTCAGAGGAAGAGACATAACACTATTAACTAATTTATTAAATAAGAAACTTTCATAAGATGAATAAGAGTGATAATATTTTAATAAAAATAATACTTGAAATAATAAAAGGTAATTAGTAAATTATTTCACAAACGATATGTGCGTAGTACGAATAAAAAATAATAACATTTTTAATTAGAACTGATAATATATATCTTTAAAGAAAATAATAATACTAACTATTTAAGAAAATGTAAAAAAGTCTCACATGAAACGGTCTCACACAATTGTTATCTTTCTGTGGAGTCATACTCTCTTGATTAAAGGATTGCATGTACATTTTTTATTTTAATTTGTTTTATAATAAGGCAAAGATTTATGTGAGATTGTCTTACGTAAAACTTATGTAAGACAGACAAAAAAAAAGTGATAACTATTATAACGAAAAGTGATACACAATTAATGAAAAGTGATAATGCTATTTCAAAAACAATTTATAATATAAATGAAAAGTGATAACGTCTTATAACGAAAGTGATAACTATTTTAAAAAGTGCATGTAAAATGATCTCACGAGACGATCTCACGCAAGACCTACCCAAGAATAAAATATACTCTCAATTCAATTACCTCAAAATATATTTTAATTAAAAAAAATATCACTCTTACGTACCTAACATATTTTAAATATTATTTATTCTCTAACTAAAAAAACTACATTATTCTAGCTAAAAATGAATAAAGTCAAAAAAGAAAAAATGAAAATAAAATAAAAATAATAAAAAATCTTAAACTGTCTCTAGAAGTATTATTATACTCATACATATTTTACGTGTATTATACGATCTTATAAACCAATTAATAATAAATAAATTCAATTATAAAATTATAACATTCTATATAAACTTGAAATTCATTTATGCATGACTTGATTTGTATAATAAAATATAGCTAGTACCTAGATTAAAAGATTATGGAATTTAAAGTGTAGAAATTCATTAGCATGTAAATATATATATATATATATATATATATATATATATATATATATATATATATATATATATATATATATTATTAATTTACTTGAATTAATTTTACTATTTTTTTTGGAAAGAAATTGTAATAGAGGAAAAAAGAGTAAGAGTAATCATGATTAAGATTTATGTGTGTAGTCCTAATTATTAACATGAAGCCAAAATAGATATAATAATTTATGAGTGAAGAAAAAAAATAAATGTAGTATGATTAAAGAGTTCGCAATTATTCATGCATTAAAAAGATAAAAAAGGATGGTATGCTGATAATGAAGCATCACTCATGCACAAATACTATATTTATAATTATATATTATGAGTTTTGATGACTTTTTATTCAAATTCCACTCAATTTATTTCTTTATGTCCACACTTTTTATCTATGAACAAATTAAGTGTGCCAGCCAATATTAATAAAGATCAGAAATTGCATTATTTTAGAATTGATATCAGTAGGGAGTTAATTTACGTTTACCCTATTTGCATTGAGTGTATATTAGGTGCACCCGGGTCACCCATATTTGTATAACTTTTTATTCTATTTTGTATACATGTTATTCTCTTTTGTATACGTGTTTTGTAAAAATTGTATATTTTTTTCACACTAAGTTTTTCATTAAAAAAACAAGCATTCATATGTATATAATTTTTTATTCAATAGTGTATACATGTATTTTAATAATTGTACATTTTTTTACACTCAATTTTTTATTAAAAAAATTAACATTTAAATTGTATACATTTTTACTCATAATTGTATATGTTTTTGCTTATATTTATACGTGGGTGCACACTATATTTAGCCATTTGTATTAGTTTTTTTTTTTTTTAACAAATGTATTTTTTTTTTATATTTAGTTGTTCACTAAAAAAGTTAATAAAGAAAAAAATTACTAACAACTTTATAAATTTTTGAGCGTGAGTGCACGTAGAAGAGAATGATTCAGAGGACATCACCAGTCCATAATATATATGAATAATTTTAATTCTCTTGATAAAATCGGGCCAAAAAAATTATTAAACCCACTTAAAGAGAATTCAATATAAATTTCGCTTTTCAAATTATATGGAGTATTATTTTCTTAGTCCAATTATAATAACAATGAATTTTTGAGCCATGCTCAATTAAATATAAAATATGTTTTGGTATGTAACCATGCTTAATTAAGTTAGATTAAATCATATGAAGTGCACATTGATTCAGCTAGTCATAGAAACAGTGCAACATTCATAAAAATAAAATGAAGTTGTATTTGCATACTTTTTGATAAAATAAAATAAGTAAGATACAAAATAAATAATATGTGGAAGGATAAAAAGATTTAGAAGAGGATGATTCTAAAAAGATAAAAAAGGAAAGATTGCGCATGCGTTGAGGATCCCAATGTAAGGATGGCGAAATTAGTGTTCCTTTCTTCACATTTACTCCATCTCTAAACTCTCTCTCTCTCTCTCTCTATGTTTTCTTTTAACATCATTTTTTGTTTATCCTTTCATTAATTAATCATCTACTTTGTTTCCTATTTTTGTTATATAATGATGAGTTACATATGTGTATGGTTTTATGTAATTTGAGGATTGATATATGCTGCATTTTATTTAGTAAGATAATATCTAGGTGTTCTTATGTTTATCTATTAATTTATTTTTAAGATACATGTAGTTTAAGAAGTATATAATGAGTAGTAAATAATTTTTAGAAGTTACTTTAATTTTTTATTCTTAACTTTAATTTAAAGGTATGACTAAGTTTAAAACCTTTTGAGTTTTTTTTTTACTCACTCTCTAAGAAAAAGGATATATATATATATATATATATATATATATATATATATATATATATATATATATATATATATATATATATATATATATATAGAAAACAAGAAAATTAAGGAGTACTTTCTATTGAAACGAGGGAGAAAAAAAAACTATTTCCTCATGATAATTGATGATTAATGTATCGTTTTATTATTATCATTCGAATACTTGATATCATATGCACTTGTTTAAAAAACAAACTACTTCAAAGTTCGGCAATTGATCAATTAGGATTTATGAAAATATAATAATAATAAAAATAATAAAGAAATTATAAATATTAAAAAAAACAATAATAATAAATTAAATATGAATAAGTCTTGCGTGGGATAATTTTATATGCTTTTTAAATTAATTATAACTTTTGTCATAAAATATTATCACTTTCAATTTATATTATAAATTGTTCATTAAATAGTATTATTACTTTTTTCTTAATGAGGATAATTTTTGTTATAAAAATTATCAATTTTTTTCGTTTTATATATTTCTTACCTGAGACGGTTTCAGTTTTCGCCATTAAATATTATAGAGTATTAACGGATTTTATATAGTAGGATGGAGCTACATTAAATTTTCGGGCTTCAAATTACTCATATGGGTCATCATTTCCCACGCTCAACGTAACGAAATTGTTCTTCCTGTAATTTTGGATTAATTTTCTTAATATCAAATGTAAATGCGCTCAATTTTCGGAATATTATTTTATATTTATTATTTTTCCATTAAACTTTTTATTAGACCAGCTTTTTTCATTTTTTTTCTTTCCTTTTAAGTTCTAATCTTGCAAATTTTTAATTATTTTTTTTAAAAGAACACGTCTTACATGATATAATTTTATGAAACTCATTTAATAATTAATAAGACTAATAAATAGAAGTGTACTTTTAAAATGAAGGTGTTATACTTTCAAAGATTATACCCCTATTAAAGGCGTATTTCGTTTTATTAATAAACATAGTGAATAAAAATGATATTTTATTAATAAAATGTATTTTTCAATCGTATCCACATTTGTTAGAATAAACATAGTGAATAAAAATGATATTTTATTAATAAAATGTATTTTTCAATCGTATCTACATTTGTTAGAAAAATAGAATCATGTGTACTTATATTCTTACTAATGTAAGAACTAAGTAATGTTATTACTTATGTAAGAATTGGAAAGTGACGTCGTTTTAACAGAGTATAAATGAAATATCAGCATAAAACTTTAAAACACATTATCTAAATAAATAAGGAATGACGTTTTAATAGAGTATAAACGAAATATCAGCATAAAACTTTAAAACACACTATCTAAACAAGTAAGGGATGAGGCTAAGATCTCTTTCATATGGACTTGACAACATACAATGTCCTATGCTATTATGAGATCTCCCGAACTTGATAGACGAACTCCGTCCCAAAATCTGTATCACATGAATAATCGTGTTTTAAAAAAAAAGAATTAGAATAACAAAATCAAACCTAATTCTAACCCTCCAAATAATTGTTATTACAAGAAAAATATTGGAGAAGCAGAGAAGTAACCGATCCCTTGATCTCAGAACTCGTGAATCGTAATCTACTCTAAGAAAAGCCCAATAAAATTTCACACGCCATAAATTAATATTTTTATGAATATTTTCAAATCTTGATCAAATTTTAAATATAGAAATATAATCATGATGTAAATAATCAATAATTAATTTTAACTTATCCAAATATAAATTATATGATTGATAATATATTACTACAATAAAAAATATCCAATATAATTTTCTAACTAACATTAACCAGATTAAAATAATTCTCTAGCGTATCTAATTAGAGTAATAAAATTTGTATTAATTTCTATTAACTTCCAAGGTTTATTTTATTTTTCCTTGCAAACATATAATTGCACAATTATTCATGTTAATTTTCCTAAAATAAATAAGAGGCTTTCACAAATTTTAGGCCCATTATTAAATGGGTTGGGCTAGAAATTTTCGTAAGTCCAGAAATATCACTGATCTCGGCGCACGCCCTGCTAACGTGAGCCGAGTCGGTTCCATGTAGTAGTATATCATTGGGTGATTCACCGCTAAATTACGCACCCCTCTACTCTGAAGAATTCAGAGTAGTAGATTCGCTGCTTTTTTTCTTTCTACCGAAGAAAAAGAAAAAGGGTAAATTTTATATTCTACCCAATTTTTGTGAGGGTAATTCTTCTTAATTATGCCTCGCTCATCATCCAGAAAAGCCTCCACAAATATTACGCCTTCCGCCAATTCATCAACCGTGGATCTTTTTCGCTCAGGTTCTTTATCTCTTGCTTCACTTGTTACTTGATTGATTCTGTATATTTATATATGTGCGTATGTTATTGGGAGTTTGAACTGATTTTGGCGATGAAGTGTGAGATATATATGTTATGATGATGATAATTATGAGGAGATTCCGATGTATAAGGTTTTTCTTTGTGATCATGTATGTTGGTAGAAGTATGGGTTAGGATGCATACATGTGGCCAAGAATGTAGAAATTCATGGACTTGGTATGGCCCACTGAAACCTACCCAATCGGGTGGAATATATTACTCCTCTATCCATTTGTATGAGCAGAGATTTAAAAAATATTACTTTTTTAATATTAAAGTAAGGAAAAGTAGGATTAAGTTGGTAATTAAAAGAGAAAAAGTAAATAAAGTTGGGGGATGATGGGTAAAGTGTAAAAAAGTAAATAAAGTTATTGGGATTGATGAATAAAGTGTAAAAAATAGATAAGACATATAATTTACTTTTATTATTAATGAAACGTGCATAGGAGTATCAAAAGTTCCATTATAAAATACTCGTTTTAGTCTTTTAGAGGAAGAACACTAGCCCACCAAGATGGGGCTACATTAGCTTATTGGGTTTATAAACTTGTCACTCTACCTTAAATATTGGGACACCTCTCTGTCATACACGTATCTTCAGCAAAGTGGATGGGGTGATGGAATGGAGAGTGAAAGTGAAAGTTTATACGGCATGTGAATGGATTTTGTACTTAAAAGGTGTTGCTTAAAGTTCCCATGATGCTTCTGAATGATCATTGTTTTTTCTTGCTTGTTTAATTTCTTGGGATTTGAATTTAATTTGATGTGATTGCGAGGGTAGGTTTAGTTAGTTATACCTGAAATTCTTGGACAATGACATTTATGATTTACTGGTGGATAAGGCTGTAGCCTTCTCATCTATTTGTAATTAAAAAAATGAGGCTTCAGTTGTATTATACCTATGTAACTGAAGGGATTTTGAGAAGCAATTGTGAGCGAATATTTATGATATTAGAGTTTGTTATTAGGCAAATACCATGGCAAAAAGTTTTTCCAATTACTGTTAAGTAATTTTTATGATAATGATGGATAGAAGTTCTACTGATCCTGCAGTGTCATCCCAATATTTTCTTTGAGATTGATAATTATGCATCTTAATTTTTGTAGATTAATAGAACGTTTCTTACTCAAGTTTCTTAAATTATATGGAAATTAGAGTCTAGTAATTATTGGTTTACTGAGAAGTGATGCCAACGATATACTACTTTGAATAAATAAAGGTTCTAGTCTTACTAACTTTGTCATTCGTCCGATCCATTCTTACTGGTGAGGTACTATTAAACAGAAAAGAGAATCCCGGCACTTCTAAGATATATACAATTTGATATAATTGAGAAGAAGAAGCATTGGATAGATAACAATGTACAAAAATTTTGCCTCTCTGATTAGAATTATTTAGAAACCTATCTTTGTAGTTTATATCATAAAGAAAAGACTAGTTTATTTTTTCTAAGAAAAGAAAATTAGCAAACACCCAGTTACATTCCCTCAGTTTTAAGAGTCTTCCTCTTTTCTTTTTTTCCCCTCCAGCTTCGGGAAAAGCAGCTGCCAAAGAGCTGGAGCGAATTGATCAGCTCTTCTATGCATATTCTAGCAATGGATCTGATATGATTGAGTAAGTGTCTTCTTTTTTAAGTGATGATTAAAGCTCATTGGTATTCTAGTTTTTTTTCCTGTACTTTATTGAGTGAAGTCCATGGGTGCCAGTCGCTGGAAGCCTGGAAACTGAAATATACGCATATTCAATTTGATTCATTATTTGGCTGAGGAAACATTAAGAGACACGTTACATTTATTTTACATGCACAAGTCTAGACTTGAATTTAATACAATTAAGCTGTACTTCTTTCATTGGAAAGAGATTTTTAGAAAATTAGGTTTCTTTAAATCTTCATGTTCTTTTCTTAAATTTAAAAAAAAATGATGTATATACCTTTGAAGATGTGTGTAATGTTCTGTTGATAAAAAGGAGGATCTGTAGAAAATAAGGTCTTATTTAAAAAAAAGATATCTTTATTCGCATAATAAGTTAGGACAATACAATTTTGTTTGCATCATAATAAAGCTCCTATTTATATACTCTTATTAGTATTTAAAGAAAAGTATAGATCATCTAGGTATTGGTTTACAATTGAGTCTTTTTCTCTAATCGATCCAATTCCATTCTTTCTTTTACGCTCATGGTATAACCTACAATCACTGGAATGATCAATATAATACTCCTTGCTTTAAATCTAAATTAATCACATTTTTTTTTTCTTCTGTTCCTTGTGTTTGCTTATACATATCTTATTCAGAGTTTTTTTTTTTTGCAGTCCTGAGGGAATAGAGTCTCTCTGCTCAGATTTGGAAGTTGACCATACCGATGTGAGAATATTAATGCTTGCTTGGTGAGTCCATTTTACATTTGTTTTTCTATGGCTGAAATAATCTTACCAGAAATTGAACTCAGCTGATTTGCTTTTAGGAAAATGCAAGCAGCGAAACAAGGATACTTCACCCTGGTAAGATTAGTTCTTCTGTAAATGCATATTCACTTCAGAGTTGGCTAAACAAACCACACTTCATCATTGGATTGCAATGTGGTTACATATACAGCAGCTCTGTTTTCTCTTTCTCTTTCAACTCAGCATTTCTCTGAGTATATGTGTGTGTGTGTGTTTCATTTCATCAAATTCCTTGTTCCTTCATTGGCAAAGAGCAAAATTCCTTCCGTCTCATTCATCGTTAAGAGATCTTTACTGTTAGATATGTTTTAGTCATAAACGCCTCTTTTATTGGTTTGCACAAATGTTATAGAAGCTCATTTTTATGACTTCTTTATCTTTGGGTTTTCTAACTTCCGCAGCAGCATTGATAGCAGTTTTGTTAACAAAATATTTCTATTCTTAATTCAGTATCTCAAGACTTACCTACATGTATTTAAATTCTTCAACTTATATATTTTCCTTAATACATCAAATTTCTGGTACATTTATTCTCAGCTTATTTTCACAAAATACTTTACCCTGAAAATCAACCAGATGCATTCAATCTGTATTTTAAAGCTTGAAAATTGATGCATTGAATGTTTTAAACTGAATTTCTAACACATGTTTCTTGGAGATCCTTTGAATAATTTTCAAACAAGTGTAGAACTCTGTGGTCGGGCTTTATAAATTCTGCTCTGTAGTTCCTATTTAATCGTTAAAAGAAAATATATATTACATGCATCTGGAATTGGAGGTCAGCGAGGATTGATTTTCTCTCTTTTCTCTCAATGTAATAGTATAATCCTCTTCTACTAATATGATGATTGAAGATTGCTAATTTGCATTTTTATTTTGCGAAAGGTTTTTTTATTTATGAACTCCTTTCTTTTTACCACTCCACCGCTTTTCTCTAATGCACTGGTGATTTCTGTCCTTTTTTTAAATGTTTCTTTTCCACTTGTTATCAGGATGAGTGGCGGAGTGGACTTAAAGCTCTGAGAGCTGACACGATACTTAAACTCAAGAAGGCATTTCTGGATCTTGAACGAGAGGTAACTTGTACATGTTTTTTTTTTTTTATGAAACTGAATCCCAACAAGTTATAACTGCTTTCAAAGAACCGGTACTATGACACGGAATTGATCACTGATACTTGAGGTTGATTTGCTTCTTCTGTTTCCTGTCAAAAGGTTAGAAGGCCATCAATTTTTTCAGACTTCTATGCCTATGCCTTTAGATATTGCCTCACCGGTATTTTATTTATATCATGTTCTCTTTTGAAATAAAATTTTTACATTTTAGTTCCTATTTTTAGTGATTCATGTTCTTGCAGAGGAGAAGCAGAAAAGCATAGATATTGAAAGTGTTTGTATCTTGTTAGATCTTGTTATGGAGTCGAAATTCTGTCCTCAAGTTGATTCACTTACTCAGTATCTGAAGGTGCGGATTTCTTCTCTATATTTGATCATGTTCAAAATTAACTGGTCTCACAATCATGAGTGAGATTTCTTAGAAACTGTTTGGTTAAATATCAATTAGCTTATAATCTATTGGATGGGGCAACATTTGTTGTAGCATTTTTTTTTTGTCCCTCTTGGCGTAAATGGTTCAAATCTAACGTTTCCAGACTCCAAAATAATTAGAAACTATAAATCTATTATGTAAACTTAAGAATCTATGTATGGTACAAAGTTATTTCTTTTTTGGTAGTGGTTCAGTTGGTATTCTCATTATGCTGAATTACATATACATTAGGCAGGATGCAGGAATGGCTAGAAATATCAAATACTTAGTTTTTGTGTGTTTTATGGCTGTTTGCAGATACAAACTGATTACAAGGTAATCAACATGGATCAGTGGATGGGGTTTTATCGATTCTGTAACGAGGTAATTTTATGGATCATTTTTATGCATACAAAGATTACTATTTAATACTGGCATCATAACTTTTTAATACTGGCGAGGCATCCGCGATGCCAAGTTCTTACGCAACATATTGCACTTACCGTGATATTACAATGCTGATTGTGGAACTGTGTAGAGAAAAAATAATCTTATTGATGATTTTATTAACAGGTTAGCTTCCCAGATATTAGTAACTATGATCCAGATCTGGCGTGGCCCTTGATCCTGGACAACTTTGTCGAGTGGTTAAGATCCAAGAGAGGCGAAGTGTAATGGCATTCAATGAAATCTAGACGGGTGCCTGCTCTAATACCCTCACAGCAACACGTTTCTCAACTGCTCTTGTGCATATAGGCTGTGTGTTGCTGATACCCGACACGCTGGGCATAGTTTCTACTTCCATCTAGCCTCTCCCTCCTTTTTATTGCTTGTGATTGTGATTTCCCACCCTCTATTTAAATTCAAATAAAGACAGATAGACATTAACTGAAAGTGCTCCTGTATTAATACAACTTGCATATTGCAGCATTCACAAATGCATGTTCATCAGCTTTGTTTAAACATAATTCCCCTGAGTTTGATACATAATACATTATTCCCTTAGCATTATGCATAAAATATTTGTATTGATGAGAGATTCTATAATGGAGTATGATTGGTTGGTACAAAAGGTGGGGTCCAGTTGCAGGTAATCTTTGGACTTAATTTGACAAAAGATGGAGACAAAATAAAGTCTAGTGGTAGGTAAATCAAGAAAAGGTGTCTTGATTAATTGGAAAGTTGTATAAAGAAAACCCCTGGATTTTAAGGCACATATTCCCATTGCCATTGTTATCAAATTGTGGCAAAAATTTTTTATATTTTGTGACCCTTTGGTTGCTCATATATCCAACTTTTGATTGTTATTGTGATTTTCCCCTCAAATGGTGGACCCCATTCTTGAAGGGATGGTTTTCGAAGCATGAAAAAGTTAGTTCAATCGACAAACTTTCCTTCTTTAGAGTAGGAATCCCTCGAAGGAGTTGAAGTCAATCATTCGTGTTGAAATAATTACACTATTGGAATATGAACTAAGGCAAATAAATGCAAGAGAAAGGGTTCATGTGGCGTTTACAGACTTTTTCTTGCAACAATGTGTTGGACCACATGGAAAAAGGAGAGGAAAAGCGTTGCCCTCTTCAAACAAGCTTTTAGATCTCTACTTTGTCTTTAAGACCGAGGACCGGGGGTGGCGACGAGGGCGGAGACGAACTTCTGCAGGCGCTCGTTGCTGGTTGAGGAGAGAAAGAAGATGATGAAGATGAATTAGAAGATGAATTATTTAATGCATTCGAGCAGCTCGCAAGTTTCTTCTTTTCTACTTCACAGACGCTGTTATCTATTTTGTGGTGCCCAACTTTTGTCGAATTTAAGTTCACCGGAATGATGCATTTGCAGAAAAAACCTAAGAGAAGAAAAGGTTCTTAGTAGGGAATCATGTTTGCAATCAAATAGATCGACTAAATCAAGAATCGGATCTTATCAAATAAAAATATAGAAAAGACTTGATTTTGATACGTTATTAGTCTTACAATACAGATAATGTTTATTTTGCTACTTAGGCTTCGTTTACTTGCATTCTCTTAGAATCGCATCTTTTTTTCAGAAGTTGACATTCACAATTCTTTATAACAAAAATCGCTAATTACTACCATTAACTAAATATATTAAAAAAAAAAAGATCTTAAAACACGTTTACATGCATAGTCAATTTGTACCAGCACTTCTATGGATAAGTTTCATATAATTATGTGACGTGAAAATTAAGTAATGTTATTATTTTTTAATATAAAAGCAACATACTATTAAGAAAATAATACTACTATATTTTTGTGAAGTAATTAGAAAAGTGACCGTCCAAAAACAATCTTTATATAATCTCATAGTAGAAAATAATACTACTATATTTTTGTGAAGTAATTAGAAAAGTGACCGTCCAAAAACAATCTTTATATAATCTCATATAAGATGGATTCATACAATTTTTTTGTTTAGATAGTAATTATTAAGAGTGAGGCTTGCGTGCACCCGGGCGCACGGAACACATTCCGTGCGCCTTTAGAAATTTTGTATTATGGGTAAGGGCACATTAATTTGGTCTAAAGGGTATACACTTTAATTACTAAAAGGTACACAATTTTGTTCTAAAGGGTATACACTTTTCATTAATATTTTTTTTTCTTTAGAAAATAAAGGGTACACATTTTTATGCTAAAGGGTATACAATTTAACACAAAATTCTAAAGGCGCACGGAGTGTTGTTCGTGCGCCCAGATTTTTCTTTAGAAAATAAAGGGTACACATCTGTATACTAAAAGGTATACAATTTAGCACAAATTTCTAAAGGCGCACGGAAAGTGTTCCGTGCGCCCGGGTGCACAGGAGCTTTTGCCAATTATTAAACCATTTAGTGTATATATACAAGTTCGATTTTGTTTTTCTTTTAATAACGCACGCTTGAATTTTAGAAATCAGGCCATATTCTTATGGGATATAGAAATTCCCATAAATAGGAGTAATTATTATTTATTAGTCCGTACATATTTTAGTCCTAAATTAGTAAATTTAACTCATTTACACTGATTCAAAGACTGACAATTACCAAATCTTCTTACTAAAAAAACACTGTTATAATAAGGGATTTTTTTTTTTTTGGATTTATACTTATTTTTAAGGTTTATTAAATTGTTTTAGAGGTTGTCTAAGGTGTATGATTTTACTATTTTGGAAATGTGCTCTATATGATTTAGTTCATCTCAAAAGTCTACAAAAATGTATACTTGAGGTTTGTTATTTAATTCTCCAATGTGAAGTTAAATTTGGTAGGTGACCAGAGTCCATTGAAATCTAAGTTCTCAGAAATTTGACAAATTTAAATCATGTGAAATCCAAAGAAAATAAGGGAGCACTTACCAATTCTAGCTAGGCGATTGACCCAATTGGGGATGGGATTTCCAGTGAGTTGAATGCAAGCATCATTGCAGAAATGGTTGCAATTCTTGGTGATCAAATTGTATGCACCTCCTCTGTATTTCTCAGATAGTTTCTCCATCACTCCTCTCACTCCTCCACGTGTCATCTCTGTCCAACCAATCAGAATCGATTTCCTGAATGTGAATCCTTCACACTGTTTTGGTTCCCCTTCGAAAATCCCTGTTGTTGGGTACTCATGTGCTCCGAATGCATACTCCACCCCATGGACTGCCAAAATCACACCCAAATTCTCAACAATTCACGCACAAACACCGCAAAATTAAAGGAATCAAGAGTGTGCATCGAGAAATATAGAAATGTTCGTCAAAATAAGATCCAATCGGACTCAATTCATGAAACGGAAATTTCAATCGCAAACGAGACTAATTCGACTAATTACAGAATGCCGTGAGAGAGAGAGAGAGAGAGAGAGAGAGAGAGAGAGAGCGGACCTTGAACACCGGAATGATAGACTCCGAGACCAAGCCAATAAGCGTAGCCATTGATGGAGGTAAGGTCGTACACGTTGAGATACACCGCCGCCGATCCACGGCCACTTTTAACCGAAGTTTTCCGGCATAACATTGTAGAAATCAATCGAAACTTGAAATTCGGGAACACTGAATTCAGCAATGGTGCGACGGTCGGAGGAGGAAGGCCGGCGAATAATTGACCGGCGGCATAACAGCGCCGCGGTGTAAGCTTTAGGAGAAGTGATCAGAGATTAATGCATAAAAATGTGGGATTTGCGAAAATTTGAACATAAAATTGGGGTTAAAGTTTGCAGAAAAGGAGAGCGGTGATTGGTTGGAATGTGAGCTGGTGTGATCCAATTCTTTGTTTTTTAAAATATTTGAAAAAGAAATTCTCTGCTCGGAGAAAGTAACCTACACTATTATGAGATGCAGTGGAGAGTACATAAATATTATACTCCCTCCGTCCCGGGAAGTATTTCGCGTATTGGTGTGCGCGGAGTTTAAGAAAATTTTGTATTTTTATGTATAAAGTAAGAAAGAGAATATATATTTTAGTTGATTTAATGAAAAAGGTGTGTAAAGTTATTGAGAGATGTGGAAAAAGTGTGTAAAGTTTTTGGGAGATGTGAAAAAGTAAGTATTATATTGGGATATGTGTAAAAAGTGAGTATTAGTATAATGTATTTTTTACCAAATTTAGTAAAAGTAAAGTGTGAAATACTTTGAGGGACGGATGAAAAAGGAAAGTGTGAAATACTTTGGGGGACGGAGGGAGTATAATATTATATTTTTTATTCATATATTTGTATACAGTATAAACTACTGTTATCCTTGAAGAATTGATTTCTCTTTCACTCACTTCTTACAATTTAACATTTTGTTTTAATCAGTCTATAAATTTAATTCATTAAAATTATTTTTTAATATAAGACTCAATTAGAAATATGAATGATATTAATATTTGAATTTTTATTTTTAAAGTTAAAAGTCATAAATTTTTATGCTAAAAAAATAAACATTTAATATTAAAGAACACAATTTTTTTATGAGCGGTGATATTGTCACCCGAAACATTACTAAAGGCGCACGATTCTAAAAAAAATTGGGAGCAAAAACCCTATTATATCCCCACCCCTAAACTTACATCCACGTTAGCCCATCCAATTAATTTTACTAATTTCATCCATGATCATTGCTAAGCACACTCAAAATTATAGCCATACATATATTTTGAAGGGGTTGAAGAACGACACCTATTCTCAATGCTTACAGATTTTAGCCATATGTGTTTTTTTTAAGGATTGAAGAACAGCACCCACACTCAATACTGCAGCTTGGGTGGGATTGGGATTCAGAAAAAATAAAGTAAAATAAAATAAATTTGGTGGGATTTGATTTCCCGTGCCTCTTCCCTTCTTTTGCTTTTCTTTTCTTCCTGGAATTATATTCTTCTTTTCTGTTTTTTTTTGTCTCAACATATGAACTCCACCATTTCTTCTAAGATCTATACAACAATCACCAGTGCTGGGTGAAAATAACCAATAACTATTTGTCCTATTTCTTCTTTTTTAAAAAATTATTATTTCTCACCTTTTTTTTTCATTGTCCATATGTTTACTGATTGCATTTGCGACAACGGAATGGAAGATCGAGATTGAAAACCTCCAATACATCGTTACATTACGCGAATTATCGTCTCCAACATAAACTACAACAAATTAAACTATTAAATTATAAAAATATGAATTAGGGTTCTAATAATTTAAATTCTAAGTTTTCTTTTTAATTTGGAAAAGTATTGATGTTAATGTATAGAAACAACAATGGCAAACAATTTAGTCAATAATTAAAACAACTAATCAATTTCTTTATTATTTTTTATCTTGTTATTTTGGTTCTTTCTCTTTCTTCTAAGTTTTCTCCAGGTATGTGTTTAGAGTTTATAATTTGGTTAGTGGATGTAATAGTTTTGGGTGGGCTTAACAATGATCTTGGGTAGATTTATCAAAATTAATTGGGTGGGATAAGTGTAATTGTAAATTTAAGAGTGAGGGGTATAATAGAAATTTCATTGCCAATTTTTTTAAAAATCATGTGCCCTTAGTAATGGTTCGGGTGGCAATAGCGCCGCCTTTTTTTATATTCTTGAATTTGGATGTAAGGTGTAGTCGGACATGTAAATTTTATCCATCCTTAACCTCTCCAAATAAATAAAGACCTTGTATTACAAAAATTTAAGAATTATCACATTTTATTACTTATTTTTAATTTGAACTCCCTCCATCCCATCCGATCACCGTTTTACTATATTTGACGTTACATTCAAATGTTCTCATTTCCTATTTTTAGTAAAAAGGTTTGGTAAAAGCTCCTGCACCCCCGGGGATACGGGGACACGGACTTGTGAACACATCCCTTCCCCTCCCTATTCTATTTAAACCTATGTATTGCTAGGGAGTTTAAATTGTAAAGGGGCACGAAAATTGCAAAGGGGCACAGATCTAAATCCGTGTGCCCGGACGCACAAAAGACTCACTCAAAAGGTATTACATGTAGTCCATCACTCACTACTAATACAACTACCCACTACACATACAATAATAATACTCCTTAATCTATGTAAAAAATCAATCAGTGACGTTTGTGGCACGGAGGGAATATTAACTTTCAGAAACTCACCTCCCATGATAGATAATCAAGAGTAAGGAGTACTTATTCCAAACCCATGCCCAAGTTTAAAATTCAAATCTTAAAATTTGGGTGATGTGTCATCTATTTAAATTTATGGAATATAAGATAGAACATACATTAAAAATAGATGATCTTAAATAGAAAATCAACCCGGTATAAATTGATCTTAATTTTAAATTAGATAGATTTAGTAAATTATAAATAGTTTAATCTATATTTATTCTGAGATTTAAATTTAATATGGTAAATTTTAAGTTTATGTAATCAATTTATAAGAAAGAGGGTAATGTGTGTAAGAGTGTGTATGAAATATGTAAAATTTATGTTGTCTAATTTTATTAAATCTAATCTAAAATAAAAAATGAATTGTATAACAATATAAAATTGAAAACAAACACAGTTTAAAATTTTGGTGTGTAAATTTACCTTTTAAAATCAACTATAAATTCATTTTTTTTATATGAGCACTTTTTTTTTAATATTAAAAGAGAATTAAAAAAAAAATCATCCTAATTTGTAGGATCCATCAATTTTTTTTTAGAAAGTAAGAGTACCACATAAAAAGTCACCTAGGACACTATAGTAATGTGAGGTGAGTTGATTCTCTGGAAGGAAAGCCCGAGATTTTCCAGCAGGAATTTGTGACGCTATTTTGGAGTGAATGGTATGCTAGAAACCAATTCTACTTTCAGGAAAAAGAATTGGACCCAAAGTACATTACAACAAGGGCACATAGCCATGTCAATGATTTCTTACAGTCTAAAATTCTCATAGCAAATAGAGCGCCACCAAAGGATTCGATGCAAAACATATGGAAACCACCTGAAAATGTTTCATCAAAATTAATACGGATGCTTCAGTTAAGGTGGGAATAGGAACTGGTTTGGGAGGAGTTGCAAGAGGACATAGGGGGCAGATAGTGTGGTCGTTTGTTGATTTGAGAAAGTCAGTTTTCTCGGTGGAGATAGGTGAGGCTCTAGCCGCTCTAGAAGGGTTAGAATTTGCAAAAGAACAAAACCACAATAGGGTGATGGTGGAAACAGATTCTCAAACTTTATATAATGCATTGGTGAATCATAAGCCCGATATTTTATATTTCGGCATCATAGTGAAGGACATCCTTTCTCTTTGTTCCTCTTTGAGAAAGTTTGTTTCAACTGGATACGAAGAGGGGAAAACTCTCTAGTACATAACGTAGCAGCTACTGCTTTTAATGGTGTTTCATTTTTCTTTTCGTCATCTTTATCACTTTCGTATGTAAACACCGATTCTACTTTGGATGAATAGAAATTTATATTTTCTGTCAAAAAAAATGTGAGGTGAGTTGATTTATTATTTAAGTATCATTATTATTAATTAAAGTATGTTTTTCTAAAATATGATAAAAAATGAACAAAAGTATGTTTTTTAAGATTTTATAATATAATTTACTATAAATATATTTTAACTATCAATAAATATATACTTTATATTTATATAATAACCATACATTAACAATGAGTATTGATCTATTTAACGGATTATCTCGCATGAGAGTAACTCACATAAAAAGTACTATACCTTATTACAGATTATGTTATCTATATAAATTTCATTCTTAAAAGATAAAAACATTTCTGTTTAATTTACGAAAAAAAAGTCAAATGAGTATCTTATCGAAAATGGAGCTAGAAATGTTTTAGTTTACAAAATTATTTAGTTAAAAAATTCTAGTAGTTATTTTTTTATAATTAACTCATTTTTTTGTTCAAATATTAATTTACTACACATTTTTTTCTTTTGTTTTAAATTGTTTTTATTTTTATTATAATACTCCTTCCATCCATTCTAAAAAGACAACAATTTATGTGAAACCGTTTCATGTAAGGGTTTATGTGAGATAGACAGAAAGTGATAACTTTTTAATGAAATACTAAATTAATGAAAAGTGCTAATGTTATTTGATAAACAATTTATAATATAAATGAAAAGTGATAACATTTTAAAGCGAAAGTGATTACGTTATATTAAAAGTGATAACTATTTTAAAAAATATAAAATAGTCTCAGATGAGATTGACTCACACATGACCTACCCTCTTAAAAATTACATCTATTTTTTGCACGTAAATTAATTAATATAGTATTTTAATGTGTAGTGGATAAAATATAGTTTTAACATTTTACCTTTAGTTTTAATTTAAATTGATTGTAAATTATTTTATATTGTAAAATTTTTAGGGTTATAAATAAGTGTGAGACTCACATTTACTAAAATAAAAATATAATTATTACGTGGAATGCCAAAAGGGTCTATTACTTACAGATACAATTGATGTACCTATATTACCACCAGATACAATGAGCAAATTATATTATTACGCACTACAAATTGAATTTATTAAATACCACTTTTAACCCTATTTTAAATTTAATTGTATTAAAAAATTAATTTACCCATAAAACTCTCCATGAAAATAGGAAATAGGTTGGAGATTAGTCAATATGTCAAAAATGGTCAAACATTTAAAAAACGAAACTGGAAATTTAATTATTAGTTTACAACAATTATTATAATAAAAGTACTAAACTTTTAATAAAAAAATATATATATATACCTCTTCCATACATGAAGACTATTAACTCTTTTTTTATTGGTCCGTTACACATTATTGTTCACCTCTCTAAAAAAGAAATATTATTCTAACAAGCATTTTAACCCGTGCGTTGCACGGAAATAGATTTTAAAATTTTGAATTATTTTAATATATATTTTTTTAATAATCAACGTACTTATATACATAAATGGCGCGCACATATAAACACTCATATTATGTTCTTTCTTGATTAGCTTCTGCTTCTAAAATTAATCTTATTATTAATGCACATAATCCATATGAGAGAGGAAGTACTTCCTCCATCTCATCTTAATATTTACGTATTTTCAATTTGAGCGTTTCATCATAATAGATACATTTTTCTTTGTTATATGGACCACACAAAATAATTATGGGACCAACTACAATACTAATACAATTATCCATTATACACTAAAATATTATTTCTCTCACCTCAATACATACTAAAATACTATACTCCGTATTTCTTAACCCCGTGCGAAATCAAACGTAATTATTAAAAATATGTCTAAAAGGAATGATAAGTTTATTCGCGAAATTATAACTATTCCTTGGTCATAAATCTTTAACATTGCGAGCTCGAGATCTTTTGAAATACAATGATAAAATTTAAAGTCTTACCTCAATTTAATCCGTAAATAACTATAATTATCAATTTAAAGTCAATCATAAAATTTTAACAATTATAGAAAAATACAATGACTCGTGAATATGTCTAAAAAAATTGATAGTCCTTTCAAAAAAACATTGATAGTTAAAATGATAGTATTTTTATATTTAATGTATTTTTAATAAATACATATATTTATGATCTTTAATTTCACACTCATTTTTTTATAGTATTTTTATATTTAATGTATTATATATATATATATATATATATATATATATATATATATATATATATATATATATATATATGTATATATAGTTAGATATAGATAGATAGATAGGTATAGATTTAAAAATTCAAAAGTATACATTAATTTAAAAAAATCATCTATTTTTTTTAAATATAACATACTTTATACTTTATTTATTATTTAAATATCAAATGACTCTCAAAAGTCAATAATATTAATCATAAAACTATTTTAAATATATCAAATGACCCTCAAAAGTTAATAATATTAATCGTAAAAATATTTTTCTTTTAATATTCGTAGCACAGTATAGGTGAATAGGAGATGAATAGGATATAAGTTATCTAACTAATTTTATAATTTTGTTGATTCGAACACAAGGTCTAAAAATATGGAGCCCAATATTGTACTCTTATTCCTCGAAAAGCATTAGCTTTACTTCTTGGGCGATACATTACTGAAGGCACCCAGCCACCAAGAAAATTTGTAATGAAAAGACAATAATAGCCCTAACCCAAATTCACTTAAAATTATTTTTTTAAGAAAATTCTTTGAACACCCATCTTCAATCTTGATCGCTAGAGCAATAGAGCAATTGATAGGGTGTAATAGAGCTTTGATAGGGTGCAACCTTATTTTGCTATTACATAAACCTAATCGTGAAGGAATCTCTGATTTACATGGAAGAAATCGAATTTCGACTGCGGTGTCTGTCTGGGCTTCATCTCTGATTCAACCCCCGACGGAATTATCCAGTTCGTCTTTCATGCTACCGGTGGGATGAAGTACCTTCTAACATATTTATTGCTTGCCATTTACCTTTCTTATGTGTCAGTTGTGTTTGTACGAGATGATTTTTCTCTTTCACAGTCAATCATCAAACCCAAGAATAGTTGGAAGTAATGTTAAACTTGTTGATGCGTGTTCTTGGCTCGTTAATTTATGTTTTAATAGAAACGGATTATTGCATAACGGAATCAAGAACGATCACAATCAAACATGATACAACCATAAGCAAAAGATCACCAATGATAGCAGACCGAATTTCCACCAAATAAATATATCCGATTTTATTACTCTCCCTTATAACAACACTCATAAAATTTCCCTTTCTTACAAGTGTAATGTTTAAAGCGAGTCTCAATTACCTACCTTTCTCATATGAGAGAGGCTATTTATACTATCTACGAACTCTAATCCGAAGCCAATCATCTTGCGCCACTTGGATGAAGACAAGCCGTCTTTAATGAAGCTGTCTGGTACGCCGACCAGCCTGGGGAGGAGTGTGGGTGCCCTGGGTTGCTTTTGCAGAGTTTTACAGGTCGCCCCCGTCCTTTGCTGGCTTCCCAGCGCCAGTTGCTTGGTGTCCTCTAGTTAGGATTGTTGTTCAAGACATCCCATCTTCCCGTTAGCCTTGTTTTCTAGCCTGCTGCACTTGTCAGTCCCTATGATGATGTTTGTTCTTTATTGTGCCGCTTCTGTTATCCACCCGGTCCTCGGACAGGTTGACTTCCGATGCTGCGATGCTCGTCCGAGCCCTCGGGCAGGGGGGGATATCGCCGAGGTTCCCTGCCGAGGGTGCTTCGGGCTTCCGGCCCTTTGATGGGTCCCTTCTTGGCCCTTTCCTTAATTGGACCTTTGGGCCGATAGTAATCTCTTAGGGTTGTCTTCGCTGTCCATTCAGCATTTCTCTTCGAATTAGGCCCCAAAAAGGTTGGGCCTCCTTCTTCAAGTATTTAAAGGTTATTGGGCTTTGGGCCTACTACACATGAGGGATATAATACCCATAACAAAACTTAAATCAAACATTTCTCTCTCTAAAAATGTTAGTGCGAAGGGCTGAAATCGAAGGAGGAACAGAACGAGAAGGAAATAGTATCAACCTGCTATGAAACCTTGCTTCCACCCGTTTTCCTCCGCCATGAACATTGTTAGGGTGTGTAAAGAAGTTTTTATTTACAAAGATTTTTGGGAATTTTGGGGGTAAGATCATAATAGTCTTTTTATATTTTTTTTTAAGTAATTGGGTGCCTTTAGTGATACATTGGTGCCACACTTATTTCTTAGGTCTAACTTAAACATATCCCAGTAGAGCCTACAGCCCATTAGGATAAATGGGCCTACTTCATTAACATATTAAAGGCCCATTGAAATTTTAAAATAGTCAATAGTCAAAGATCATCTTTCCTCCCTCGTTTCATAATCAATACAGTAGAAATGCTGAACAAATAAAGCATGAGAAGAATTCTAGCGGGAACCGTATTTGGAATCGGGTCGCATATTCAAACCGGGTTAAATTCGAATCGAACGTAGCCTTCTCCTCTGCTCCCGAGAACGGCAAAACCACCGCCGCTAACAACGTCGACGGCGGTGGCGGCAGCAGCAATGAGTCTTCTTCATCTTCTAGTTCGTTAAGTAGTTACAAGGAGCAATACAAAGCTCTAGGAAACTTTATTTCATGACTGCCGCCAAAATTCTCTTCACCGAGCCTTCAAAGAAGAAGAAGTTTGGGTCTGTAATCTGTTTTTCTTTCAGGCATTTCGTCGAACACTATATTCGTATGATAGTTCTATGAGCGATATTTTAATTAATTTAATTTTTTCCCCTAAATTCAGCAAAAGTTTAATGTATGATAATAACTGCATTTATTGTTAATCGTTGAGATAAAAATTTTGTTTGATGCTTTATAGGTTGGATTTCCACCTGGTACAGCTCTTCTTTGTTTGCTTGCCGTCGTTGGGTACCCCATTTTATTAATCTGAAAAGCGTCTCATTATTTAAGTTACAGCATTGGATTTCGATTTTCATTTGTGACGATTTTTATGAATCTCTTTTTCAGCCGTGTATCTTGTAGCTCAATACGCTCGCAGTGAAATGAGAAAAATGGATGCGGTATGCTTTTATACAATTTGTATTGCTTTTTTCATAATATATGTTGCTGAAATTTGTTTCTGAAATTGATAACATTTCTGTCATAAATTTAATTTTGTGTATGATAGCAAAGTTTATAGAACTTAGATTACCAGTTGTTCCAGAGTATGTCTTTTTCATGGACTGTATAAAGAGTGATGCTCATGTGCACCCGGGCGCACGGAGCACATTCCGTGCGCCTTTGTAATTTTCGTGCCCCTTTACAATTTAAACCCCTAGCAATATATATGTTTAAATAGAATATAGAAGGGAGAGTTGTGTTCACATGGGGGACACGGAGTATCCCTCCGTGTCCCCGGGGGCGCAGGAGCTTTTGCCTTGTATAAATGATGTAAAATGTTCACTAGGGCTACTCGGTCAAGTGCATGCATGCATAAGGAATGATTATGTATGGGAAGGTGATATGGAGCAGAATGAGGGAGATGGAGAAGTACCTTCTAGGCCATTGATCGTGTATCGCAGAAGACGTCGAGATGGGGCTGATCGGGCTTAGCACTTACTTAGTATTATTATTATTATTTCCTGTGTTATTATTTACTCCCTCCGTCCCATAGAAGTCAGTATAATTTTTTTTGGGCACGGAGATTAAGGAGTATAATAATTTAATGTAAAGCGAAGTAAAGTAAAGTGAGAGAAATAATATTTAATGTGTAGTGGGTAGTTGTATTAGAGGTGATATGTGGGGTCCATGAGAATAGATTAATTGTTTTTGTGTGGGTCCCATGTATTAAAAAAGAAATGTGTCAACTTTAGTGGGACAAACCAAAAAGAAAAGTGTGTCAACTTCTATGGGACGGAGGGAGTATTATTATGGGCCTAGTGTGGTGGGCTTAGGGTTACTTATTATTGCTTATATCAGTGTCGATTATGAACGGGGAAGAACATCATCAATATTACTATTCTTGAGGAGCCGAATATTGGCTAATTGGCAAACGATCTTTCGTTTGATTTTTGAGTGTTAACAATTGGTCCGACCTCCCGGATCGACTCACCCGCAATGACGATTACACGCCAGGAACAACGGCTAGAGGATGTAGAGATGAAACAATTGGCGATGAGCGAGAATATGGAGAAGTTGGCGGCGGAGCAGGCTGATTTTTCCAGGCAATTGAAAGAGATTGCCAAGACATTAGCCGGGCTTACTGCATCAGTGGCCGGACTCTCAGTCGCGATCGCCCGTGCTGCTACCAGCGGGACGGACGTGGCATCCGCATCAGCACCGCGACAGAGGGGAAACGATGGGGCGGAGTCTGCCACACTGGGATCGGCGGCGCTGGCGGCTGTCGAGACGGACAAGGCACCCACACCCCCTACACTTCCGGTTTTCGATGGCGCTGATCCCCTCGGCTGGCTGGCTAGGGCCAACCAACAATTTAAATTACATCGGACGCCGGCGGAGTTGAAGTTAGAGGCTGCCATGGTGGCCATGGAGGGTTCCGCCCTATATTGGTTCACGTGGACTCAATCCAGGAAGCCCGACATGACCTGGGATGAATTCACGGAAGCTCTTATAAGCCGCTTCGACACACGTTTCATAGGAAGTCCCTTTGAACGTTTGTCTTCCGTGAGGCAGATGGATTCGGTGGAAGAGTATGTGACGACGTTTGTGCAGTTGGCAAGTCAGGTGCCGGGTCTCAGCGACAAGCATTACCTGGGGTATTTTATGACTGGTTTGACAGACGAGGTTCGTAACTGGTTGCGACTCCTCCGGCCGCCAGATCTGGAGACAGCCATGGAATTGGCCCGCGATGTAGAATTCAACCTGGGTGTGCCTGGCGGAAGCCGTTTTTTGAAAGGCCCAAGCGGGGGGTTTACCCCATCGCTGCCAAATGGCAGAACCACGGAGACGACGACTTCGGGGATCAGTTCTGGAGCGAGGCTGAACAGCCGGCCCACGGGGTCGATGGCCACCTTGTCACCGAGACCTTTTCTCCAAGGTCAGCCCGCTAGATCAACATCGGTGGGCAATTCCTCATTTGCCCCTCGTTTTGCTCGAATGTCCCCACAGGAGATGAGCGATCTTCGCGCAAAGGGGTTGTGTTATCGTTGTAAGAAGACGTACTCACCAGGACATCAATGCTCCATGAGGCAACTCAACATTCTACTGGCGGAAGAAGATGAGTCGCTTGATTTGAATTGCTTTGATTTCCACGAGGAGGGTTTGGCCCCTCGTGAGGAGGACGGGAGAACGGCGTTGTAGGAGGCGGAATTGCTGGCTGATGGGGGCAAGAAGGATGCAACACTTCCATTGTACTCCATGGCTGGAATTACAGGGCCCCGTACTATGCGAATTGGTGGTAAACTGCGGGGGCGTGGTGTAACTGTTTTGGTGGACAGTGGGGCTAGCCACAACTTCATCTCCCATTCATTGATGGAGAGGCTCGGGTTGAGGGCAGACAAGTCGAGCCGTTTTGGGGTCCAACTTGGTGACGGACGGCGGTTGGAATCGGAGGGAATTTGCCGAGAGGTGGTGGTCGAGGTTGGAGATGTTAGTGTGGTGGCTGACTTCCATGGATTTCCGTTGGGAGGAGTGGATTTGATCTTAGGAATGGAATGGTTAGCTACTTTAGGAGAGGTGATAACTAATTGGGGCGATCTGACGATGAAATTTAGCTATAGGGGCTGTATGGTGACTCTGAGGGGAGATCCGGCGCTGTGCCGTGGCCAAATCAGTATTCGGGAACTAGAGCAAATCAAGGATGGGGAGCTGTGGGTCGTAGTGATGGAAGGGGGTCACCGAGAGGAAGGGGACCGTCGGCAGCTGGGGTCGAGGAGGTGTTGTCTCGATTTGATGGAGTATTCGGCGAGCCTGAGGGGTTGCCGCCAAAGCGTGGGACCGAGCACCGGATCGACTTACCTTCCGGTGCTGGGCCGGTGTCGGTGAGGCCATACAGGTACGGACAGACGCAGAAAGACGAAATAGAACGATTGGTTGCCGACATGCTCTTAGCAGGAATAATTCAACCTAGTTCCAGTCCTTTCAGCAGTCCGGTGTTGCTGGTCAGGAAGAAGGATGGTAGTTGGCGGTTTTATGTGGATTATAGAGAGCTCAATAAATTGACGGTGTTAAATAAGTATCCCATTCCGGTGATTCAGGAGATGTTAGATGAGCTGTCTGGGACGGCGATTTTTTCTAAGATAGATCTCCGTTCCGACTATCATCAAATCAGGATGGAGGAGAGGGATATTCACAAAATAGCTTTCCGAACTCATAGTGGGCACTACGAATTTTTGGTGATGCCTTTCGGTCTGACAAATGCGCCTGCCACCTTCCAGGCGGCGATGAATGATTTATTCCGCCCTTATTTGAGGAAATTTGTATTAGTATTTTTTGATGATATATTGGTGTACAGCAGGTCGTGGCATCAGCATAGGGAGCACTTGGAGTTGGTCTTGCAGATTTTGCAAGACAATAAATATAAGGCAAATCGGAAGAAGTGCACGTTTGGCTGTCGGAAGGTGGAGTATTTGGGCCAAATAATTTATGCTGTAGGGGTAGGGATGGACCCGGAAAAAGTTATGGAGGTGGAAGAATGGCCTCGCCCGCAGAGTGCGCGACGTGAGGGGGCTCCTCGGATTAACTGGTTATTATCGCCGGTTCGTTCGAGAATATGGGCGTATTGCA
This sequence comes from Pogostemon cablin, assembly GCA_023678885.1. NCBI lineage: Eukaryota > Viridiplantae > Streptophyta > Magnoliopsida > Lamiales > Lamiaceae > Pogostemon > Pogostemon cablin. The sequence goes on along the minus strand of CM042965.1, from coordinate 35,306,401 downwards.
CGCCCACTGACAGCGCTGCTTAAAAAATGGCTCCCAGCCCGTTCGCATGGACAACCGAGGCCGAGGCTGCATTTCAGGAATTGAAGGGGGCCCTGACGACAGCCCCCGTGTTAGCCATGCCCGATTTCAAGAGGCCGTTCGTGGTGGAGTGTGACGCCTCTGGGATCGGTATTGGCGCCGTGTTAATGCAGGATGGCCGGCCGATTGCTTACTTCAGCAAGTCGTTGGCGGAAAGGACTATATCACGCTCGGCTTATGAAAGGGAGATGACGGGCTTGGTACTAGCCGTCCAACATTGGAGGCTGTACTTGGTGGGCCGCCAATTTACTGTTCGCACGGACCACAGAAGTTTGAAACACCTTTTGTCTCAGAAGATTGTTACGCCTGAACAGCAGAATTGGGTGGCTAAGTTGATGGGGTATGATTTTACTATTGAGTACAAGCCGGGTACCGCCAACACGGCGGCGGACGCCCTCTCAAGGCGTGGTGATGACAACAGTTTGTTAGCACTCAGTAGTGTGAATTGGGGTGAGCTGGCGGATGTGATGTCCGAGCAGTCTGGAGATAGTTACATTCAAAGTGTGATGAACGACCTGCGAGAGGATCCGGATCGACACCTGGGATTCAAAATACGGGGTGGTAAGCTTTTCCACAAAGGGAGGATCGTGTTGGCTTCCAACTCTCTGTGGATTTCGAGGCTACTGCACGAGTTCCATGACACCCCGTTGGGGGGCCATGTGGGGTCCTTACGTCTTACAAGAGAATAGCTGCCAGTGTCTATTGGCGTGGGATGTTTCGAGCGGTACGTGAGTATGTGGCGAAATGTTTGGTTTGCCAGAAGGCAAAGTATGAGGCTCTATCGCCGGGGGGTTTGTTGCAACCATTGCACGTGCCTGAGCTGGTCTGGGAGGATGTATCGATGGATTTCATTACGGCATTGCCGAAGTCTCATGGGTACACTACTATGCTGGTTGTGGTGGACCGTCTGTCGAAGTATGGTCATTTCATAGCCTTAAAGGGGGTCCTATCGGCAAAGACAGTGGCTGAAGCTTTCATGCGAGACATCGTTCGCTTACATGTAATTCCTCGTTCCATTGTTAGCGACCGCGACCCGCTGTTCGTAAGTACTTTCTGGAAGGAGCTCTTTAGGATGTCGGGGACGCATCTCAAATTCAGTTCGGCATATCATCCGGAGACTGATGGGCAGACGGAGGTTTTAAACAGAGTGTTGGAGACCTATTTGCGCTGTTTTACGGGAGAGCAGCCGAGGAGATGGGTAAAATGGTTGGCATGGGCTGAATATTGGTATAATACGGCGTTCCAGACTGCGGCACAAATGACACCATTTGAGGTGGTGTATGGGCGGCCGCCACCCTCGTTGCGGAGGTTTTTGCCAGGAGAGTGCCAATTGGCCGCAGTGTCCGATATGTTGCAAAGTAGGGATGTGATGATGTCGCGCTTGCATGATAATCTGATGCTAGCAAGAGAAAGGATGGTGCGCTCGGTTAATCGCCACCGTCGCGATGTGAGATTTGAGGTTGGGGATCATGTGTTCTTGAAGGTGCGTCAGCATCGGCAGCTGTCATTGGCCAATCGACCCCATCACAAACTGGCTGCTAAGTATTACGGGCCCTTCCCGGTATTGGCTCGCGTCGGGGCCGCGGCGTACAGGTAGGGGCTGCCGGAGTCGAGTCGGGTTCATCCCGTGTTTCATGTGTCGCAGCTCAAGAAGGTAGTGGGCAACCATGCGGTAGAGACCGAGTTGCCGAGTTCTCTAGAGCTGCCGGAGGTTCCAGTGTTCGAGCCGGAGCGGGTATTGGCAATGCGAATAGGGGCCGAGAATGGGCTAGCGGATCAGGTGCTCGTGAAATGGCTTGGGCAGCCTGAAGAGGATGCTAGGTGGTGGAATCTGGAGGAGTTCAAGCAACAGTTTCCTTGGTTCAACCTTGAGGACAAGTTGTTTCTGAGGGTGAGGGAGTTGATATGGAGCGGAATGAGGGAGATGGAGAAGTACCTTCTAGGCCATTGATCGTGTATCGCAGAAGACGTCGAGATGGGGCTGATTGGGCTTAGCACTTAGTATTATTATTATTATTTCATGTGTTATTATTTATTATTATGGGCCTAGTGTGGTGGGCTTAGGGTTACTTATTATTGCTTATATCAGTGTCGATTATGAACGGGGAAGAACATCATCAATATTACTATTCTTGAGGAGCCGAATATTGGCTAATTGGCAAACGATCTTTCGTTTGATTTCTGAGTGTTAACAGAAGGTGTTGTATTTTTCAAAAAATTAAAGAACAAAATGGTGCATGTGATTTGCGTTTACTAGATGAATTTTAAGATACTTCATGCCGTTTATTTCTTGGGGAAGTTCTTTTAAAAGTTATACTTGCATGCTATGACTTGCTTTAACTTTTTTTTTTTTTTTGCTTTCAAGATCTCACATGAAGTATATCATTTGGATAGGCTACCTATCTGGGGTTTTTGTTTAAATTAGCTGGGTCTTATACTTCTGCATAAGGATATGGGAGATGTTCTGATGCAACTTCAATTTTATTTGACATAATTCATTTAAATTCCCCCCAGCATCATTTTTTTACATTCTTGCATTTACCACAAGTGTGTTCAACTACTGTTCTACCATTTTCTATGGCCGATAGATATCACATCCTACATCACTCCCCTATCTCAATTTAATGAATTTGACTAAATTTGATGCTTGATAAATCTCATTGGACTGTGTAAGAATCTCATGTAGGCCTTCTTCTGAGAATTTATTTAGGAAAACTATGAGTTGCGCTTGTGTTTAAAAATGTTAAAGTAACAAAGCGATTGAATGTCATCCCAATTAGTCTATATAGATGGCACACTTTCATTAAGTCTTGTAATTTGTATGATCACAAAAATCTTATTTAAAATATGCAATTGTTGTTCATTTGCTACAAAAAAAAAAGATATTTTTTGTATCAAACCAGTGCCTGGGTCATTATAAATGGCAAAAGATAATTGTTTAGAATAATCAAATAATGCTTAGCTGTATACAAGACAGTCATTGATGGAAGCAAATATATTTGATGTCCCTTGAGGGTTAATATGTAATTGAGATGGCAAGCATATCACTTTTGTCAAAGTTTTAGACAGATTAAAAAGAGGACTCTTTATCACTCCAATAATCGTTTGAGTAGCTGACAAAACCATAAAATTATTATTTGCATATTAGCAATCTTTAAAACATTTAGTTTCAGCATTCCATGTGATATGTTTCAGATCTAGATATTTTGTGTGAACTTCTTCTGATGCTATGCTTTCTTGCTCGGGTCCTGGATGAATTATGTTTTTAGGAATTAGAGCGGAAAAAACAAGCCGAGTTTGAAGCACAAGCAAAAGAAATGGAGCTCAAGGCTGCTGAAGAAAAAGCAACAGTAGCCTCTAATCCTGCACTTTTGGAGATGAAAGAGAGACTAGATAAGCTGGAATTAACAGCCAACGAAATTGCTGTGGAGTCCAAAAGGCATTTAATTCATGCTACGAAAGAAGGACAAGAGAATATATCATCAAGCAAAAGCAATCTGCTGAGGTGGAACCAGACAATACCCAGAATCAATCAGGAGGTAGAACTCCGACAGAAGGAATAGTTTCAAGTGAAGAAAAGACAAGTGGACTTGCACCAGTGTCTCAAAATTCTCAGAATAATAAAAAAGAAGATAAAAAATGAGGGACCTCCAAGAAGCAAAGAAATGAAACCTACTTGGCAAACTTTTACTTAATTGGAATTTGCGAGCTTTTTGTTCAAAGGCTTTTGCCAGTTCAACTGGGCTTATTGTGTTCCTGACAAGAATGATAACTAATAAAATACATTTCCAAATCAAATCCATTTTGTACAATATCAACAGACCAACATGATGCTTTTGTAGCTCAGAAGCTGAAGTGGCTAGTTTGTTGACTACCTTAAGCAATCTTCTTTATTTGATGGACTGCAGGTTATAGATTTTAGGGTGTAAACAATTTTCCCTTTTGAATAGTCTATTAGAACAAAAAAAATCTTCGTGTTTCTGAATGCAAATTAAAATTAAAGCTAATTGATTCCATGTTGTATGACTTGTTGATTGTGTTTTCTTGTAGTTTTCAAGTTTCGGGCACAGGACTTGGTATTGCTGACCAACTTCTTTAGTTGTAGTAATAATAACTTTAGTTTGAGGTTACAATGGATAAATTTGTTAAATATGTTATTTTTACATATGCATGTTTGATAGCTGAAGCTTCATGTTAGTTTGATTAATGTTGTCTTCAAGGGTGGACAACCATGCTTTGGTGTTATTTGATCTCCATTTACAGACGGTGTTAGGTATTTTCTTGCATGTGGTCGTGTCAAATTAAAAATCAGCCTTCCATGGACCCTTTGTCAGGTATGATACTTACCCTCATGTCTTTTGTCTTGATTCATTTTCTAACATCTGACATTTATCAAAGTCATAGTTATTACTTGGATTTAGCATAATTTGTTTAAGGCATTTATCAAAATAATAAGTGTGGCAGATGATCGTCTTAGTCATTACGAAACTTTGGTACATCCTCTCTTTTCTTAGCATTTATACTACCTGTTTTTTTAATTCTGATAGGCAATTGATGAGGATCTGCGGTGTGATTGCATATAATTGATGATTTTGCCCTTGACATTCATCCATCTGTGAAGAACAATGAATGCTTTGGGACAAAAAGAAATTCACATTTGTTGATAGAGAAGGTAGGTTTTAGCCTTTCTGCTAACCTTGAGGATTGAAGTCTTGATAATTTAGGCCATCTGTTTATTGAATGCTATCAATTATTTCGTAGCCGTGGAATGAAATGTGGATTGAGTTTAATAACAGACGAGGGAGTAATAAAAGATTATTGTATGATTGCGAATATCTATAATCTATCCCTCCTATACTTGATTGCACTACATAATTAACATTGTTTGAATTATAGAAATAGGTTCAAATTCATTGAAATGACTTTAGTTTTGAGGTTCACTTGCCTATGGTCCCCCCTACTAACCTCATATTACCAATTTGCCATACCTATGTTGCTTGAACGCTTCCACTAGAAGTCCAACTTACCATTTTCAATTCTAGGTTATTTGGATACTGCTTAATCAAAGGCTAATCGAATTAAAATTTTAAATTGCTGTAACTATGTTTAAACGTGCAGACGCATGAGGATGTTGTGGGTGCATCAGATCATGGACTTAAATGAACCATGAAGAAGTTGTGGAATCCACCGCTGATCAGATGGGATTGTAGGTAATAGCTCTCGCTTCCACTTCCTCTTTGTATTAACACAAGAATCTGGTTAATACCAATACGAATAAAAATCATTAGTAATTCGTCTTTTGATACGCTTGCAAAGGCTGGTTTAGGCATTGGTGTCAAAAGAACTGTCATCAGAAGGGAGATAATCAGTGCATAAGCTGTGAAATGTGTGTAGAAATTAGAATAATGTCATTAGTAGAAAGTGGGAACTAAGAATTATGTGAATTCAGTACATATTTGTTTCATGTGTTGGAGAACTTGCTTATTTAATTTTGTTGGTGAGGATATAATTATGAAATATACGATAGTCTGTTGGCTAAAGAAAGAAATGTCATTTGGACCAGTTTGAGTAGTGAGGTCCCAAAAAATTGTCAGTACTAGGCAGATACTCCATTAAGTAAAATACAGTTGGGGAATGGTTGGTGCTCTCTTTGCTGCTGTCCGTAAAACTTTGATTCACCAAATCATGCATATAAATGAAGTTGTGTTTAGTGGATAATAATAGATTTTGTGTTGGCTAAAAATAGGAAGAAATTTTAGTCACATGTTCTGTCATGTAATTACTGGTGCCGTCACATTGATTTAAATCTTAATTTTTCATTCAGAAATATGTAGTGATGCTTTGATAAATTTAGGGGGTGCTTGGGGTAATAGGAATGGAGTCATGTTGATTTCTATTGTTATTGCTTGGTTTAATGCAATGGAATTAAAATTTCAGGATAATCCTATTATTTCAATAATTACTCTCCAACCTCTACTCATCTCAATTTTCATTGAGTTACTGTATTTAAGGTGAAAAAAGAAAAAGAGAGAAAGACATCACAATACATTTATTTACCATAAAGTCTTTTGTGAGACGGTATTTATGTAAGATGGTTTGTGAGACGTATTAAAATATAATTATTATATTGGTTAAGCATGCATATTGTGTGTTAAAGTATATTTTTTTTAAAGTATGGTGAATGATGCATTATAGAATGATTTTAGGATGTTAGTATAATATAATTCACTAAAAACATATTTTAGTTACTACTAAGTATACATTAGCTATATGATGAGTTGGTTCGTCTCCCATCTCTTTTTATATATATCCGTCTCACAAAAGAGTTATCCTTTATTTATTTAAAATTTAGCAAATATTTAAATAATCCTTGAATTTGTCATAAATATATTAATAAATCAGTCAATGTGTGAATGATGTTTTTTTTTTTAATTTTATTTTTAAAACCTATTAATTTGTAAGTAATCACGTTTCAATTTTGTTTTGTGCTTTAGATGTACATTCCATGTTAACCTATTAACGTTCTTCAAATTCTCTCTTCACTTTTGTACTTTTACCCTACGACTTGATTATAATATTGATTAATTACAGTATAATATTGTTTTTAATTAAAAAATATTTATGTGTGCGTATAGAGAGGGGTGGGGTGGGACCATGTGAGCAAGCAACGAGACAAGAAAGGTGATATACATAATAATGTATGATTAATTAGTGACTAGATTTCAGTTAAGTTTAGGGATAATGACATGATTAACATGAGATTTATGATGAATTATGAGAGTGATTTGGTCCCACCATTAAGCATAGGAGCTGTTTTTGAAGATCTCTTAGGTAAGAAATCAATGAAATCAAAGATTTGTTGCATTTTATTTAAGAAACAGTTGATGTGATTTTAGAGCTTAAAGCGGTCACTATATTTGATACAAAAACAACCCCTTTTTATTCATTTCCTTTTATTTAATTCTAAAAGAAATTAAGATCAAATTAATTATATTTTGACGTCATCTATGATACATATTTTGTTCTTTTATCTTTTATTTACATACTTCATTTTTGAAAATGGAGTATCAACATTAGACATCAATTGGTGGACGAAGTGTATTGCAAGGGCGTTTTAACACTAAAAAATATCAATAATAATTGAGATCCTATTAGGATTTATTATTGAATATTAGGATCAATTCTAACAGGATATCCGTCATTATTAGTATATTTTTTTAGTGATAATAGCTTATGAAAGAATGGCTCACCGTGTGATTCACGGTAGAAACGCATCTTATGAGGGGTCATTTCCAATGTTAAAGACAGGAATTGAAAGGAGATTTTAAACCTGAAAATATATTTTTTATTTAGTGTACTAGAAAAAATAATTTTCCATACTCTTTTCCATATATTACTCTCTCCATTCCGGAGAAGTTGGTATAATTTCTTTTGGGCACGGAGATTAAGGAGTATAATAGTTTAATGTAAAGTGAAGTAAGAGAAATAATATTTAATGTGTAGTGGATATTTATATTAGAGGTGATATGTGGGGCCCATGAGAATAGATTAATTATTTTTGTGTGGGTCTCATGTATTAAAAAGAAAAGGCAAAAGCTCCTGTGCACCCGGGCGCACGGAACACTTTCCGTGCGCCTTTAGAAATTTGTGCTAAATTGTATACCTTTTAGTATACAGATGTGTACCATTTATTTTCTAAAGAAAATTTTGGGCGCACGGACAACACTCCGTGCGCCTTTAGAATTTTGTGTTAAATTGTATACCCTTTAGTATAAAAATGTGTACCCTTTATTTTCTAAAGAAAAAAAAATATTAATAAAAAGTGTATACCCTTTAGAACAAAATTGTATACCTTTTAGTAATTAAAGTGTATACCCTTTAGACCAAATTAATGTACCCTTGCCCATAATACAAAATTTATAAAGGAGCACGGAATGTGTTCCGTGCGCCCGGGTGCACGCAAGCCTCACTCAAAAGAAAATGTGTCAACTTTAGTGGGACAAACCAAAAAGGAAAGTGTATTAACTTCTATAGGACGGAGGGAGTACATAATTGCACTTTAAAGTGTATTATTGTATAATAATACTTTTTGATAATTCAAAGTTGATTTAGTTATGTAATCCCCTGTACACGAATCCTTAATTCAAGTGCTTAGGAAAGTAATTCTTTTAATTACTCCATCCGTCCCACGATAAGAAGTGCATTTTACTATTTTCGTCCATCCCAACACAAGAGATATATTTCCCTTTTTAGTAAATGGGATCCACATAAAACCATTAATATATTTCCATGGAACCCACACACCATACTAATACGCCTACTCACTACACATTAAAATATTATTTTTCTCATCTCAACTACCCTCAACTACTCATTAAATATTACATTCCTTAATCAACGTGCAAAAAAGTTTCGCCACTCTTGTGGTGGGACGGAGGGAGTATTTTTCATTCCCATAAAAAGTGTTATGTTTACTGTTTGTACAAAATATACTCCCTTCATCCCTTACTAAGAAGGTCTTTTGCTTTTTGGCACATAGATTAAGGAATATTATTATTTAATGTGTAGTGGGTAGTTGTATTAGTGGGAGTGTGAGTCTCATAATTTAATTGTATTAGTGGGTGTGTGTGGGTCTCATGTGTGTAAAAAAAAATGAGACTATTTGGGTGGGATGCCCAAAATGAAAAAACAAGACTCTCTTTAAAGGGGACGGAGGGAGTAGTATTTTAATGTGTTGTGGGTTAAGATATATAATAATTTAATGTACAGTGGGTAGTTGTGTTAGTATTGTGTATGTGTTCCATGAAGATAAAGTGATTGATTTATGTGAGTCATCTACTAAAAAAGAATATAAAACTTGTAGCGGGCCGCCATAATTAGTGAAATGTAACTCTTGTGATGGGACGGAAGGAGTATAATTTTGCTGGAAAGATACTGAGAGTGATAATATTTTTAAAAAATATACTCCCTCGGTCCCGTTACAACGCACACATTTACTTTTTGTACGTAGATTAAGAGATATAATATTTTAATATGTAGTGAGGTGAGAGAAATAATACTCATTTTAATGTAAAATGAGTAGGTGTATTAGTATGACATGTGGGTCCATGAAGAGAGAAGTAATTAATATGTGTGGATCCCTTTTACCGAAAAAAATACACACTTTATATTAAGACGAACCAAAATGAAAAAACGTGTACTAGAACGGCGAGAGTACTTTCTTTTGTTAACATCTCTTGGCGAGAGTACTTTCTTTTGTTAACATCTCATAAGAGGAAGTAATAGCATACCTAATAATCTTATAATACAATTTAATTTTCAATTTGCCATCAATACCTTACAAATATAATATATTTTATAACTTATTTATTATAAAAAATACTTCCCACTTCCCACTCAAATAGTATCATTTTATTATATTGGGCGTCTCATCCAAATTACAACATTTTCCTCTTTTAGTAAAAAGGGCCCACCACTACCCATCACATCTCTCTAATACACCTACCCACTCTACATAAGATAATAATACTCCTTAATTTACGTGAAAAAATAAATGCATCTCTTTGGGCGGGACGGAGAGAATATTAAATTACTTTTAAAAGTAAATAATTTTTTTAATATTAATAAAGGTTAAAGGTGTGAAGATGAGTTGGGTATAGAAATGGAAGGATTACTATTAAACAAAAAAAAGAATATTTTGCCGTGAGACACTCAATATGTACTCCATATTTTTTTCCCCTCAAAGCAATAATGGCGGATATGATTACTATTGGTGAATTGGTTGAGTCAAAAGTCTGTGTCACTTGGATAATTATTATATATCTATCTATAAAATTAAAATTAAGTGAATTGCACACATCCACTAAAAATGAAGTTAAATTGATCATGTTAAAACATCAATTTGAACATGTCAAATATTTTAGGTCAATCCAAACACTAACTCCACTTTCAACACGAGTACACACCACCAATTGATATAGACATTTTAATAGATAGTCAAAATCTCCCAACTGCTGCTGGTGGGGTTATATATGAAAGTTTTATATGAGAATGTCTCCAAGTAATGAGTAGTATTTTAATAAAAATAAATACTTGATTGATGAAAAATTATACTCCTTCCATCCCAATAAAATTGATATAATTTTTTTTGGGCATGAAAATTAAGGAATATAATAATTTAATGTAAAGTGAAGTAAAGTGAAGTGAGAGAAATAATATTTAATGTGTAGTGAGTAATTGTATTAGAGGTGATATGTAGGACCCATGAGAATAAATTAATTGTTTTTATGTGAGTCTCATGTATTAAAAAAGAAATATATCAACTTTAGTGGAACAAACCAAAAAGGAAAGTGTGTCAATTCTTATGGGATGGAGGGAGTAATATATTTAATAAAAAAGTAACATTTTTCTAAAAAGTCGAAGAAATAAAGAAAATAAAAGAGCTGGAAAACACTCTCATACCAATATTGCTTATAGGGGGAGATATACACAATTAGCCATAGGAGACATATAATACAAGAAAGAACAATATTTGTGTGAGATAGTGTTATAATTTTTTATTTTATTTTATTTAGTTATTATTTTTTAATAAAAATATAATCAATTATAATTAAAAATATTATCAAGTTTAATTTATATTACAATTGTTCATAAATATTCTCTTTGTTCCAATGTAAAATATATTAGTATATTTTATCATTTTAATTTATCACAAATAAGATTCATTTTTTTTAGAGTAGACTATTACCACTTTTTATTATTCAGATATTAGTTCATGTTAAAATATTACTCCCTCCGTCCCGGATATATTTTATCCATTTGTATGAGCACGGAGATTAAGACGTTTTATTTTTTTTAATATATAATGTAAGAAATAGATAATGTAAGAGAAAGTAGGGATAAAATAGTAATTTAAAAAAAAAGTGAATAAAGTTATTGGAAATGATGAATAAAGTATAAAAAAGCAATTAAAATTGTTGGGATTGTAAAAAGTAGGTAATAAAATATTATGTATTTTTGCCAAAAATGAAATGAGTAAAAATACGTGGAACACCCCAAAATAAAAAGTGGGTAAAAATATGTGGTAATATACATTACTATTTTTTATATGGAACTAATGATGTTATGACAGTGTTGGCTCATATAAAATTCAGTACAATTAAATTAAAGGTGTACGGATGCATGACTTTTTTGCAGTTTTGTTCTGAATGGGGACATTTAAAAAAAATCTACTCCATAGAAATTGAATAAACACCACAAAAATTTCCTAAGATTCTCAAGATCTCCGTGATAAGAGTAGTACGAAATTTTAATCATTGAGAAAAGAAATTTAATTAGGAATTATTGTTATCAAACCGGGATGTATCATGCATATCCTCTTACGTACGAGAGAATTTAAACAGTGAGAAGTGAAGTAGAGGATCCAAACTAAATCAGGAGGAATTTATGGCCACAACTAATATTAGAATTTTATTAAAAAAAAAACATTATTTTTCTTTTTTATTTTTTAATAATTCAAACACCTTACCATTTTAGAGAAATACTTAGACCATTTATAAAATAAGAAATACTAGTGTTTTTTTAATAAAATGTGATATTTGTAGATTGATAAAAAGTGATAATTATTCCAGTGCTTTATTTCATGGACAATTCGTAGTTTAAATAAAAAAGTGTAATGTTTTTAATGAATTTTGGTATCCCTTCCATTCCAAATTGTTATCTTTTGCACGTTGAATAAAAAAGTTATTACTTTTAGGGATATTTTGATATTTTTTGTAATAAAGAGTAAACGATAAAGTAAATTAGGTGTGTTAGATATAAGTGATATTTTTATAAATAAAGTGTAAGGAGTAATTAATTGTTTTGGCAATTTTAAAAACGGATAAGTTTTTATGGAATGGACAAAAATAAAAAATATGAAAATATTTTTTAAACAAAAGAAGTACTAATTCTAATAAAAATTAATACCAACTAATTAAGAAAAATAAAATGATTTCACACGAGTGTGGTTTAAAATTTTAATACTATAAAGACTTCCCCCTTAAACGTATTTCCTAAATCCATACAAATAACTATGAAACTAGCGTTATGTTTAGTTTGAGTTTACAAAGAGTTTGGAAACTGTTAGTATATGTTTGTGTTGAGATTTTTATAAGGTAAGTTTTAATTTTATGTTAAATTAATATTCAGGAGGTGAGTTATGATTATATAAAATGATACTTAATTTTTTCAATTTCCTTTAATTTCCACCTTTTTCGTTTTGGATCGCTTTAAAAAAAAATTACATATATGTATTACACTTAACATACTTTATTTACTCCCTCCATCTTCAAGATATTGACATACTTTTTTTTGGTTGTTTCGCAGAAATTAACGTATTTTCTTTTTAAGAACATGAGACCTACACAAAAACAATTTATTTATTTACATGGATCCACACACACATCACACCCACCACTAATACAACTACCCACTACACATTAAATATTATTTCTCTCACTTTACTTTACATTAAATTATTATACTCTTTAATCTCCGTGCTTAAAAAAACATGTCAATATCTCCGGGACGAAGGGAATAAAGAGTAATTATAATACTTTAAAAATTATCACTTTTCTTAATCTACGTACAAATACATGCAAAAGGTGAGTGAAAATTATAGTGAGTTGGGAGTAGTAACTGATGTAAGAGATAAAAAGAGAAAAAATATTATTGATGAAAGAGTGTACAAAAGGTGAACATGATAGGGATTAACCCTGTAAAAGGGGTGGTTTCGTAAATTTGTGTATGAATTTTGAAAATAGAGATTTTCAAAATTATGAAAACAAACATAATTAATGTTCAGGCGTTGCATATAAGATCTCATGCGGTTGTTTTCTATTACTTTTCTATATTATGGAATTAAGATTTCTTTTTAATACAAAATACAACTCTTATTACTTAGCTATAAAGCAATGAATGACAAGGTCTCTTTGAGAAAATGGTCCATGTGAAATGAGTGACACCCATTAGAGTATAATTGTTATATAGGTAAAATATATTTATTTATAATTAAATGAATATTTTTAAGGTAAGATAATGATACATTAAAATATAATTATAAGTATTATAATGTTATTCACTCTAAATATACTTTAATTATTAATAAATATATTTACCTATATAATAAACATATTTTAATAATGGATCAATTTGTCTCACAACCTGTCTCATATATATCCGTATCACTAGAGAATGCCCTTCATTAATAACTTTTTTTTTTTAATTTATAAAAATCAATTTAATCCAAAAAAATACAATCACTTGCAAATACACACCCTTGTAAATACAATCATCTGTACCACACAAAACTTGAGGTAAACAAAAGCTCAAACATGTAAATTTGTCTTATATATATTTATGAAAATATGTATGCATAATGTTTGGTTCATATTTCAGTGTCACATTTATTAAATTATTTACTCGTTTTTAGTGCATACTCTTTTTTGACGGGTTGCTCCTACATTTGTACATCACCAAGTTGAACTCTTGAAGCAAACTAAAAGATCGAGTCCATCACATTTTTTCTTGAATAAACCAAAATAAAATTAATGTATATTAAATTCCATTATTTGAACAATGACAATAGCCAACAACAATAATAATAATGGTAACGGATCTTCGAGAAAAAACCTAATAAATTTAGTCGACATCATGAGGATTTTTTTTAAAGAAAAAAAATAAGTAAAATATATGAAAAATTGTGTAATATTGTAAAAATTTTAGAGAAATTAATTAATTTCAGTGCTTAGAGTCCCACTTGATTAAAAAAGAGAAATATTATATACTTTGAAGTGAGACTAATCAAAATGCATGACAAAATACTACATTTTTTTTTACAAAGAAAGAATATATATTGCTCTATATATTCATCATGTGAACAATTTTCATTTTGTCAATCCTACAAAATTGTGAATAGTCCTAATATATATTATTAACACACAATAATTTTTAAATTAAAATATTAGGACTATTCACACACAATAATTTTATAATTTAAAAATTGTATCAATTTTTAACACACCGTATACTTTACACACTTAATTTACTTAACATGTTTATACTTACAAACTCAATAAAAAATGGATAAAAAATAACTTTAATTTGTGAATCTCTATTAAAAGAAAAACAAAAATCAAACATTCACAATGTATAGAGAGAAATGAGGTATATTATTATTATGAGTAAATAAAGAGGAAAAATTTTTTATAAAAATAGTAATTACTAATTAAAGTTTGAGAGACAAGTCCAACTTTTTCAACTCATCTTGATTTTTAGCGTTGAAAAGTGAAGCAGCAGCATCCCATCTGAACCCATCCACCACCACCGGAGATATTTTCCATCCACCGTCAAACCTAGCTGCTCCGCCGCCGGACGGCGATCCAATCTCCGCCGCCAGCTGTCCTATCCCGGGTTGCTGATCAAGAGGGTTCCTACCCCACCCATAAAATCTTGACTTATGAATCGTCGAATGAGCCTGAATTCCAAGGCACCTATTGAACGACGACCCGTACAGCGGCAGCGACGCCATGCTCGTGTAACGGAAGGCGGCGGCGGCCCCGTCTCCGCGCCTCTTCGCCATCGTCCTCTCGCGCTTGTGGGCGTTCTGGTGGCCCCCAAGCGCTTGAGAGCTGTAGAATTTTCTATTACAGTAGTTGCATGAGAACACACGTGGCTCAGATTGGTTATTAAGGTCGGAACGTCGGAAAAGCGTCAGTTCGGGTTTCGGGCCCGAAAGGCTCAGGTCCAACACGAGATCATTAGGGTTCTTGATTCTTGCAATATCCTGTTGTTGTTGATCATGATCATGATTATCCGAATGGTTGCATGGGTCGGATCCAGGGGGATCCATGGATCTTTGGAGGGTGGGTTTTGTGTTTCAGTTTGAAATCTTGTTTGTGAGTGTGGGCATGGGGTTTAATACTGATCAGAGGGATAGTAATTTCAATTGATTGAAATATAAATGCTGTGGTGCAACTATATGTGGAAGATAATTCTACAGTTACAAAGACCTAATTATAGAAATCAAGGATTTGGGGGGTGGGGTGGGGTGGGGTGGGGGTGGGAGTGTACAAATCTTGCAAAGTTGTTGATTGAATATTTGAAACTCATGAATCAAACCATCCACCCCTCTTTCAAGACACAGCATACCTCATTGAATGTTTTTCTCTACTTTTTATTTGTCTTCTTCCTCATGTCATTGTTAACACTTGTTGTTTTAAGGGTTTTAACAATTTCTTATTTGCTATACAGCTTGCACTACTTTAATATACATATATACAAATCAAATAGGAGTATTAATTTAATGATAAATGAATTAATTTACTAATAATTCTATCAATATAACCAATCTTATGAATAATTGCTTCATTAATATAATATTTAAGTACATAATTCAAATGCAAAATTCAAAACTACTGGATTAATTACACCATTATATCTGCACAAAAAATTGCATACGAATTTAGTAATATATAATATTATGCAATTGAATCCACACGATTCAAATCTGGTAAAATATTACTCTCTCCTTCCCCGTAATTACGCACATATTCTTAAGCATGGAGTTAAGAAAAGTTTTTTTTTAATGTATAAAGATGTGTAAAGTTATTGAAATGCATATAAAAATATATTCTTACGCACGGAATTAAGAAAAGTTTTTTTTAATGTAAAAAGATGTGTAAAGTTATTGAAATACATATAAAAGAGAGTATTTTGCATAACTTAATAAAAAAAATGTGTAAAGTTATTGATGAATAAAGATGGTATTATGATTATAAAGTATATATCTATGAACATGAAATAAATTATACAATGAAAATATAAAAAAAATTGGAATTGAATCAGGAATCAGTTTTATGGATATTAAATCCGTACCATTGGTGAGCACAAGTCTCACAAGATCTCATACAGATGAATACACTGAATTAAAATAAAGTATATGATTCATAAATGTGAATATTATATTGGTATATCTGAATTTTTCGAATTCATAAATATGAATACACAGAGATTAACTCAATAAAATATAATGGATACGATTAAGATAGATTAACCCACTCTACATAAATTTATAAATATAGATAATTGAGAATAAAGAATTAAAACAAATTGAAATCTAGGATAGGGATGACATACCCTTTAGGTTAAAAAATAGAAATTGGAAAATAAAAACAAAAAAAGATATTTTATTTAAATTGAAAAAGATTTGATTTTGATTGGTGGATGGATCAAATTATACTCCAAGAAGAACTTTATTTCATAATCATGTGGACACTAACTCCATTTGTCACAATAGTGGAAGGTGTTATATCAGACATAAAATAAAATATTATCAAACCTTTTGCTCCTACTTATTGAAAATATGAACTAAGTACTATTGATTAATAGTTGCAATTATTTATGCATTAAGACAATCTAAGTAGTGTGTACGTATAGAAAAACCAAGCACATGGTATGTATGTTGGAACATAATGTTTTGAATTATTATTAGGGGCAGCTATTGCACCCAAAATTATTGAACGTACTACATAAATATTTAAATTGACATAATTATTCTTATAAATTTTATTCTGTTCAGTTGATGCAATCGAACAGATAAGATATAAGAATTTTTTATTCTGTTCGGTTGCTGCAACCGAACAGTTATTCTTATAAAATTTATATCTGTTCGGTTGCAACAACCGAACAGTTAAAGAATTCTTATATCTTATCTGTTCGGTTGCAGCATCCGAACAGAACAAAGAATTCATTCATCTAATATTCGGTTGCAGCAACCGAATAGAGTGATTTTTTTTTAATTCATATATATCCGAATAGATAAGATATATATGAATTAAAAAAATCACAAATCTTGTTCTGTTCGGTTGCTGCAACTGAACATATGAGATGAATGAATTCTTTGTTCCGTTCGGATGCTGCAACCGAACAGATTATATTTGTTCTGTTCGGATGCTGCAACCGAACATATAATAGATGAATTCTTTGTTCTGTTCGATTTGTTGCAATTATGTCAATTTAAATATTTTTGGGGTACGTTCAATAATTTTGGGGTGCAAATAACTGCTCCCTTATTATTATCATAATCATGATATCATTATCATTATATTATTATTTATTAGAAATTAGAAATTATATTTATGTATCAGGACATGATTGGCCTTTTCAAATCTTGTTTTTCTTTACTCTAATAAGAAGGTTCAAATTCAATATATAAAGAATTGGTATATTGTGTCCCCAATTACATAATATGTGTAAGAGTATAATATTTTGTTCTAAAAGGTATACACTTTAATTGATGAGGGCATAATTTTTTCATTGAAAAAATCCGACTAAAATATGAATAGTATAAATATTTGAGTAAAAAGTCAATTTTTTTTTCAGGAAATAAAGGGTACACGCTCTTATACTCAAAGGTATACAATTTTTAATACTAAAGGATATAACTTTAAAAAAATGGGGAATTTGGTGGCACAATTTCCCCGAATCACGCAAGTTTTAGCCATATATATATATAAATAAATTTGTTGGTGTAATTAATGGAGGGACCATTAATATTAATATTGAGAGAATAATTAATATTCACGCGTACACATGTTCGAAAATTTAAATTTTAATCTTATAGTATTTAACTTCTGAACTTTGATTCATATTTTTTAAAAAAAAAAATAAATTAAATCTTAGAAAAAGAAAAGTTAAAATTTATTTGGAATTTGAATTTAGAAGAAAGAGATAATTTCACTATAACTATATATGTACTCCCCGTCCCTTTTAAAGGGGTCATTTTCTCTTTACACGTTGATTAAGGAGTATTATTTAATGTGTAGCTAGTAAATGTATTAATGGGAATGTGATCTCATATTTTAATTATATTAGTGAATGAGTGTGAGTCCCATATGTTTAAAAAGAGGAAAATAATCTTATTGAAGGAACACCCAAAATAAAAAAAATAATTTTTAGGGGTAAGGAGACGGAGCAAGTATGATCTTCATTGGATATTGAATAAGGATAGGTAATTAAGATATGCATAGTACGTAGCTGTATTATTTGAGAGATTCAATTTTTAATTTAAATTGAGTAAAACAAACCTCCACAATCAACCCAACATAATGAAAAGTTTGTGAACATTATTACTTATAAATTAATTGTATGGTAACATTCCACATGTTTAAAATTCTCGTTGTCATTTTAGGTGTATTATCTTCTACACCATCTGTTATAAATTCAAATTAATATTAGGGACAAATAGGTAAAATCATAATTAATACATACCACTATCTATTAAAATATTATATTTCTTAATTTACATGCAAAAATAAACACAAGTAACCATATAAATGTGACGGGTGTGAGTATTTTCTTGATACACGAGATAGACTCAAATAACACAAAGTTCAACTTAACTCGATTCGATTATTATTAACACAAGAGATAAGGTACTTTAAGATCAGACTTAATAGTTTTAGGACAATGTTGTGTAACTGCTAATTCCCTTGCCCAAAAGAAATTGACCAAAGTGATTAACGATGTCATAAGCGTCTATACTTAAAAAGAGTACAATCATTTGCTCCTACCTATAACATTATGTTAGACAAATTAATTAAGACATTTATTAATTTACTTTAGTATAAGCTATACTTATATAGTTAATTAATATGCATATCAATTTATGCACACCTGAATTTTCTCAGTATGACTAACATACATCAGTGGATGTGATGTTACATTGATTTCATGAGTTATTGGTAAAAATGTAAGCAATAATAATATTATAATTAAACCGAATAATTGCATAAACACTTATGATTCAACAGTTAATTATTATCAATATGTAACTTCGAATCAGTAGTAATGTCAAATAAAACAATGTCTTGTGTCAGCTGAGATGTACGCAGTTTTAATGCATCAGATCGAAGTTCTTAAATTATATTAAGTTTTAAATCGTTTAAATAAAGTTTTTATTTTATTTTTTCTTTTTGTTTCTTATTTCATGAGACTAGTTATTTTACGTGGTTTTTCTAGTCATTATATGGTTATTTTATTTTATTAATATTATATGAGTAGATTTGAGAAATATATATATATATATATATATATATATATATATATATATATATATATATATATATATATATATATATATATATATATATATATATATATATATTATATTTTTGGAGAGGTACTAGCGTGTTGTGTAATTATTTATTTAGGAGGCTTACTTAGATGAATACAGGTCACCGGTGACCCTCTCACATGCATGGGGTATGCAATGTGCTCACCTTCTGGAAGAGGATCATTGATGATATGTGGTTACATAAGAATCACCCTTTATTTAGTGACCCCGCATACATATGCATCCACTTGCAATTGCATGTTCGAATTCCTTTCAGTGCATTTTTCCGCAACCTGTGAGTTCGGCTCGAACCGTCGTTAGAATCATGGTTAGTGCATTTTTCCGTGACCTACAAGATTGACTCATAGCGCCGTACCAGTTGCATGTTGGAATCTCGCTCAATGCATTTTTTGTGACCCACGAGATTGACCCAAACTGCTTGCCGATTCGAGAAAAAATGAAAGGCTCATCAGCGAGATCAACCTGAACCGCCATGCCGATTTGGTGTATTAAATGACCACCTCGTCTAAAAGCTTAAGCTTATAGAGAGGAAAATCGTTTAATACTTAATCAAGTCACTCTAACACGCAACCTTACATACAGGCAGGGTTAATTTTTGCCACAAATTTTGCATGTGGAATTTTCCATTAAATGAGTGGCGATAATGTTTGAACCCTGAACATTTATTAGACCATGGTTTAATATTTAATTAAGTCACTCTAATAGCGTGTTCAAATCGCGCTCAATATATTTACCTGTAACCCCGTGAGATCGACCCGAACAGTCCGCACTATGACCTTCTCCGAGCAAAAATGAAAGGCTCGTCAGCTCTCACAACGATCAAAGTGCAAAATGCACCTCATAAGTTCATAATGCGACGTGCGGACTGCCTGTGCGGTTAGCCCGTTGGGGCCAACCTTATGGCATTCCTTGCTTGCACCTTGTGAGTCACAAAAAATTAATTCCCTTAGGATTGTAAAATGAGGTATTTCAATTCACAATAATTATTCCATTTGGGACAAGTTTTGCTCAACTTCCTCATTTTTCTTGTAATTAAATTACAAACTTTATTATATGTATTAATTGCTCAATTATCTAGAATTGAATTTGAACAAAATTTTACGTTAAATTCAACTATTCGAAAAATAGTTTCCAAATATACAATTAGTACTCTTCATTTTCCAAATGAAATATTATAAGAATATTGGTCAAAGATGGATTCAGCCCACCTTATACAAAGAACCCTAATTAATTAGTATACATAATAAATTGTAAAAGAGTTAATTTCCTGTGAATTGGTGAATTGGGTTTACAGTGTAAACTGTGGCCCCTATAATTTAAACCCTAGTAATAAGGTATAATAAAATTAGAAGGAGGACAATAAGATTTATACAGTGAATCTGATTTATATAAGTATTTTTGATATGAGTAATATATTGTAGAAATATTAATAAAAGTTTGAAAGTTGATGGGTGGATTATGTATTTTAAATTCTCGTTTTCACTCATGTTTTGAGTTCAATATAGGATCTCTTTTTAATTTTTTAAAATTATGTTTACTAAAATTGTATCATTTAAATTATTTTATGTTGCTCATTTTAATTTATTTCTATTAATTACTTGCACCATCTGTTTAATTTATTGATTACTTCGTTTTTCTTAATTACAATTCCCTCTCTTTTATTTTATAATTTTTATTATTACTAATACTATTTTTTTTGGTTTTAAAAATAGAAAATAAAAATATTTCATTAAAATAAATAAATCCTAATTTTTTTATTTTATAAATGTCATTTAATTTGATTATTATAAAATTATTTGTTTCATGAAATCACTAATATTTAATAATTTTGTAATATAAAAAAACATAAACTTTAATATAATTTCTTTTTATACTCCCTCCGTCCCAGGTATTTTTACTAATTTGTATGAGCACGGAGATTAAGACGTGTATTTTTTTAATATATAATGTAAGAAAAAATATGGATAAATTAGTAATTTAAAAAGAAAAAGTAAATAAAGTTGTTGGGAATGATGAATAAAGTGTAAAAAAGTAAGTAAAGTTGTTGGAATTGATGAATAAAGTGTAAAAGTAGGTAGTAAAATATTATATATTTTTACCATTAATGGAATGAGTAAAAATACATGAAAAACTCCTAAATAGAAAGTGTGTAAAAATACGTGGGATGGATGAAGTATTTTTTTTAAAGCTCTGTTTTATAATTGCACACGTGCAAATTAACCAAACAATGAATTCGGTTAGGTACCATGTACCCAGCTATTCATGGTGTACCCCACCATTAGGGGCTCCCACCGCCCCTGCCCTGGGGATTGGTGAAGGAAGTAAATCGCAGGATGTGCCTTCAAGTGACTTATAGAGAATGTACCCAGCTATTCATGATTACACCTTCCGTCATTTAAAAATGTTTTTTTCGTCTCATCTATGCATGGAGTTTAATTTCTTTTTTATACACATATGAACCACACACACCCACATTAATACAATTAAATTACGAGGACATAATTCCTCTAATACAATTACTCACTTTACATTAAATAATAATACTTCTTAATTTACTTACAAAAAGCAAAAGACTCTCTTTGAGTGTGACGGACGCAGTATTACATATAGTAAGTCATACTCCCTCCATCCCGAATTAACGTTTATATTTTATTTTTTATGTACCTTCCGTCCCATCCTAATGATTATATATTTCTTTTTTGGGTGTCCCATCCTAATGGTTACATTTCCCTTTTTAGCATATGGGACCCACACAAATTAATTACTTCTTTCTCCATATGCCAACACATCACACTAATACACCTACCCACTTTACATTAAAATATTATTTCTCTCACCTCAATACACATTAAAATACTATATTCATTAATCCACGTGCAAAAAGTAAACGCGACCATAAGGACGGGACGAAGGGAGTAGTATATTTTAATGTGTAGTGAGGTGAGAGAAGTACTTCCACTGTCCGAATTTAAGGGTGTCATTTGCTTTTGGGCACGAAGATTAAGGAGTATTGTTATTTAATGTGTAGTGGGTAGTTGTATTAATGGAGGTGTGAGTCCCATTTTTTAATTGTATTAGTGGGTGTGTATGGGTCCCATATGTATAAAAAAGAAAATGAGACCCTTATGAGCGGACGTACAAAATGAAAAAATAATACCCTTGAAAGCGGACGGAGTGAGTATTTAATATGAGGTGGATGGTTGTATTAGTATTGTGTGTGAGTCATATATGGAATAATTAATTGTTTTGTGTGGGCAGCTTAACAAAAAAATGAAATGTAAACCTCAACTTGAGACAAGTTAAAATAGAAAACGTAAACCTTAATGCGGGACGGATGAAATACTCCTTAAATAAAATATTGAGTGATATCCTGTGTACGGGTACACGCGTGCATCCATATATATAAATTTTTATTTAAGAGTATATATATATATATATATATATATATATATATATATATATATATATATTAATAGTTGTATAGTATTTTTACATTCAGTATTTCATTAAAAAATTTATAGTAAATTTATTAACAAAGTGTATACATTTTTATTTTTTTTGTGTATATTTTTTTTAATAAATGTATACATTTTTTAAAGTGCACTCGAATGCATAGAATAATTTGCCTAAAATAAGTAATCTTTGTATTATGATTATTATTTATTAAATAATACTCGCTCACTTTCAAAATAAATGACGATTTTAGATGTTCCTTAGGTAGTTTTCCATGATGATTCTTCCTAGTTTAAGTTTCTAAATTGTTTTAATTTTTGGGCTAATTTTCTTCTCTATCTCAATCGGGTTAATGAGTCATCTGTTAATTTTTATCGTGTTTAATGGATTGACACAAATCCAACACGAGTTTTTATTGGATTGACACGATTAAAACACGAATATTAAGGCCAAACACTGATTCACAATTATCGTATCATGCTATGGTGTGGGGAATTACCACCACTAGTCAAATGCAGCCTCAACTATAAGAAGGTAAGAAGATTAATTGCATTACTCAACAATAAAACAAAAACCACAGCTGGGTAAAACGGTGGGCCAAACAAGTATTTATATAAGTAAAAAAGATTGAAAGCCCAATCCATGTTGTGGAGGGCTTCTAAATTAGGCCCAAATAAACCATAGCCATACACACCAATGCCCAATCCATTGCAACAAAATTACGGGTACAATTCCAAATAAACCGCTAACGTGAGGGTGCATTCATATACAAATATAACAAAAAACATACACAATTATGAACAATAATATATACAATTTAATTGTTAGTTTTTTTTAATGAAAAATTGAGTGTAAAAAATATATAATTATTAAAAAAACATGTATACACTATTAAATAAAAAGTTATACACATATGGATGTTAATTTTTTTAATGAAAAATTTAGTGTGAAAAAAATATACAATTATTACAAAATACTTATACAAGAGTAGAATAATATGTATACAAAATAGAATAAAAAATCATACATATATGGGTGCACTCAATATACACTCTAACCCGAATATGTAGATGGTTTTTTCCAAATTACTCAGATTAGAGGGGTCAAATTGCAAAAAAATAAAGCTGGCGAGTGATTTAGGGTTTTGTAATTCATCTAGTTCGCCATTTCCTCCGTCGCTTATTCTTTCTCAAATAAAGAAAAAGAAAAGGCTGATTCAGTTGATTTATCAGCAATTAATTGATAAATGGCGACGGAGGAGGCGGCGCCGGTGGCTCTAAATTACATACCGGAGGTGGTACTGAAGAAGAGGAAGAATAATGAGGAGTGGGCAATTAAAAGGAAACTCCAGCTAGAAGAGAGGGCCAAGCGTAAATCTGAGAAACCGTTCGTTAAGAAACCAGAGCAGTTCATCCGAGAATACCGTGATAAGGTAATTTTTATGCGTTTCTTCCTCAAGTTTGGCTTTTGTTGCATATGCATTACTGATATAATTTAAATTGGTGCATGTATCTGATAGATAGCATCGGCTTTAGCAAAGGGGTTTTAATGTGACAATTTCTGTTGCGCTGGTTGATGAAGCTATTGATAACAATATTTTTTACTGATGGGATTAGAATGTTTGAATTATTATATGTGCTATTGTTACTTCTATTGAATCTATTGTATTTGCGTCGTTGGATTTAGAGGTTTTGTTTCTTTTATGTTTTCTCTGTTTAGTGCCAAACTTGGTTTCGAGTTTGTGTTCTTGTTATGTCCAATCTACAAAATTGATTTAGCTATACAGTTCCATGTATGTGTAGATTCAATAAGAGTGCTTGGTAAATTCTGCACTGAGTCAGGGTGGTTGTGTTTGCTGTTTCTCATCCAGGAATTGGATTTCATTCAAATGAAAAATAGGGTAAAGAGAAAGAGAGGAGCGTCATTGACACAAGAATCCAAGCTTCTCTTTGTCATTCGCATTGGAGGGTCAGTACCAATCCCTGCTGCGCGTTATGTTTGGTTTTTCGATTTTAAATATGAATTTTATATATCTTTTCAGAAAAAATGACATGCATCCAAGTACTCGGAAGATTCTATATTCCTTGAGGTTGAGGAAAATATTCAATGGAGTGTTTGTGAAGGTTAATGAAGGAGTACTGGAAATTTTGCAAAAAGTGGAGCCTTACGTAACTTATGGGTATGTTATAAATTTTCCTTGTATTGCTTCACTTATAAGTGTTATCATATATACCTACTTTTCGCATATAAATTTTGAATTAATTTTGTATCATATGGATATTCATTGTTTGTGCTAACCTATGCGAGACTGGAAGGGGTAAAAAAAAATATAGTCCTCAAATATGTGATGCCTATCTTTTCTTATACTTAGTCCAATGACCTTGCACATGAGCTAGTTACTAGTACTATGGTTTTATATAAAATGAAATGCCCTCTCTACTTATTTTGAATAAATACCTTCCAAATGCTATGTAGTAGTATGCCTCTAGGGATGTGTATCTAGTTGTATCGAACATAACCAAAAAGAATTTGCTCGGCCACACACCAAGCAACAAATAAAATTCTATTATTATGGTAATTGTCAAAAAAATTTGTTAACTCGGTTCTGAAGATTTTGGTGTACCTGAACTTGAAGCAATTTTTATTTTCATGAGTGATAAAGCAAACCAGCAATAAGAATCTCATGACAATGAAAGAATTATCAAAATTTATAATTAACAAGTTTAGATTGTGCAGATTTTTGTGTGTAGCCATTGATGTTCTCTTACAGCCCCCAGGGCATAGCTCAAGTGGTAGAGGGGAGGGTGGAAAGACCTTCAAACTGAGCTTGGTTGCTGCAGGGTGGGGGTTCGAATCCTGCCTTTGGCATGGATTTGGTCCCTTGCAAGCACAAGTTAAACAGTGAGCCCTCTCTATAAGACACTTGAGGCACATCCTGCGATTTACCTCCTCCACCAATCCCCAGGGTAGGGGCGGTGGGGGCCCTAATGGTGGGGTACACCATTAATGTTCTCTTACTATTGATAATCTTGTTTCAGTTTTGTCTGAAACACAGTGTTCAATAGTTGTATGATTGTGCTGTCTTTGATAGAGACAAGTGACATATTTTAATCTCATATATTTGGTTGCCAGGCAAC
Organism: Pogostemon cablin; assembly: GCA_023678885.1. Lineage (NCBI taxonomy): Eukaryota > Viridiplantae > Streptophyta > Magnoliopsida > Lamiales > Lamiaceae > Pogostemon > Pogostemon cablin. The sequence goes on along the minus strand of CM042965.1, from coordinate 35,280,559 downwards.
CATCTTACTTTTTCTGCTAACTATTCCCCCCCTCGAAACAATTCAATTACCGGTTTATAGATCTCAGACATATGTTATCTGTGCATCTAGATTCCCCAATGTCAAGACTGTGAAGGACTTAATTTACAAGAAAGGTATTGTCAAGGTTGGCAAAGAGAGAGTTCCATTGACTGACAATAACATCGTGGAACAGGTACTGGGTGGACCTATTATGCTGTCTCGATTGATTCCCTGTTTAGAAAAATTTTAGCATAAACGCAACAAAAGCAAGTACCCCATTTTTTTTAACAGCATATCACTCTTTGTTATGATGCAGGAATTGGGTCAGCATAACATTATATGCATAGAGGACATTGTGAATGAAATCGTTACCGTTGGTCCAAATTTTAAGAAAGTCACTGGTTTCCTCTGCCCCTTTGTGTTGAACAACCCGGATAAAGCGTTGCTAGGAAAGAAGAAACAATTCGAAGATGGAGGAGACTCTGGAAATCGCAAGGAGCTCATAAATGAGTTGGTCAGTAAGATGAATTAGCGTAGAAAAAATAGCTCTTGTAAAAGAGTAATGATGTTGAACTTGGACGTGAATGTTCACCGTCGTGCTGGCATCTCACTAGTAATCACATTTTCTATTCTCATTTATTTGAATGTTTGTTTTAGTTTATAACTCAAATTTTGGTTTTCAAACCGGACCTAAATTTTAAAAATTACACCTATAATGTAATGGATGAACTTTGGTAATTAAGCTACGCCAGATACTAGAATCATTGTGATTAATCTCCACCATCCAACTTCTTCCTTGCAAATAAGCTTGTGCTGAAACCCACCAACTGTTAACTCTTTAAACCCCACCAACCCTCTATTTATCTTTGTCTTAATTATCTTTAACAACATAATGTATACAATTATTTTAAATAAATTTCTCTAAAACCTTTTCTATATGCACCCATTGCAAATTATTATTATTATTATTATTATTATTATTATTATTATTATTATTATTATTATTATTATTATTATTATTATTATTATTATTATTATTATTATTATTATCATCATTTTTTATATTTTTTACAAGTACTCTTCCGCGACTCTAGGTGAAAATCAAACCAAATTATTCGATACTCGACTTGAGATCGTTTGGTAAAAAGTTTTTTTGAGCTCGGTTTGATAAAGATATCTAACAAGCTTGAATAGACTTTTATATTTGATAAAATTAAAGATCGGCTCGAGTTCGATTAATAAAAATAGGTAAAATAAGTATAAATTTAAAGTTCTTTTGAGCTCGGTTTGATAAAGATATCGAACAAGTTTGAACAGACTTTTATATTTGATAAAATTAAAAGATCGGCTCGAGCTCAATTAATGAAAATAGGTAAAATAAGTGTAAATTTATCAAGCTACTCGAGCTCGGCTCGATAAAAGCCCGTTCGAGCTCGGCTCGATTGCTTATTAAATAAGCTTGAACATATATTTTAAAACTCGATAATATTTCAAACAAATTTGAACAACTTTTCATTCGACTCGATTCATTTACACCCCTGTCCGACCCGTTTTAGTATGGTAAACTTTGGTCATAAAATGATACGTATAAAAAATAGGGGCTTTAGCATTTCTGCCCACTGCAGAAAATATTTAAGCAAATATGCCCGCTTCGTTTGACACACACCAAAAGTGCCCACTTTTAGAAGCAAAAGACCAAAATGACCCTAATATGACCTTAGGACCTTAGACTGCTTTTTGACTGTCTAGAAAAATAACTCCACCCGTTTGTCCCTTTTCTCTCTCCACTCATCTCCCTCTCTCCCCTCTCAGCAGTCAGCATTGCCCGAGCACCATGCGAGAAGAAAATTTGATTGTTGGTAGAAATTAAAATTGTAAAAGCCCGCAGTGAAAGCCCGAATAGAGTAATGCAAACATAATTATTTAACCGAATACAACAAACATTAACAAAACTGAATTTATTTATTTATTTAATGCACGATTCAACTATTGAATTGTATGTGATCTTATTATATAAATTATATTTATCCACATACATTAAATTATATTTTGCACATAATGATTTAAATTGCTAAAATCATTAATTTAATTCATCAAATGGGGTTAATCCGAATAGGTTTAATTGATCGAATATGTTTAGGATTGAGGTTTATTTGAACAAATTAGCATCGCCCTACCCAATAATTAATACACATAATATTATAGATAATTTAAATAGATTATTATTATTTATTTGGAATAAATGTTAAATATTTCTAATTAATTATATACACTAAAAAATATTTTAGTAACGGAATTTACCAACAGATTGGCAACAAAAATGACATTTTTCTTTTAACAACGGAATGCCAATAAATTTATTCTTTATTTTACTAATTAAATTCAATCTGTTTGTAATTACCAACAGATTACCAACGAAATTTAATTTTCGTTGCTAAAAAATTACCAACCACCACTTTACCAACATATTTTATTTTTAATACATTCATAAATCAATTTAACAATGGAATTGAGGTTTTACCAACAAAATATTCCGTTGGTAAAATTTTTTTTAGTAATAATGATAATTCTATTTCCATTAATTCAGAAAGATTAATGTAAAATATAATTAAAGTTAGATTTATCCGTGATCATGAGCGTGGTGGTGAATCAGTGCACCATAGAGTTAATGAGTTCAAAATAGGGTATGAGTAGTTATTATTTTTTCTAAAATTTTAATTATTTTATTTAATTTAATAATAGAGATGAAATTAAAATTCAATCAGTGAAGATTGAATATTAATAAATTATAAATAAAGTTAAACTTACACATAATAAATTTCTAAAACTCCGTTATATAGTATATATACTTAAAATTATTATAATTAACCATTATTCGGACAAATAATTAACACTATTCCGTCAAATAATTTTAACAATTATTCGGATAAATAATTCACACTTTTATTAATTAATACTCCCTCCGTCCCAAGAATACATTCGCCCTTTCCATTTTGGTCCGTCCCAAGAATACATTCGCCCCCCTAAAATGGAAACAATACACAATATCAATAACCTTACAATACTACAATATGACAAAAATACCACCTTCTTTTTACACACAATTTAGTCAAAGTCAACTATATCATACACTTTATTCTACTCAATTACCCAAAATACCCCTTCTCTTTCTTACATCACACTACCAAAAAGTTACTTTTCTTAAACTCCGTGCCCAAGAATACGCGAACGTATTCTTGGGACGGAGGGAGTACAACTTTTTAACAACGTGTATTATTAATGGAATATTCCGTCAAATTTATTATTATTATTATTATTATTATTATTATTTTAATATGATATATGACAACCATACAAAAATGTGGCTGCAGTCTAGGGATGTAAACGGGTAGGTTAGGGTACGGGTTTAACAAATCTACCTACTACCCGCTACCCAATTACCCTATCCGTACCCTACCCTATTACCCTCAATGTCATCAGCGGGTAGGAAACGGGTTTGTCCATCGGATAAATGGATTACCCGCGGGTATACGGATACCCGCAATAAAATAATAGACGGATATATAACACGGGTAAAATACGGATACCCGCAGTAACTAAATCGGGCCAAAACCCGTCGCCGAACAGCCACCGTCGAGATCGAGACAGGATCGAGAGGGACGCGCCGCCGCCGTTGCTGGTTTTGTCACCGCCGCCGTTGCTGGTTTTGTCACCGGATCAGGAGGAACAGCCACCGCCGGGAGTCGCGACCTGCAACACACTGCCTCCGACGTCAAGATCTGTCCGCCGCGAGCAGTGGTTTCTCTTCCTTGCCTTTCGATGCAGACCGGAGCGGGTATCGCCAGTCGCCACCATCCGTTCGGTGAGCTTAAGTCAGAGTGGTGACCTCCGCAGTAGCCGTCGTCGAACAGCCACCGTCGAGATCCAGACCAGATCAGCTTCGGTCAGCCCTCCTGCTCCGGTCAGCCCTCCGCCACCGTCCTCATCCAGCACGTCGTTTTGCTGGCCGCTCGTCACCTAGGAACAGCCGCTGCTCAGACGTCGACAGCCGTCTGTCCTCCGGTAGGGTTCTTCTCCAACCTCCAAGTGACAAAGGCGCGGCGTGCGTGATTCGTGAATAATATTGTGTGGGCAGGAGAAGAATGACAAAGTGATGTTATCTAGGGTTTTGAGTGTGAATTTGTAATCATAAGTAATAATGTGTATATTTCTTTAAATATTAAACCTAGATAACAAGAAATAATTGTGTACAAATTGATGTAATAATGTTTAAAGTAATTATATTAATATTAATATTAAATTAGTAATTATATATATATATATATATATATATATATATATATATATATATATATATATATATATATATATATATATATATATATATAAACGGGTAAACGGGTCGGGTATAACATGTGAACCCGTACCCTACCCTCACCCGCTGATTTTTTTTCGGGTGCGGGTATTACCCGATCCTCTACCCGATTTTGCCTACCCTATCCTTACCCGATCACCCGGGTACCCGCGGGTAACCCGACCCGGAGGGTAAAATTGACAACCCTGCTGCAGTCAATTGTTAAGGGTATATATGTCAATTTAACGAGAAGTGGGCAGTTTTGACTTATTTTAGTCAAAGTGGGCTTTATTGAAGATGTGATATTCAAAGTGGGCAGCAGGTCCCAATTCCTCTTTATAAATTGGAAATTTGCACTAACAATTATGTAAGGGTATCACAGTAAATTTATAAAGAAAGTGGGCAGATTTGATTAACTTCATTCAAAGTGGGCAGATTTGCTTATTGGATATTCATTTTGGGCATCAGGTTACAAAACTTACAATTCCTCTAAAAAATATGGAACAAGTGTTAATTCGCACGCAAAGAGACTTCCAATGGAAAACGGCGATGATTGGTTGGCCATCGACAAACTGCACCACGTCCTCTTCTGCTTCTTCATTTCCATCACAGTCTCTCTCATCGCCGCACAAACCCGTTACCCTTTTCTCCGCCGCCGCAGCATTTGGATCGGATCCACTGTCTCCTTTGCCGCCGGGGCTGCTAAAGAGTTCGCCGACGAGTTGGGCTTTTTCAAATCCGCCGGTGCTTCCACCAAGGACGCCGTTGCTGATCTCCTCGGAATTTTAATTGCCGCCCTCATGCTTCACTTATCTAACTGCGGAACATCGTCATCTCGGGTCAGGCCTGACGAACATGCTCAAAATCGGGTGCTCGACATGGTTTGAATTGGGGGTAATGAAGCCGTTTATTGATTCTGTTTCGAATCAAGTGAGCATTTTGTATGTAGTTACAAGTATGAGTTAATCGTCTTTGTTATAATTCTTTAGTATTTGAAGTTCACGCCGAATTGATACTCCTGATTTTTCTGCTGCTATATTGATTTGGAAATATTGAATTTACATATGACTTGAATTTTGTGCTGTTTGTAATGGGAAATGAATTTCATTAGGCATATTAACTAGTCTACTTTTTAGTGTTTATTGTTTGGTGATGCTTTCTTTGTTCACCTAACCAGAGCACAGTATCATTCTCATCTAAAGCACAAATTATATTAGCTTAAGAATACTTTTTTTTTTTTTGTGAATTAATTGTTAAGGTGTGATTCTTACTACGCAGCTAAGCTATACTCTTTTTTATATTTGGCCATGAATTGACAATTACAGGAGCACTGGAAGAGGTGATAGGGGATGCCAAGAATTAATGCTCATCAGTATGGTGGAAGTTGCTGAAGCTTTGATCTATAGGTATTTATACAACAATAATTCTTCCCAAGTCTATTGATTAAGTAGAATAATTTTGATGGAAGCATTCCTCTTTAATTGATTGTCACTTTCGTTGTGTATTGGTTTGCATGATGAACTTCAGATTTGCTGCTCCCTTCTGCTGAATCTCTACAAAATTTGGGCATTTGATTTGAACACAGCACATTGGTCATCTACACATATACTACACTACAGGAAAAAAGTGTTTTTGCTGATGCTTTTGATAAAAATTGAGTACTCGTAGATACCTTGTTTCAAATAATTATTTGTGTCTGCATGTAGATGTTAATATATGTTATCTGTGAGAGCATTATAATAGACGTAAGTCACTTTGAAAAGGAAACAATATAAAGTTGCAATTACAAGTGCTTTAGTGACTATTTTTATATAGTAAAAATAAAGAAAAAAAGTCACTAAAAGGGCATTTTCTTGTTGTGGAACTTCCAGTTATTGAGAGATACCAGTGTTCAATGCTTGCTTTCACCTTTGTCTGTATTGCAAATGCAAATGATATTGTTCATGTGATATGAGTGCTTCCATCCCTGAAAAGCTATATTTATGATTTGATAAACTTGTCTTCAACTATGTGCTTCTTTATGCAATAAAGTATTCTTTAATGGACAAAAGAGGTGCACAACATTTATGTATGTGGAGCAATGCCTTGTATGCTATTCCCTTTGTTCTTGTATTTGTTTGATATTGCTATGGCATTTTCTAATCACACATCTTATTCTGTTTATTTGTTTCTATAAATCTTTAAGACTCATCTAGATGTAACCACATACAAAAGCATGGCATCTTTAAGGAGCTTCTTGATTAGGCTGTGTTAGTATTGCACTGCTGTTTAGTTTGTCATAATCATTAATTTTATGCCCTTGAAAATTTTAGATACACTACGAAACCAGAAATTGAAAGACGAGAAAAAAGTAATTACATGCTGAACTGGGAAATTTTTTGTTTTGATGCTTGTAAGAAGAGTGGTTCAATTATATTTGTGAGTATTTCTCGTTCAATTAATTGTGCTCCTTACTGAATGCATTATCTTAATTCTTCAATGAAGTACTGTAAGCTAGTCCTTTTCACTAACAGAGTTAGATTTAAGTTTGTAGTGCACAAAAAAATGAGATTATTACACACAGTGCATTATGTTATTATTTAGTCAGTTGTTTGCCTTGTACTGGAGCAAATATATACCTTTAAGATTGAAATTTAGGAATCAGGATTGCTAAGAATCTTAATACATCGTCATAAGAAAAAAATGTCTTTAAATGTACTTCTGAACATCAAGAGATCTGATCTGGCTTTGTTCCCTATGTAACTAAATCTTTTGCTCGATCTATGCATAGTAAATCAAAGAAATTCACATCCACAAATTATTGCAATATGCACTTTTTAAACTATTATCTGCATTAATGATAGAAGTATGTACTTACTTTAGGTGTATCCAATCGTATTCTGAAGCTATGGTCGCTAAGGACCTTGTGTCGATTGGCAACTTCATTGAGCAGTTTAATGGCAGAGTGAACTCCCACCCCAGCTAGAACACCAATGATTGAAGATGTGAGGTTTTCCTTTAGTTTCTCTTTTTCTCCAAAACCAGATGAACCTTTGACTATGTGAAATCATGCTCGACGTTGAAAAACTTGAAATATTCCTTCTTCTGATAAGAGATCGTTCCTGAAATTGGATTTTCATGATAGTTGATCATTTAGAGATAAGGGAAGTGTAACTGTGTAAGCGCAGTTACTACATGCTTTTTTACATGATTCAGTGGAAAGCAAACGAATGCAGAGATTGACGATTGTTAACCTTTGAGGCTAGATTGTTATGAACAATGCCGTATGTATGATAATGCACGTACAACACAATATACAGGTTTTGGCAAAGACTTCTATGTAATCGGTTGTATCTCTACCTTTATGCTTTATATTCCCTTCTAGAAAATTTTTTATCTAATTGTTATTGTAGTTTAATGTTTACCTCTGTGTTCATGTATTATTTTATTAATAGGGTTTAATTTTATCTTGAGGATTTAATTTAAATTGATTATTTTTGACCCATTATTGAAGATGTGCCATAAGACAACTCTGTTTTGCATTTAAAATTTCAATATTCGTTCATAAATAAAGTTTATGTTGAAATCATTTTGCAAATGTTAAAAATGAAATACTTGACTTGTGTTTATTTAGTAAATTTACATCTAAATAAATATACATAATTTGATCACGTCCAAATAAATTAAATGGAGTAGATAATGGTAAGAAACCAAATTGGGAAACATTTAGTAAAAAAGTAGTAAGGCAGAGAAGAAGCAGCATTTACTTAAAAACCTATTGGAACAACAGATCCACATAGATCCAGTTAGGTAGACCCAAGCATTTGAATATTCCCCAAAAAAAAAATAAAAAAATAAAAAAATCTTTTTAAGTGGTGTACAGTGTTCTAACTTCAAATAAGGTAGACTCACAGAAATTCCAAAAAAATAATTTTTGGCTGACTTTTGTCATTTTGTGTGTGCCTCTCTCTATATATAGATATAAAGGAGTAAGTGGACTAAAAAAATCTCCAGTAGTCTCTTCAGTCATTTAGAGGTGTGTGGACTCTAGAATTGGGTGGTAGAATGATGAGTTTAAACACAGATTCATCATCTGATTCTGATCAAATCCATCATCTTCCTTGTGATATAGATTGGGAGATGCTGGACAAATCCAGGTTTTTCTTCCTTGGTGCTGCTCTCTATTCTGGTGTTTCCTGCACTCTTTACCCCATCATCGTCTTGAAAACACGTCAGCAGCTCATGTCCAAAGCAATCCCTTGTCTGAAGATGGCAACCTCCATTCTCCGGTCCGAGGGATACAGAGCTTTCTACGCCGGCTTTGGCACGTCCCTCTTTGGAATCATCCCTGCTCGTGCTCTCTATATGGCTGCACTCGAAGTCACCAAGACCAATGCATCCACTCTTGCCAGTGTTCGCCTCGGATTATCCGAGGATGCAGCCTCAACAGCTGCGAGTGCAGCTGCTGGACTGAGTGCTGCCATGGCGGCCCAGCTCGTGTGGACCCCAGTTGATGTTGTCAGCCAGAGGCTGATGGCTCAAGGAAATGTTAGTACTACTGTCCATGCAGCAAGTTCGTGTGTGATTGGATCGAAGAGGTACAATGGTGGTCTTGACGTTATTAGGAAGATCATACACAGTGATGGTGTGAGAGGATTGTATAGAGGATTTGGTGTTTCTTTACTAGCTTATGCACCTGCCAATGCTTTGTGGTGGGGGTCTTACTCGGCTGCACATAGGCTGATTTGGGGCGGGGTTGGGGTTGAGAGTGGGGGTGGTTATGCGGTGGCGGTGCAGGGGTTGAGCGCGGTAGTAGCTAGTGGCGTGTCAGCGATGGTGACAATGCCGCTTGATACAATCAAGACGAGGCTGCAGGTGGCGGAGCGTGGCGGATTGCCTTCAGTGAGGAGTTTGGTGAAGGAAGGAGGTTGTTACAGAGGAGTGGGGCCGAGATGGGCAGCTATGTCTTTGTCGTCGGCCGCCATGATCACTACTTACGAGTTTCTCAAGCGCCTTTCGTCCAAGAATCGAGAGACCTTTGCTTGATGCAGTTGAGTTGAGTTTATGTATAAGGGGGGAAATTAATTCATTTGTAGATTCTATTAGAATGCAGAAATCCATGTTAGATTGTACAATAGATTTAGTTTGTGTTCAAATATCAGATAATTGTTGTCACCATGTTTCATGAAAGACTTGGTTTTGCATTATATGTTAGTCAACTTGAAGACCTATTTAGGCATGTTTTAAGACTGCACTACACCCTTGTGTACATCTAGACTACAAATTACAAATTAAGGGTGGGTCTAGCTGTTGTACCCCTGACCTTATAAGAGTTGAAAAGGGCAGTACTATAAGGTAAGGCCAATTTACTGCAAGCCTCTTGTTGTCTTGAGGAGTCAAAATAACTCGAGGAAAAACACTACAATTTCCTTTTTATTTGTCCCTTTACTAATAGCCACTTCGCACTTAGCTAATGACCACAATTTTCATGTTAACTTTTGTCATATTTGCCAACTATCTTACTTGAATTAGGGTTATTTGTTTTTTTCACCTATTATTATTTAATGTGTAGTGAGGAGTGTGTATCCCATATTTTAATTATATTAGTGGGTGTGTGTGAATTCCATATGTATAAAAAAAGAAATATGACTCTTTGGAATGAAAACTAAATTAGAAAAAATACACTCGAGCGGACGGAGAAAGTATTTGCTACACTTGAACTTCTGGGTTCATTTATTTCATTTACAGTGGTTCTATAATATCAAATTTAGAAACTATTTTAGCCTAAAAAAAAAAAAAAAAAAAAATATATATATATATATATATATATATATATATATATATATGCAAATTATCTTGTTCATATATAAAATAAATACAAATGGATAAAGATTTGTGCTTCACATAATTATTTTCATGATGGATATGAAGTTATAATATATTTAATAAATATAATCTTTTTATTATATGTTTATAATACTATAAAATAAATTTTGGGAGGGAAAGGTACATAAATTTGTTTGGATATAATTAATATTAAATAAAAAATTATTCATTTTAGGTAGGAAAAAAGATATAAAGAATTAAAAAAAATAAAGAAAAAAACAAAAACAAAAAAACACATTACTTATAAATACGACGTTGCACATCTATAAAACTAGTTTAAATAAACTTTAAGGTGTCGTACGAATATGCATCCGTGGGTGGAATTACTCAACCATTTGCTATCCGGAAAGGACATGAACAATTTTTTTCCAGTCTACCAAATATAATTACTCCATTTTATTGAATATTATAACATTTTCCTCTATAATAAATGAGATCCACACAAAATAATTAATACTTCATGTTTTAATGAAGCTCACGTCCAATACTAACATTATACATTAATATATTATATTTTTCAATTGATTACACATTAAAATACATTATATATTTTAGTTACTATATATTACAATGAATTATTCATTTTAAATAAAGTGCAATAAGAAGGTATGATAATTATGAAATTGGGTAATAGTAGTGTGAGATCGATTTTATATTTATTAAATTATTATTATTATTATTATTATTATTTTGAAATTCATAGAAATGAATCCTTATAAACCTTTGAAGGGGACTCGAGTATCTTAGAATTTCAAGAGCTGTCAAAAGATGTGATGATTCAAATTTCTAGAGTTCACATATTAATTTATTAATAATTAATAGAAATTAAACTCAAAAATTTATTCAAATAAGTAATAATGTCGTAGAAGTAAATAAATAGAAAAATAGTGAACGGACAAATGAGAACAAAATGTTTCTCAAGATCTTTGTATATTTTTAATATATTATAATTATGATATTTAATATCTATGTATTTTATTTGCTTATTCATTTTTATTGTATTATGTTGTGAATTTTTGGTGAGAGAGGCATATATTGATTGGAATATGCCACGTAAATGAAGACTTTGATCATAGGAACTTCATAACGTCTTCGCTATTAGTTGATATCCTATGCATTTAAAAATACATGTATAATCATGTGTATTATATTCAATATTTCTAAAATTAAATAATCCTTTTATATTCAGTTTTTTTTAAAAAAAAAAATTAACAAAAAATTCACTTAAAATCTATTAAGAAGTATATAAGTTTATTAGAGAATTTGGTGTTCACTATTCACCATGCAACTTCTCACGTGTGCTATAATAATGCATGAATATGACATTCAGTAGGCAGATTCATCAAATTAACGACCTATCGGTATATGTGCAGGGCATACGCTAGCCCCCAAACTTTTTCAAAATTCTCTAGTAGTATTTAAATTAATTACTTTGCTCAATTCTACTTATTTTTTCCTACTAGAGTTTTAAGACGTGCTCTTCACATCGCAGACACGTCATAATTAGATTTTTTGTGATTTTTTTTTCTTAAATTCCAATCTTAATTTTTAATAGAATCTTCTGTACTATTAAATTTAAATATATTTCTTTAAATAGAAAATTTAAATATATTTCTTTAAATAGAATTCTAAAATGTGGGTGTCTAATATTTGGTTAATTTGGCATTTTTAAGGGAGAAAAAAAAAGAAAAGAAAAGAAAATGTGAAGTGCCAATATTTAGTTAATTTGAGATTTATTAGTAATTAAAAATGTGAGGTAATGTGATTTATCTTTTCGTAGAAGGTTTCATTTTCGAATATCCACCAGCGTTAATTTAGAGTTTAAAAACTATTGCATATATATAATTGATTAATACAAATACATGAAAAATAGAAATCACCTCCCATGGATACTTCGAAGTTCCATGATCACCGTACTTCGGAGTTCCATGATCACCATCATCAAAGCTAGGTGATCCTGAAAAATAAATGTCATTGACAAATCAACTGAACTACTTCAAGTAAATTACTGATAAAATAAATAAAGCAAAAAAAAAAAGGTCTTAAAGTAGATAATCACACTCAGCTTCTTCTGCAATAATAGATGATGAGAAGTTTTAGGTTTTATGAATATGAATTGCAAGCCGTTCAAACTAAATATATTAATTATTTAAGATTAAAGATATATACGGTTCAATTAATTGCAAAAGCCTTTCAAAGTCCATATAATGTGAATGTAAAGTAAACAATGCAATGTATTAATTAATTAATAAGGTTAAATGATGCAAAAAGATTAATAAATTTTTTATGGCACGATATATTATTGTAATTTTATATTGGTATAGTTACTAAGATTTTGGTGTGAGCTCTACTACGATTTGTTTATTTCACAAATCATCATATAATTACAATACATGAATCATAACATGCAATATGACCACAGTTCCAACATGCATTTTTTATGATGGACGAAAAAATAAAAATGCTAAGATAAATCTATGAAAAAAGGAAGAAAACGTATTCAAAACATCTTGTAACATGACTCGGTGAAGGAAATGATCTTCTCTTGAATAAACGGAACAATTTGAGGGGACCTTTGAAATCTTTAAAAATGCACTCAAAAGAAGACTCTATTACATCCAAAATATTGAAAATGCAAAAATATTTATTTGATCACAAGAGAACACCCCACAATTTATAATATATGATTAGAATGAATGCATTAATGACATGAAGTTAAAAGGTTGTATGTATAATTGTATTTTATAATTAAATATAATTTATTAATTAAATCATAAATTAAAATAAGAAAACCATAAACATAAATAAAAAACATAAACATAAATAATATCTCTTGTTTTCTAATTAATATAAATAAATAAACAAAATATTATAGGATAGATTGTAAATATTAAAATATATATGAAAAAGGAAAAGACATTATATTTATATTTTGTTATAATTAATAATGAATAATGAAGAGACATTTAATTTATATACATTGAATGTTTCATGTTATTTGTTCTATATTATCTTAAGAGTTAATTTATAATAATAATGAAGTAGATGGCAAATAGGTATATAATAAAATATAGTAGAGATATAACTATCTAAAAAAGTTTCTCTAACTCCTTCACATTTTTAATATATTAAGATAAGATAAGATAGGTACATCCTGATATATTATATTAATATTAAAAAATCCCATATACTTCTTATATTTGTAACTAATCTCAACCATCTTATTCACCCTTTTTTTTATTAAATTATTAAAAAATAATTATTTTACGAGTTTAAAATTAAAAACATCCCACAACTTTTTACTTTTCTCAAAACAATTCTAAAATACTTACAGTTTTCGATTTAGTCCCATAATTTTTTCTACAGTTTTGATTTTGTTTTATTTTTTCCCAAATTAGTCTCATAACTTTTTAAAATTCTCCAAAATCATCCCAAATTTTAGAATCAAGATAGTAAAAGGAGTGGATGGTACTTAGCAAAATTTTGGAAGATTCTAAAATTTGGGACGATTTTGAAAAATTTTCTAAAGTTATGGAACTAATTTGGAGAAAAAATAAAGTATGGAATGAAATCGAAAATTTTGAAAAGATTGTGGGACTATATCAAAAACATAAAGTATTTTAGGATCATTTTGAGAAAAATAAAAAGTTGTCGGATTATTTGATGTTAAACTCTTATTTTACATTATACATTCAAAAAATTCATTTTATTAATCTCAGCACACTTCGAATCTACATTTAACAGATAAGCTTTTAACAGGATCGGGGAGTCTAGGCACGGATCACCTATGAGTATGACTTTAGGTAATTAATGCTAGATATAACATATAAAATTATAGCATATGATATTACAATGGAACAAACATGAAATGGTCTCTATATACCTCCTCTTGCAACTGACCATTGCTCTGTGATTCCTTAGACATCAAAAAGGATATATAACTCATTCTCTTTCTCCTGTAATAACCCATTCACCCAATCATCTAATTAACCCATCTTTCTTCTATCATAATCACAAACTACTTCAATTTTGATAAAATCAAGTGTTCGACCTGCATGCAACCTTCTTTTTTTTTTTTAATATTCATTTTCAAGAAAAAAAAAAGTAAATGCCTTACATTGAAAAAAAAAATGTTGAAAATTTTGAGAAAAAGACTCAAATAAAAAGAGTAAGACGTAAATAGGATTCAATAGACTAAAAATTGAAAAAATAGAAGGGTTTATATACGTTTGAAGAAAAAAAAAAGAGGATCGATTTAAGATTAAAATTCATCATATTTTCTATAGCAAAATAAGTTAAATGGGGAGATTGAAATGGTAGCATGCAAGCATACAAGTGGCATACTCAAGCGTCATGAAATATACCTTTGACTTTATCCACCATCCTTTGGTAGCATTCTCGAACCGAATCCATGGCGTTCTTGAAGCCATCACCGGATTCAGCATCCGGCGGCGGCTCCGGTGGCGGTTCGGCATTGTCGGCTAGGTCGGTGACCAAGTAGGTAGCCAGGGCAAAATGGTTGGCTCTCTGCTTTGCACCTGAATTTGCCATTTGGAGCTCTGATTTTGTGAGTGCGAAACTTGAATAGTTTATAGGTTACTTGTTTATATTCACTGATTTCTAAGTCACTGATATCAGATTCTTCATCCACCGTTTTGCTTAAACAGAACACACAATTACATTTTCTTCACATGCAGTTCAGTTGCTGCAGGACATTTAAAGATCTGGAAAAACAACATTTTGTGGCCAACCTCAATCAAAATATATAGTTGTCTGCTTAAACGTCGTGCCACCAAATATTGGGATGGATGGATGGAGTAATATAATATACCAACATTATCAATTTTCAAAATACACAAATTACATAGCCATAGTTAAAAGACAAACAAAGCTCAATCCAAACATACATTATAGAGTACAAGAGTTGATGCTTTACAAACACAAGTGATTCAAAGACAATTAAAATTGAGAAAATTAATGCTAATTTGCAGATTTCTTGTGAAAGAAGATCTGAATGTCGCCTCTGTGCTTCCATAAACAGTTGCAATGTGCACATTGTAGCTCATCAACCTATAAATTATCCAATCAAAACAAACAGCACCTTTCAAAATTGAAACCACACAGGCCCAGTAGAGATCATACTTGCACCAATCACAACTGATCAGGTAGTGTACAATCTCAACTACTCCCTTCATCGTTTTCATCACCACCACCACCACCGTGATCAATGTTACCCTGTACAACGGATCCATTACATTAACAATGACAACCCCATAAATAACATTGAAATCTTACTACCGATAAACTTGTTGAATTATTGTAAAGGATCGATGTGTTGGGAAAACATACACTTTTATTAAACGGCTAAGAAAATATTTTACAATACATCCAACATACACTTTTATTAAACGGCTAAGAAAATATTTTACAATACATCCAACATACACTCACACTTATGGACTCTGCTTCAATCTTGATTAGGACACTCTGCTGTTACACAATTACTCTATCTCACTAACCACTCATTATCTCTCTTTTTGTGCCTACTACATCACACACACATCTATCCTATTTATACTATTCAACCAAGCGGTGCCACTAACTTTTTTTTTTAGATAATGCTGCAATCCGCTGCTTCTTATAACTAGCAAATTCTACATGACAGCTTCCACTCTACCTAATTTGATCATGTGCATCGTTTAAAGAATTCTTGAATTAAGTAAATAAAAACTTAAGAAGAACCAGAAATAATTTGAATAGATCCAAATTACAAAACCTCTCATTGATCTGCAAAAGATAATGAATTCAAAATTTGGAATTAATACATAGAGCTCTAAAATTACAAACAAATCAAATCTCTCATAATATAATAAAACCCTTCCAAAATTTGAATATATTACAAATTATCAACACGTAAAATCATTGAAATCAATGATCAAAATCGTCAACACACAAGGATCATAACAGAATGGGTTTATTTTCTCTATCTCCTCCACTTTCTTGGACACATTATCATTCAAACCCTGCAAACTTTCCAAATAGTCCTCAAGTTCTTGCAATTTCACGCCCTTCAAGGATTTATCCCACCACATCGATTCTCCTTCTCCTTCACTTTCATTCTCCTCCATTAATGGTGGATGACCGCATTGCAAGACGGGTACCCGAACGTGAACATCCCGAGACTCTACGAGAATAGCAATCTCCTTCACCAACAATTCTTTTGGATTAGTATTTACCATTATTCATTCATATTTTAATAAAGTTAGATTTCTTCATTAGTTATTTTTCATATTCAAAAGTAGAAAGTTAGATTTCTTCATTAGTTATTATTCATATTCAAAAGTAGTGGTTGCCTCTATTTAAAAAGTTGGCTTTCAATATTAGTTACAATTACTTTTTGGTTAGTATTTACCATTATTCATTCATAATATTAGTTACAATTACTTTTTGGTTAGTATTTACCATTATTCATTCATGTGAAGGTGTAGACTTGCATGTGTGTGTGTTTGCATGAGGACTAGCAGCATGCCACGTGGAGTTCATACATTGGTCGACTAAGGGTGCAAGAGGATTGCATGCAGAGGTAGAATCGAACCGTTGGATTGTTTAAGTGAAGCAAGGTGATCAGTTTGAAGGCATGGCAGCAGGAAGCATCGGTTGGGAGCTGCAAGTTTAGGCAGTTACAACTGATTCATCAGTTGGTTACAATTGATTCGTGTGCATGTATTTTGATTGGATGAAAGGGGATCAAAACGTTGATCACACATCCATATAAGTTGAAGAAACAGTCAGCCGTTTAGATCATCATCTTCATCACATCTTCTTCACACATCAGTTTAGAAACAAGCATTGAGAATTAGGGTTTGATAAGTGTGCTTGTACGCTTGTAATCTTCATCATCATCTTAGTGAATTCTTCTCTTAGGAAAGTGGATGTAGGCTTACGCCGAACCACTATACGTCTTTGTGTTGATCATTTTCATTTCATTTTCGTTTTATCAATCAATTCGGAGTGAAATGTGAGTGATTAACCAATCAAGTGTGTGAGTTCTTGAGAGCTTCATCAAGATCTTGCTTAAGTTTCACAAGAAGTGGCGCCGTCTATGGGAAGAGGAAGAAGCAACCACAAGTTAATCAGATCAGAAGGGAAGAATCATGGTTACAACAAAGTTTGATGTGGAGAAGTTTTCAGAGAAAGTTGATTTCAGTTTGTGGAGGATGAAGATGGTGGCCATATTGATCCAACAAGGATTGGCTGATGCCATCAAACCACTTCCAGAAAATCAAGCAGCTGCTGTGGATGCAGTTGCACTAGCTGCAGATCAAGATCAACAATCAAAGGCCAGAAGTGCAATCTTTCTATGCTTAGGTGATAAAGCTTTAAGGGAAGTTTCAAAAGAAGCATCTGCAAGGGATATGTGGAAGAAGCTTGCTGATCTTTACATGGTGAAGACTTTGGCAAACCGGCTGTATACCAAGCAGAAGCTCTACTCCTTCAAAGTATCAGAAGATAAGTCCATTCTAAGCCAACTAGATGATTTCAATAAGATCATTGATGATTTAGAAAACATTGATGTAACACTGTCAAGTGAAGATAAGACTGTCATATTGATGTCAGCACTTCCTAAATCCTTTGAAGGATTAAGAGACACACTGTTATATGGAAATGTTGAATCAATCTCCCTGGAGCAAGTGATTCTTGCAATCAAAGCAAAGGTGCTCCATAAGACATCAAATAATGCAGTTGCTGGGGAAGGTCTTGTTGCCAACAAATAGAACAAGTGGAACAAGAATGATAAGAAGGCTGGTGTTGATAAGAAGAAACATGAAAGGAGTAATCAAGGTACATCAGCAGATGAAGAAAACAATAATTGCTTCCACTGCAACAAGCCTGGTCATTTCAAGAAGCAATGTCATAAGTGGAAAGCAATGATGGCCAGGAAGATTGCAGAAAAAGGTGGAAATCAAAGAATTCATGCAAATCAGGTAACTGAGAATAAAGGTAATAAGGATCAAGATTACATTGAAGCTTTGGTTGTTGTTTCTGGTCAAGTGTCAGATCAGTGGGTGTTAGATTCAGGTTGCACTTTCCATATGACATCAGTTAAGGATTGATTTACTGAATTAAAACTATATCATGAGGGATCAGTCTTGTTAGGCAATGATCAAGCCATCAAGATTGAGGGTATTGGCTCTGTCAAATTTAAAATATTTGATGGTACCATAAAGCTGCTCACAATTGTGAGATATGTACTAGGATTAAGAAGAAACCTGATATCATTAGGAATGTTAGACTCTCTGGGATGTGAGTACTATGTGAAGAAAGGTGTACTCACCATCATAAAGAATAAGTCAGTAGTAATGAGGGGTATTAAGAGCTCTGATCTTTACTTTCTTGAAGGATCAGTTGTTTCTGGACAGTTGAACACTTCACAAGATCAAGAAGATATTCTCCTGTGGTATGGAAGACTAGCTCATGTAAGTGAGAGAGGGTTACAAGAGCTAGCAAGACAGAAGCTACTAGACATAAGCTCAACCTGCAAGATGGATCAATGTGAAGATTGCATCTAAGTAAGGCAAAGAGATTAAAATTTGGTTCAGGAGAACATACTTCATCAGAGAAGCTTCAGTATGTTCATACAGACCTATGGGGACCATAAAAAAATCCAACTATTGGAGGAGGAAGATATTTTATATCTTTCATAGATGACTACTCTAAGATATTTTATATCTTTCATAGATGACTACTCTAGGAAGCTATGGGTTAAGATTCTAAAAACAAAGGATCAAGCATTCACTGCATTTAAGGAATGGCTTGCTGAGGTGGAGAATCAAACACGAAAGAAGCTGAAATGTTTGAGATCAAATAATGGACTTGAGTTTATTTCAGAAGAGTTTAATGCCTTCTGCAGAGAAAAGGGAATTAAGAGGCACAAAACTACACCTTGAACTCCACAACAAAATGGTGTTGCAGAAATGATGAATCAGACATTGTTAGAAAGAGTAAGATGTATGCTGAGTAGTGGAGGATTTACAAAAGGGTTTTGGGGTGAACTTGTGACTACAACAGCCTATCTGATCAATCTATGTCCATCAGCAGCTTTAAAATTCAAACCACCTGAAGAAGTGTGGTCTGGAAACGCTCCTAGTTATAGTCATTTGAGAGTAAAATTATGTCCAGCTTACTCTCATGTGAAGCAAGATAAGTTGGAACCAAGAGCAGTAAAATGTGTAATGGTTGGATACCCCAAAGAAGTAAAAGGATACAAGCTATGATGTTATGAAGCTAACAAGTTTATTGTTAGCAGAGATGTCACATTCAGTGAAAAGAAGATGCCATTGATTGAAAGAAATTCTGTAGTTTCTATTACTACAGACTTTGATGAGCCTCAGGTGGAGCAAGCAAGGAAGGAAGTACAATAATGTAATGAAGAGAATAACAATGCTGATCAGAATAAGGAAGATAGCTCACCTAACTCATCTAGCTCAAGGTATGATTTAAGTTCCTATCAACTTATCAGGGATAGGTTAAGAAGACAGATCAAAGCCCCAGTAAGATACATGGAAGCTGATATAGTATCATATGCACTGTATGTTGCATCTGATATAGAAAATTATGAGCCAAGAACATATGATGAAGCTATATCAGGAAATGAGAATAACAAGTGGATAGTTGCTATGGAAGAAGAGCTGCTATCATTACATAAGAACAAGACTTGGCAGATTATTGACATACCAAAGAATAAGAAGTTAGTAAGTTGTAAATAGATTTATAAGAAGAAGCCTGTTACAAGCAAAGAAGGAGGTGTTAGGTACAAGACAAGGCTTGTAGCAAGGGATTTTTCACAGAAAGAAGGTGTTGATTATAATGAGATATTTTCACCTATTGTTAAGCATTATTCTATCAGAATTTTGCTGGCATTAGTAACTCAGTTTGATCTTGAGTTACATCAGATGGATGTCACTACATCATTCTTGCATGAAAATCTAGAAGAAGATATTTATATGAAGATTCCTAATGGTGTAAATTTGAAGGTGCTGAGAATAAGGCTTGCTTACTATTAAAATCTTTGTATGGTCTGAAGCAGAGTCCAAGGCAGTGGTATTTGAAGTTTGATGATTATATTACATCAAATGGATTCAGCAGGAGCTTACATGACAGCTGTGTCTGTTGGATTGTATACTAAAAGTCTAGCTTTAGTATGGACAATGTTATAACAATATTTGAAATGAGAATCATTGATCAAATGATTGCATCTTATAATTTATTTTATATGCATGATGCAATAGTCCATTTACTTTATACTGTAGATAATATGTTGTGCGACAACACGCGGAAGATCATATTATCGGTTTCCTTATAAAGTATAAACAGATGCTCACAACTGAGATAGACGGGGACTCTCTATCGGTATGGTTGTAGTGTGGTTTGGTATTAGCTTGTCTTGGCTATAGAATCACATTAGTGCACTTGTGTGTATTGAGTAGGACCGCTTGAGATCGTTCGTCTTATACTGACTATATAGTAGAACTTGATCTCTGTTATTATGGAAGTTCGTGCTCTTAATCCCTATACAATAACCTCGACACGTAGGGCAGTATGTATTTCTTTGATTCATCAATGGGTGAGATTTATAAGTATTAAATCAACAAACTCGGTGAGTTGGGAAGTAGTGCTGTATCTATGGTGTGCTGTTGATTGTAGAAGGAATCCATGTCCGTCATAGGTTGATGATGTCCCCTTGAGGAGCTCATAAGGTTTATCATGTAAATCTTGCAAGTGGATTAATTTCCGGCATGATAAAAAGGTTGAGTGGTACTACTCTCGGACGAGATATTAATTAATTTGAGTTGTCAGTAACTTAATTAATTAATGGACATTGTATATCTTAAACATGGGGAGACTATCGGGCTTATAATAAGAAGGAGCCCAGAACATAATTTTGGGATTGGACGGGTAGTGCAATAATAATATTTTAGTGGACTATATTATTATTATTGGATTTAATTAAAAGCTTTGGGCTAAGCTTGGTTAATTAAGTTCAATTGAGGCCCAGCCCAATTTCTCCTCCTGGTCCCTGCTGTAGCCCAATATATATAGTCATCTCAGCTTCTGGAAACCCAACTTGCTGCGCCTCTGTTAACCCTAAGTTAGAGAGAAGCAGATTGAGAGAACTCTGGGGATTGTTGACCACCCAACACCAGAGTTGACTTGGGACATACAGTAGAAGATCACGAGGTGTTCTTCTCAGATCATCATCCACTACACCAAACCAGAAGACGGGTAATTGTTTTATGCTTCCGCTGTTTAATTGCCTGTTTTTATTGTTGAATCACGTTCACCATAAGATCCAATTGCTAACAATTGGTATCAGAGCATGGTTTCTTGGTGAAACGTGATTTGATAGATGGGTATGTGATTAATTGATTAAATGAAATAATCTGTTTTAATCGCATGTTTGGTCAGTATGATAGAAGTGATTTTGTTATTACTTTGTGATCTTCTGTTATGTGATCTACTGTTGTTGTATTGTATTATTTTAATTGAATACATGGTACACATATTTTGGTCACAAAAAGAAGTCAGTAAGTCTGTCTATAGTCACCCGTTTCTCACACACACGCACACCTTGCACGGTGGGTGTGCATCCGCCGGCGCGTGGAGAATCGTGGAAGAAGACGGACGGACGAGAGAAGACAGCGGCGCGTGGTCTCTGGAAAACGACGGACGCCCGACGGCCGGCTGAAGGCGCTGACCAGCGTTGCTTCTGGCCGGCGTCTGAAAGATCGTTGGTGTTTTGATGGGTGACCGGCTGGGTGATTCGATACAGTTCCGGGATAGTCACCGACGACTTCCGGGTGAGTCTGCGGCAGATCCAAATCGATAGGCGGCGGCGCTGTCGAGGCGAATCGGCTGGCAGGATCGGTGCTGCGATTGCTCGGCACAGCGGTGTGCGGCCGGACGAAGGCGTCCAGATGGCGGCGGCGGACTGGGCTGCGGCAGATCGACGCAGCGCCGGACTAGGGCTTCAAGATGGGCGGCGGCGGACTCGGGAAGCGGCATTCCGAGCGAGTCTGCTGCAATTTCCAGGCGAGTTCATCGTTCTTCTAGGCGGGCCTCGGGAGTGCAGTTTGGATGGCGATGCGTCGCCAAGTTTCTGCAACTGCTCATGGCGGCGACGCCAGCGATGGGAGGTGACTGGCGGGTTCCGAGACCACCGACCGGCGGCAGTTCGAACAGCATCTCAGCGTGTGTTGCTGATGGCTAACCTGTCGGTGGAGGCGGCGCGCACCAGGGAACTGCTCGGCGGTGGGCTTACGGCGAAATTCCGGTGGTCGTTTGGCGGCGCCACCGGAGACAGCGGCTCGGCGGCGCCGGCAATCGCCTGAGGTGATGAGGCTTCGGCGGCATGTGGTTAGGGCAACTTTCTGTGATTTGGGCTGTCCAGACAGGGCCCATTTTTTTATTGGATTAATTGGTTTTTGGGCTAGGGTCTGTTGGGCCCAAATCCTTTTATTATTGCCTTGGGCCTGATTTGTTGTTGCTGTGTATTGGGCTGCTTGGTTGTATTTTATTAATATGCCTGTTGGGCCCAATTCAGTAATTTTTTAAAGGCTGCTCAATTAATTTTAATTTGGTTTTGGGCTGTTGGGCCCAATTTTAATTAAAATGGTATTGGGCTGCTGGGCCCATGGCCTGCTCAATTTTAATTTGGTTTTGGGCTGTTGGCCCAAATTTAATTAAAATGGAAATGGGCTGCTAGACTAATTAATTTAATTAATTGTGGATAATGGGCCAAGCATGTAGTTATTATTTTTAATAAGCTAATTTTGTGCTTGTGGGCTTGATGGATTTAATTTGGTTTTGGGCTGAGTATATAAGTCATGGAAAATGGGCTTGATTAATTATTTAATCTGCTGCTCATTTTGTGATCCTTTGTTGCTCTAGGGCCCAAATTAATTAATCCACTAATTATGCAATTAATTAATGTTATATAACTGATTAATTGATTTAATTGTCAATTATTGTTGTATATGTGAAAGACATGTTCTATGTGATTTATTTATTTAAATTACTGTTAATAGAAGCATGTCTTAGTTGTATATTTTATTCTGGAATATTATATGCATGTTAAAAACCCTCGGTAATTAAATAACTAAGTGTGAGAGGGGATTGGTAATAAATTCCCGCGGCCTCCATTATTGGTTTGTTAGCAATGTGAATAGACTTGCGCGTCGGCATTAGAGCCTTCCTCCCCATCGGATGAGTTTATTCATGGATTGCTGGAACAGACTTCATTAAATAATTACGTTTGTAATGTGATGCATATGAACTTGCGCGTTGGCTTAGACCTTCCTCCCTATCGGATGAGTTTATATGCGGTTCACTGGTACAAACTTGTAATTGATGACTGTAGGAAGTTATCCGAGCGCGTGTGTACTTCTCCATCTGTAAGGCACACAAGCTTGAGCCGCGGACTTGGGGTCAAATGATGGTGTACACTTAGATGTAAATAATAAGTATCCTCCCCATCGGAGTCACTGCTTTTATTTGCATGGCTAAAGAGGAACCGACTATTAATTATTTTGTCATAAAGTTAGGTTGACAAATGAAATTAATGGGTAAAACCTTCTCTTGTAAATGTTAGGGTTTGTAAACGTCCACACTATCGTGGCTTGCAGACTCACGGTGCTTGAGATGTCGGTGAATTTTATTTTATATTGTTTTGAGGGAATCGATATAAAAGAATAAAATTCGAAGATTTGATCGGTAAATTTAATTGTGATTCTCTGTATTTCGAATAGTTTTAGTCTCACTAATTGTTAACTAAAAGAAATTATATTTACTTGTCCAAATTAACTGATTAAAAAAGAATCTTAATTTTGATATTTACTGCTTAAGAAAATATACAAGTGTGTTCTCTCAAAGGACGATTCATGATGCCTGTTAATGTCTCTAGTGAAGAGATGAGAGGTTCATAGAAATATGATGGTCTCATGTAACTCTTTGGATACTTGAGTAATTTAAAAGGCGCAAGATCATGATAGAATTTGATGAATGAATTGGAAAAGTTTGGAATAGAAATTGAAAGGGAAACCTAAATCAATTTATTCTTTACAATTTGCCTGGATGTTTTGAGCAAGTTCTACCTGAAATACGAGAGATTGTATATGGTAGGAAACTTCTAACAAAACATATGGCAAAAGAAAGCCAATTTTCATCATAATGTGAACAAGTTTAATATCTTATTTACTAATGGTTTAAACATGATTAGTGATGGCATCTACTGACACGAAGTATGTAGATACTGGAATCACTAAATGTTTATCACTGAGTAAGGATAAGATTGTTAATAACATGGGTAAAACTACAAAGGTAGTGACTATTGCAGTGGGAGTTGTTTATTTATCTCATGATAAGAATAAACGATTGATTATGAAAAATTGTCTTTACGTACATTTAATAGAAAGAATTTGATTTCAGTTTCTATGCATTAACGGATGGACACTTCATTTCATTTAAATGACATGGTCATAGTAATGAGGAATGAGGCTATAGTTCGTTAAAGTACGTTGGTGGATAATTTGGATACTCTTGAATCATGCACATCCCACAGATGCAATAAATAGTAATTAAATAATGCATCTTCTAATATGAGTAAGAGAAAGGAACCTTCGGAGATGAACTAAACATACATTTGGCGTCTAAGACTAATTCATTTTATTTGAGTAGGATTCAAAAGTTGATAGCCGATAGACCGTAAGGTTTATCTGAAGTGGAAACTATCGGACTTGCGAGTCTTGCTTGGAAGTAAAAATGATTAAATGCCTTTTCAAGGCTGTGGGGTGTAGAGCCAAAGATATATATGTTGGAATTAGTTCATTCTGATTCAAACGAACCTAATATTATCCAGGCGAGAGGTGGTTATGAATATTCGAAGATTATTCTGGAAACCAATATATTTATATGATGCACTGCATGTCTAAGTTCTTTGATTAATTCAAGAATTGTAAGGCTGGTACAGTGAAGCGTCATGAAAAATATATTAAGTCATTACGATTCAATCATGATGGCGAATACCTCTTGGGATAGTTAGGAGCTATTGATCAGAAGTTGAGATTAAATCTCAAGTTGACTACACCGGGTATTCCCCAGCTGAATGGTGTGGTGGGTAGAAGGTATTAGCTCTTATGGTTATGATTAGATAGATGATGAATTATTTGGAATAATTAAATTCATTTTATGGATATGCCCTAGATACAGTAATTCGTGAAACGTTTGTCTGTATATGAGATATCCTAGAAAAATGGAGGGTGATTTATTTAGTCCAAAAGATCGAAGGATAATTGTTAACTCAATAACTAGATTTTTTGGAAAAGGACTATGTAATAAATCACAAGCCCATGTATAAGTTGTTCTAAAGGAAATGAGAGGAAAACACCAAGTATAAGTACCAAGTGTACAAGAGGATATACCACAAGGTAAACTGCAACACGTGTCACGTCTGATACACAATTACCTGTAGTGCCTTGTCGTAGTGGGAGGGTTGTATGGCAACCCATAAATATATGTTTTGGGAGAGTCGTGAGACTAGATCCCTAGTAAACATGGTATTGTCCCACGGATACGACGTAACACTACAAGATGAAAATGCGGAATCTTAGTAAGTTGCAATGCATGTTAAAATAGAATCTACGGATTCTAAATTAAGTCTGGGGACTTGAATGACCACTAATTGGTGTAAAAGCCATTGCAAGTAGTCAAAGGAAATAAAAGAGGATCATAAGGAAAGGTGAAAACCTTGGAAGCAAAGCTTGTTGCGAAAAAGTGTACTCAGAAAGAAATGGTTCGATTATGAGGAAACATGTTCGCTGGTAGCTATGCTTATGTTGATCCGGATTCTTTTATTACTGCTATGAGGAACAACAAATAGATGTCAAGACAGCTTTCCTGATTGGAAGTCTTGAGGAAAACATCTATGTGAAGCAACCAGAGTGATTCATTGCAAAGTACTAATAGCATTTTAATAGTAAGCTTAAAATTGTCCAGCAATGGACTAAAGCAAGCATCTGTTTTGATTAGGTAATCCAGTGGCATGGATTTAAATCAAAAAGCGGATGTATCTTGTGTATTGTAAAGAGTGATGGAAACGTAGTGGTGTTTTTTGTACTATACGTAGATAGTATCTTGCTCATTGGAGACAATGAAAGAGTATTATCGGACGTATGGGTACGGTTAATAAAGCGATAGAAATGAAGGACTTAAGAAAGGCAAAATATATCCTTTTGATCACGGTAATACGGATCACAAGAAAGGATACTATGCTTATCTCAAGTTTCATAAAATGATACAGTCCATACTCATTTAGCATGTGAATAGACTTGCGCGTCGGCATTAGAGCCTTCCTCCCCATCGGATGAGTTTATTCATTGAATGCTATGAACGAAGTTGGATATCTGTTTTGGTTAACGCATGAACAGTGGGTATCAACGTAACCCGGATCAAGAATGATGAACTGTAGTAAGACATATATAAAGTGCCTGAGAAGGACTGGAAATTATATATGAACTTACTGGACAGATTCACTGCTTCTTGTGGATTACGTAGATTCGGATTTTTAGTCAGATTGGACGGTAGTAAATTCTCCTCAAAGGTTATGTGTTTAATTTTAGGAAGTAGAGTCATAATGTGGAGGAGTGTTATATAGAAATATATTTCAGACTCCGGACTCCATCATGGAATGATGATAAATTGGAGCCTATTAGGCAGCCAAAGTATCTATATGACCCTAGAAACTTCAAGATGGATTTTGAAGTGTTTCTAAGTTTGCCCAAGGTAATCACAATTTACATTGATGATATGGGTGCAGTTGCAAACTTGAAGAAATCACAAGTCCATAAGGTAATTAAACACATGGAGCGCGAGTACCACCTGTTACGAGAAATCGTATGATGAGGGGAAGGTTGTTGTCGCCTAGATTGCATCGGATGATGACCTAGTAAATCCATTTACGAGGACCTTAAGGCGAGAGCTTTTTATGGTCGTGTAGTGGGAGTAGGAATCAGATGTATGGCAGAAGACATGACAGCATAGTCTTTTAGTATAAGTGGGAGATTGTTGGATTGTATACTAAAAGTCTAGCTTTAGTATGGACAATGTTATAACAATATTTGAAATGAGAATCATTGATCAAATGATTGCATCTTATAATTTATTTTATATGCATGATGCAATAGTCCATTTACTTTATACTGTAGATAATATGTTGTGCGACAACACGCGGAAGATCATATTATCGGTTTCCTTATAAAGTATAAACAGATGCTCACAACTGAGATAGACGGGGACTCTCTATCGGTATGGTTGTAGTGTGGTTTGGTATTAGCTTGTCTTGGCTATAGAATCACATTAGTGCACTTGTGTGTATTGAGTAGGACCGCTTGAGATCGTTCGTCTTATACTGACTATATAGTAGAACTTGATCTCTGTTATTATGGAAGTTCGTGCTCTTAATCCCTATACAATAACCTCGACACGTAGGGCAGTATGTATTTCTTTGATTCATCAATGGGTGAGATTTATAAGTATTAAATCAACAAACTCGGTGAGTTGGGAAGTAGTGCTGTATCTATGGTGTGCTGTTGATTGTAGAAGGAATCCATGTCCGTCATAGGTTGATGATGTCCCCTTGAGGAGCTCATAAGGTTTATCATGTAAATCTTGCAAGTGGATTAATTTCCGGCATGATAAAAAGGTTGAGTGGTACTACTCTCGGACGAGATATTAATTAATTTGAGTTGTCAGTAACTTAATTAATTAATGGACATTGTATATCTTAAACATGGGGAGACTATCGGGCTTATAATAAGAAGGAGCCCAGAACATAATTTTGGGATTGGACGGGTAGTGCAATAATAATATTTTAGTGGACTATATTATTATTATTGGATTTAATTAAAAGCTTTGGGCTAAGCTTGGTTAATTAAGTTCAATTGAGGCCCAGCCCAATTTCTCCTCCTGGTCCCTGCTGTAGCCCAATATATATAGTCATCTCAGCTTCTGGAAACCCAACTTGCTGCGCCTCTTTTGACGTAAGTTAGAGCCTCATTTGACTGAGAGGAGAGAACAGGAACAGATTGAGAGAATCCTGCGGATTGTTGCCCACACAACAGCAGGATTCGACTTGGGATATACAGCAGAAGATTGAGAGGTGGTTCTCTGCAACGGATCAGACTCTACATCAACCCTGAAGTACGGTAAACAAGATTTAATTGCTTCCGCTGTTTATGTTTACTGTAACCCTAACGATCACGTTTGGACCACACGATCCAATTGCCCAACAGTGTCTATGTTAGGTTCAAGGAAGAGTGTTATACATACTTACTTTTGTATGTAGATGATATCCTTATAGCTTGTAAGGACCAAACTAGTATAGATGAAGTAAAAGCTTTACTTAAGCAGGTGTTTGATATGAAGGATTTAGGAGAAGCAAAGGTGATTAAGGTGATTCTTGGTATGCAGATTGAGAGAAATAGGTCAGCTGGTGAGTTAAAGTTGTTCCAAGAATCATACTTGAACAAAGTGTTGAAGAGATACAATATGAATCTCAGTAAAACAGTAACAACTCCAGCAAAGCAAGGAGTGAGTCTGTCACTACTCCAACCTCCTCACACAGATCAAGAGAAAATTGAGATGAGTAACATACCCCATGCTAGTGCTATTGGTAGTTTAGTGTATGCAATGGTATGTTGCAGGCCAGATTTAGCTTATGTGATGAGCATGATTAGTGATTTATGAGTAATCCAGGACTATTACATTGGAATTCAGTGAAGTGCGCTCTCAGGTATGTGAAAGGTACTATCACAACAGGTTTGAAGTTTCAGAAAATGGCAACATGGGATAAGGCAGTAGTTGGATATGTTGATGCTGATTATGCTGCAAATGTTGATACTAGGAAGTCACTTACTGAATATGTATTCAACTTGTTTGGTACTGTAGTAAGTTGGAAGGCAACACATCAACATATAGTGGTTCTCTATCAACTACAGAGGCAAAATTTGTTGCACTCACAGAAGCAATCAAAGAGGGAGTATGGCTGACTGGTATACTGAATGAGTTTGAGGTTCAACAAGATTCAGTTGAGGTGCATTGTGACAATCAGAGTGCAGTGCATCTCTCCAAGCATCAGGGGTACCATGAAAGGACCAAGCACATTGATGTGAGGTTATATTTTATAAGGGACATGATAGATAGAGGAGTAGTTGCTGTCAAGAAGATTAAGACTACTGAAAATCCAGCAGACATGTTCACAAAAGCCTTACCAGTTCAGAAGTATGAGTTGTGTAAGCAATTGATTCAGTTGATTTGAAGTAAGAAAGGAAAGGTAGCTGCAACCTTAAATAGCAGCATGGTGGAGAAGATGAAGCTAACATAGTGATGCAAGGTCTAAGGTGGAGATTTGTGAAGGTGTAGACTTGCATGTGTGTGTGTTTGCATGAGGACTAGCAGCATGCCACGTGAAGTTCATACATTGATCGACTAAGGGTGAAAGAGGATTGCATGCAGAGGTAGAATCGAACCGCTGGATTGTTTAAGTGAAGCAAGGTGATCAGTTTGAAGGCATGGCAGCAGGAATCATCGGTTGGGAGTTGCAAGTTCAGGCAGTTACAACTGATTCATCAGTTGGTTACAACTGATTCGTGTGCATGCATTTTGATTGGATGAAAGGGGATCAAAATGTTGATCACACATCTATATAAGTTGAAGAAACAGTCAGCCGTTTAGATCATCATCTTCATTACATCTTCTTCACACATCAGTTTAGAAACAAGCATTGAGAATTAGGGTTTGATAAGTGTGCTTGTAAGCTTGTAATCTTCATCATCATCTTAGTGAATTCTTCTCTTAGGAAAGTGGATGTAGGCTTACGTCGAACCACTATACGTCTTTGTGTTGATCATTTTCATTTCATTTTCATTTTATCAATCAATTTGGAGTGAAACGTGAGTGATTAACCATTCAAGTGTTTGAGTTCTTGAGAGCTTCATCAAGATCTTGTTTAAGTTTCACAAGAATTCATATTTTAATAAAGTTAGATTTCTTCATTATTTATTAACTCTTGTTATGATTGTTCTATTTTCACCAATAACCATGTATTTGTTTCTTTTAACTTAATAATTCATATTAATTTATTTAGTATTTTATATTTACAATTTTTGTCAATATTATAATATTAATTTATATATATATATATATATATATATATATATATAAAAGATAAAATTAAACAGTACAATCCACTAACAGTTTGTTTTATTTTGACCAAAATCAATGTATTTATTTGTTATATTTTGGTTCATATTAATTTATTTAATTTTTCATATTTTAAAATTTTATCAATATTTTAATTTTAATTGATATAAAGTAAGTACATAGTATAGTATTAATTCTCACACAAATTTTTAATGGAGAATATTTGTCTTCAATATGTGGCTATTATGGAAGTACAAAACATTAACTACCCCGATCTCCGCAGCGCAAACCCCATTTCTTCTCAATTTTCTAGATTTTTATCTCTCTTACCAAATATTTTTTCACTTTCTTTCCTACAGTTTTCTTAGATTTTTATCTTTCTCTTACCAAATATTTCTTCACTTTCTTTTTTACAGGGACATCATGGAGATAATCAAAATTGATATAATTGAATGATATTTTCTTTTCTTCAGGCTCTTCAGGCACATGCACTATGTTTTAGGTTTTTGAAATCATATGAAAATCTTGTCTTGTCATGAAAACTACCCGTTTGACTATTGGTCAAAGTGGTGTTAAATTAAATCCGTATTAAAAAATAGGATTAATTCTTAAAAAATTCTCTTAATGCGGATTTTCAAATATATTACGATTTTTTATTTTTGTCAATTCAATACATGATCTATTTAAAAGTTTTAATTCTATTATAACATTTTATTTTTGTCAATTTAATACGAGATCTATTTAATATTTTCAATTTTATCATAATTTTTATTTTTACTTTGATATACCATTTATTTCGTATTTGCAATTCAATTCAATTCATTATTATTATTATTATTATTATTATTATTATTAAACTTTGAATTTATTAATGAGTGGGATTAACGCTTCATTTTGTTAAGTCCAAATTAATTATTAATTTCCTTAGTTATAAAATCGTTATTTTTAATAAATAATTTCATTTATATAATATTTTTGTTATAATTGTAAATTTATAATAGTAGTAATAAGGTCGTCGAGAAAAGAAAAATTAGAATTTTATTCATTATAGTAAAATATAATTTTACATAAAGTCGATCTATTAAAATAATTTTCTATCACTAATTACAATATGAATTTACTAGCTATGATAACAAGGGAAAAAATCTTATTTGTTCGAATTGTGTATTTTAATTTTTAAATAACTTTTAATAATAATAATAATAATAATAAATTGAATTGAAAATATGAAATAAGTGGTGTATCAAATTGCAAAAAAAAAAGTTGTGATAAAATTAAAAATATTAAATAGATATATATTGAATTGACAAAAATAAAAGGTTATGATAGATTTGAAAATCCCTAATAACGTCGTGAATCTTTTAGGAATTAACCCTAAAAATATCTATGATAATAGTTGTAACGGTCATCTGTATTGTGAATCTTATGCTCTTGAAAGTGAGAAAATTTGTCCCTCAGTGGGTGCTAATTGGTAAAGAATTAAGTGGAATGTTCTCTGAATGCCTTGGTACAGATCAATCCAATTAATACCGACTTCTCCAAGCAAAAATTAAGGAAAATCTGAGCAATTTTAACTTAGTTGCGGGTGAAAGTTCATCCAATTACTACCCTGCTTCATGTGAAAAAAATTCCATGATTTCTAAGCGGATTATCTATGGATGAAGAAAAGAAATGAGAACACGAGTATTTTTTAGAGTGGTTCGGTCAAATTGACCTGCGTCCACTATGGAGAGAGGCCCTTTATATCTTATGAGAGTGTGAGGGAGATACAATGAGAATAAGTTATGGGACCAACTTCATGCAGTTACTTTTGGAGCGTGAGGTCAACTATTAAACTGCTCCATAACAGCTTCTTTTAACTGTTAATCTCCATAGGTGATGTGTCACACTATAATGCAGGGCCAATAACTGATTAAAAAGGATCCATATACACATTCCTCTTCCTCTTCAAATTTGGTTTACTAATTTTCTCTTAGCAATAAAGAGCATTGATACTAATGCCTATGTACCTAAAAAGTGTAGCTCTGATGCTGAAGAAAGTTGGGAAGAGACATGCTAATTGTGATTTGGTGAAACAAGAAATCACTCCAAGTTAAAAGAAAATTACAGAGTAATGGAAAGAAGTAGGTGGTTCATGTATTCATTCTTTGAGCCATGATGCGGATATTGCTAAAAGTTTAGTTGGATTTGCTCAAAATTTCTAATATCTCATCAGGATGTTTCACTCCCAGTGACTCCCATTGAGCTCAACAACAATTATTCCTCTATTGTTGAAGGTGTTTGCTCTAGATGTAGCTAGGATCAGGAATCGAGAGAAGCAGAGAAATCTCTAGTGCTTGCAATTTTTAGAAAGAAAATCTTAAGATTGGATGATGCTTGTTGTGTATGTAGACCATGCATACATGTGCACATATAACAAGTAAGGATGTGAAGGTGATGATGTTGTTTGAAGTAGCAACAAGTTGAATGAGAGGTAAAGAACAACATGTTGCACAAGTAAGTGAAGACCATAAGCATGGTAGCTGTGTTAGGTTAGAAGATCAAGCCAAGTATGAATGATAGATAGTTAGTTATGATGGTTGATGACAGTTATGAAGAAGTTAATGGTTAGATGAAGATCAGTTGGCAAGAATAGGTTGTAACCAACTGATCAGTTGGCTGTTTTCTTGATAAACACATGCATGATAATTGAGGTAGTATGGTGTTGCTGCAGCTGGAGTAATCTGTCATCATTTGACAGTTATTAATCAAGAAGTTGAAGTGCCGTTTTTGGTGATAAAGGAGCAACACATATGATCAGTTGAGAAGTTGAGCTATAAGATCAGTAAGTTTGAAGGTTGGTTGGCATAAGAAGTTGGATCAGTTGAAGGCAGTTGCAAACTGATCATATGGTTGTTAGGGTATTGCTGGTGTGTGCATGACAGTGAAGTATATATATATATGATCATGTACAGCAAGAGCATATATATATATATATAAAAGAGTGTGTAGATCATCATACATGCTAGCATATAAGATTAGGGTTTTCAAGTTCAAGTTCATCATCATCTTCATGTTGTAATGTGTGATTTTTCATCATATAGTGAATACTCTCATTTAGAAAGTGGATGTAGATCAACATGATCGAACCACTATAATTCTTGTCTTCCTTCTTCATATTTTGATTTCAGTTTTGGTTTAATCAACACTCACAACATTAGATTAGGGTTAAGTAGGTAATCTTGATTGTTTAAGTCTTGTAGTTTACATACTATTGTATTGTTTGTGTTGCTGAATTCATAAGAATGCTTCTGCCTCAGGTAAAGAAATTCCAGAAATCTCTAGTGATAGTGCTGAATTGGCTGTCAAACTCAAATCATTACTAGCTAAAACTAACTTCTACAAGCAGATGGCCAAGCCTACAGTTTTTGGCAAGTATGGAGCTGTCTAGGTATATATTACAGTTTTTTTCTTAAAAAAAATATAGTATAAAGCATATCATTGTTACAAAAATTTTATATTTTTTAAATTATTATTATTTTTATTTAAAAATACAATAATGTTTTTTTTAAAGACGACTTTTCCAGTGTCTTACCTCCCGTGGTTCTTTTTTAATTCGAGGGCATGCCCCGAGAACTGAGCTCATGCCCAAAGCTTGTCGGGAATTGATAAATAAAGCTGATAAGTCATATTCTAGCATAATTATTTGGTTGAAATTCATGTTTATTTGATTAACTTATGTGCTTATTTGGATGCTAAATTGACTTATCTTGTCTTTGATTAATTGAGGATTTAATGTTATAAATTGATGTAGAAACGGGCTGTTTTGTGCAGGAAATTCGTGCTGCCAAATTGACTGACACTGACCCCCTCAGTGTCAGAAGGGACCTGCGAAAATTCAGCATAAATAAGGAAAGTGCAGCTGGAATATTTTCATATATTTTCTCACACGAGTCCAGCGATTTCAATCACTCCCAAGTCAGGCCCATATTATGGAGAAGGCACGGTAGATTAGTCAACAAGAAAAGAAAAGATCCTTGAGATATTTTAGGAAGAGATAAGTAAGGAAAGAGATCAAACAAGATTACTTGGGGATCAAGATAGAGATATTTATGGGAGATAATTATTTTTGGGAGAAAAAAACACTTTAATTGGGGACAGCAGAACATGATCAGAAACGAAGAAAGGAACGTGAAGAACGGTAGAGGAGAATTGACGTGAAGTTCAAGAAGCATCGACACAATCATTTTTTATTATTTTAATTTTATTTTTGTTATGAACATGCGGGGCTAATCCCCTTTTCTAGTTTAGGATTCGTGAACCTCCCATAGAATAATTAATTTAATTATTTATGATTTTTACATTGAATCTTTTGTGCAAGTTTATTTTATTACATGCGTTGATGTTCCTATAGTAATTTAATAATTATTTTGGCCTGATCAACTAGATTAATTATTTAATTGCTTACTGTTATTCTATGAACTACAATCCGTAATTGTTGTAGGAATTGGATTAAGTAACAAATAGAGATAATTCCCTCTAGATGTAATAAAATCTAGGTTGTATGATACCTAGCCGGATTTCGTAGCCTAGTAATCCTATGTTTAGAGTTTTAATGCATCTACGAGTTCGAATCCATAGGGTCACTCGTAGATAGTTCAATTTAGCGGTCGTACCCTAGTTGATGAATGTAAGAACATTCGGGTTGATTGGTCGTACCGTCAATCTAGGGATTTGAGTTTGTGCATTAGACTAGATGTTTATATTCAGATAATTAAGTAATTTAGTAAACGGGAGGGGATCGACATCCTAAACTAGGCTTTTATTACTTGGTTAATTTTTATATTAATTTTCATCTACTTTATTATTTAAATATTGAGTTGATTTATTATTTGAGTATTTGTCAATTTTTCACAAAAAAACCCCCATTTTTATTTATTTTATATGTTAGTAACACTTTAATTTAATTAGGATTCATTATACTCTCTTGGGTTCGACCCTACTTGCTACTATATTACGTAATAGTGTGAGTTGGATTTATATTTATTTTGGTACGCCTGCGACATCATATCAAATTTGGCGCCGTTTGCTCGGGGAGTAAAATTGAATTTTGTTAAATTTTTTGTGTTTCTGACATTATTTTGCATTGTTACAGGTGCTGGAATGTTTTCGAATTTTTCTGAAATTTTCGAAATTTTCAGTTACACTGACACTGACCCCATCAGTGTCAGAAGGCCCTGTTTTCGAAATTTCTTTTTCTGTAGATGATTACTCGATCTTCAGGTAAAAAACAGCTTGAATACATATCTGAAATTGAGAGAACTGCCGGGAGGTTGAGAAAGGAGTCCCGGAAGAAGAAGGAAACAAGTTCGTCCATTGGCGAAATCGCAGAAAACCTTACCGAGTCCGAACTTGCAGCTGGTCCACTTCATCTTGAAGAGGAGAATTCTGATTTTTCTGATCTAGAGGAGGAGGACACTGTAGGATCTGAGTCAGGAGAGGAGAATATGGCTGGAAATAATGAGGAAAAAACCTTGAATGAATTGGCAAATCCGGACGTAGTCCATCAGCCGTTATGCATTAACTTTCCAGCGATCACTGATAATACGGTATTTGAATTAAAATCAGGATTGATTCACTTACTTCCTGCTTTCCATGGTCTTTCAGGTGAAAATCCTCACAAGTTTTTGAAGGAGTTCTCGGTGGTATGCATGAGCATGAAACCAACCGGAGTGACGGAGGAGATGGTCAAGCTTAGGGCATTCCCCTTTGCAGTGAAGGACATGGCGAAGGATTGGTTGTATTACCTCCCTCCCGGATCGATTAATACATGGGCCGAAATGGAGAAGCTTTTTCTCCAAACGTACTTCCCAGCCACTAGAGTTGCTGTATTGCGTAAGGAGATATCTGGAGCTCGTCAGATGCAAGGGGAAAGTTTGCATGAGTATTGGGAAAGGTTTAAACGCCTCACATCAGCATGCCCCCAGCATCAGATAAGCGATCAGTTGCTGTTGCAGTACTTCTATGAGGGGTTGTCGATCATGGATCGAAACATGCTTGATGCGGCTAGCGGTGGAGCATTCATGATGAAAACACCTACTGCTGCTAGAGACTTGATTGCTAGCATAGCTGCCAACACTCAACAGTTTGGCACACGTGATCCATCAGTTAGAGAAGTAAAGGAGGTCCATGAGTTTAAGTTGGAAGAAACTTTGAATAAGTTGACACTTGCTGTGGAGAATCTTGCTAAAGGAAAAGAGGTAAACCCACCATCCTGTCAATACTGTTTAACTAACGACCACTCTACTCTTGATTGCAGGGTTACACCTAGTGATGAACAAGTAAACGCCATGGGGCGATATGATCCCTTTTCTCAAACCTACAATCAAGGTTGGAGAGATCACCCCAATCTGAGGTATGGAAATGGACAAGGAGGAAATAGGGGGCCACAACAGTTTCAAGAGCAGAGAGTGGCAAATAGGCAACAGAATTACCCTCAAGATGGTGGAAATCACCAACAAGGTGGTTCAAGTTCCGGAGCTTCATTTGAGCAGATGATGAAAGAGTTGGCTGCCAGCAATCTTAAATTTCAAGAGATGACACAGTCATCTTTTCAGGACTTGAAGATGACAACTCAATCGTCAATCCGGAACTTGGAAAATCAAGTAACCCAATTGGCTACAACTGTAGGCCAAATGCAAGCTCAAAACAGTGGAAAGTTGCCCTCACAAACGGAGGTTAATCCTAAGAATGTGAGTGCTATTACATTGCGGAGTGGGAAACAGTTGGAGGAAGTTGCACCGACCAAAAAGCCTGACCAAGACATGGAAAAAGATGATAAAAAACCTACTGGAACAGTGGAGGATCAATCTGATCAGTTTGGGGCTGAAAAATCTGACGTGCAGAAACGTAACACTGACACTGACCCCATCAGTGTCAGAAGGTCAAAAAAAAATCAGGATAAAAATTCTGACCCTATTCCTTTTGATATTAACCGTTTACCTTTTCCAAGCAGGATAAGGAAGCCGGACACCACTGAGAAGGATATGCAGCTACTTGAAGTGTTTCAGAAAGTGCAGATCAATTTACCTCTTCTTGAGGCAATTAAGCAGATTCCGAGATATGCCAAGTTCTTGAAGAATTTGTGCACCAATAAGAAGAAGTTGAAAGTAGATGAAAAAGTGGTAATGGGAGAAAACGTTTCAGCTGTCTTCCAGCAAACGTTACCTCAGAAGCGCAAGGATCCTGGCATGTTTGTAATTCCTTGTCAGATTGGGAGTTGTAAAGTGAAAAGAGCCATGTTGGACCTTGGAGCATCCATCAATGTGATGCCTCGATCAGTGTTTGAGAAGCTGGGTGTGGGAGAGTTGAAGAAGACTGGAGTTGTCATCCAGCTTGCTGATCAAAGCCAGGCATACCCAGATGGAGTCATTGAGGATGTTCTTGTTCAGGTAGATAAACTAATATTCCCTGCTGATTTTTATGTGTTAGAAATGAATGACCACCCATCAAATTCCACTCCTATTTTGTTAGGGAGACCGTTCCTCAACACGTCTTGCACTAAGATAGATGTGAGTGAAGGTACTCTAACGATGGAATTTGATGGGCAGATCATCAAATTTAACATATATGATACTATGAAATATCCTGATGATGCTAACCTGCTTTCTGTTGTAAGTACTATTGACCCTATTGTCCAGGAACACTTTGAACTCACTAGTAGGGATGCATTAGACACATTAATTGATCATGGAATCATGAAGGAGAATGCTGAAAGATGTGATCATGAAGAGCTGAATCACTATGTCAACGCTATACATAGTTCTTCTCAGAGATCAAGCACCTTAGATGTAGCTTCTATTAAAATGCCTGTGAAGTCTCCTAAAGACATTAATTCAGTTTTTGCTATGAATGTTGTTGAGCCTTTTGTGCAGGATTGTTTTAAACTAACTCGCAGGGATAACTTTGGCACCATCATTGCAAATGGAAGCATGATAGTGCATGAAAATAAATTGAAGAAAGAAAAGCTTGGTGAAGTGCCTAAGCTAGAGTTGAAAGTGTTCCCCGAACACTTGAAGTCCTCGTTCTTGAGGCCGAACCATGAACTCAAGGAATATCATAAGGGATTTCGCACTGTTGAGGTTGATCTGGAGGACGTGGTCTACACTTGATGAGAAAACACCTTACCTAAGTCGAGCCAACGACAATAAAAAAGGGCGCTAATTGGGAGGCAACCCAATTTTCTCGCTTTATTTTTATTTTTATTTATTTTATTTTCAATAAGGTGTCTGATTGTTTAATATTAATTTATAGCGGTTGCAAGTATGTTAAGTGAATTAAACTGCTGCATAATTCGGAATTTTAATTCCAAGATTGAAATACTAAAATTGGGCAGGAAATAATTTTCCTGTCTTAATTTAAGTTACATTAGTGGCCCAACTAATTATTTTATTTTTGTGCAGGTATTGGAGCCCAAATTTAGAAGCCCATGATGGAATAAAAAAAAGTATCAGGGGTTCAGCCCATATTGAAGAAGCCCTACCCCCAATTTTTCAGGTAACGTGTTCGAGTTACAGCCGGATTCCACCACTTCGAGTTCGCGAGTTCTCACGCGAATTCTCACTGGATTCCACCACTTCGAGTTACAGCCGCCGAACGTCTCAGCCATGGCCAAATTACGCTCTAGTAATGAGCCAGAATTGTCGTTGGCGATTGTCGTCTACCGCGAACCAGTTGCCGCCTCCGACAAATTCCCCATCGCCGCCATCCCTCCGGTTTCAGCAGCGTCTCCAGCCCCGGTCGCGACTTCCAGCGGGAGAATTCCAGCATTGGTCTCCAACGAGGTACCCACCGTCGCCCATGCTGGTTCCGAAAAGACAGCCCCTGTCCGGCGTCATGTAAAAAAAATCAGCACGACGTTCCATCGTTGCCCATCCAAAACTGGCCGGAAACAGCACTGCGCCGGCTGCCATGATTGTCGAACGATCTTGTCAAGCATTTGAAGGATCGTGGTCAGAATTCAACTCAGCAATAAATCAGGTGTACTCAACCCAATTTTTTATTCAATTTCTCTTTTATACTTGCTTTTGCTTGGGGACAAGCAAACGTTCAGGTATGGGGAGGGATTTTATATGATAATTGGGATTTTATATGATAATTAGGGTAGAAAAGTGGTATAAAGTTGCTCAATGTCTTGTGTCTTGTTTAGTTTTGTTGTCCTCTGAATTGTGTGTTGATATGGAGTTGGATAATTTGAGGAATATAATCTATTGAGGTGATGAGCGTGACGCATGATTGAGGGGGTAGCTATGATGTTTAGGAACTGTTGGAGTGTGATAATCTTTGCAAAATTTTTGTGATTGTAGTAGCTAATTTTCTTTCAGAATTTCATGGCAAATATACCCAATTTTTGTGAGCTTTTGAGCCTTAACGAGCTATCATCTATGAGCTCTATTGAATTTATTTCTTGAGTGCATTGAATTTGAATTGCTCATTCTAGAACTTGCTCTTTTGAATGCATTTCGAGATCAGGTGATTGGTTGTGTGTGATAAAATGATAAGGGCACTTAGGTTTAACCCTCTTGGCTTATATTGTTCCACCTGATTATGAAAAACTTTAGGGAAGCCACGTCGAGACTAAGCCTTTTCTTTGGATTATGAGCACATAAATGAACCTTAAATACTCACCACTATACTACAACGACAATCCCGCGATAGCATATCAAATTTAGCGCCGTTTGCTCGGGGAGTAAAATTGAATTTTATTAAATTTTTTGTGTTTCTGACATTATTTTGCATTGTTACAGGTGCTGGAATTTTTTCGAAATTTTCTGAAAATTTCAAAATTTTCAGTTACACTGACACTGACCCCATCAGTGTCAGAAGGCCCTGTTTTCGAAATTTCTTTTTCTGTGGATGATTACTCGATCTTCAGGTCAAAAACAACTTGAATACATATCTGAAATTAAGAGAACTGCCCGGAGGTTGAGAAAGGAGTCCCGGAAGAAGAAGGAAACAAGTTCGTCCATTGGCGAAACCGCAAAAAACCTTACCGAGTCCGAACTTGCAGCTGGTCCACTTCATCTTGAAGAGGAGAATTCTGATTTTTCTGATCTAGAGGAGGAGGATACTGTAGGATCTGAGTCAGAAGAGGAAAATATGGCTGGAAATAATGAGGAAAAAACCTTGAATGAATTGGCAAATCCGGACATAGTCCATCAGCCGTTATGCATTAACTTTCCAGCGATCACTGATAATACGGTATTTGAATTGAAATCAGGATTGATTCACTTACTTCCTGCTTTCCATGGTCTTTCAGGTGAAAATCCTCACAAGTTTTTGAAGGAGTTCTCGGTGGTATGCATGAGCATGAAACCAACCGGAGTGACGGAGGAGATGGTCAAGCTTAGGGCATTCCCCTTTGCAGTGAAGGACATGGTGAAGGATTGGTTGTATTACCTCCCTCCCGGATCGATTAATACATGGGCCGAAATGGAGAAGCTTTTTCTCCAAACGTACTTCCCAGCCACTAGAGTTGCTGTATTGCGTAAGGAGATATCTGGAGCTCGTCAGATGCAAGGGGAAAGTCTGCATGAGTATTGGGAGAGGTTTAAATGCCTCACATCAGCATGCCCCCAGCATCAGATAAGCGATCAGTTGCTGTTGCAGTACTTCTATGAGGGGTTGTCGATCATGGATCGAAACATGCTTGATGCGGCTAGCGGTGGAGCATTCATGATGAAAACACCTACTGCTGCTAGAGACTTGATTGCTAGCATGGCTGCCAACACTCAACAGTTTGGCACACGTGATCCATCAGTTAGAGAAGTAAAGGAGGTCCATGAGTTTAAGTTGGAAGAAACTTTGAATAAGTTGACACTTGCTGTGGAGAATCTTGCTAAAGGAAAAGAGGTAAACCCACCATCATGTCAATACTGTTTAACTAACGACCACTCTACTCTTGATTGCAGGGTTACACCTAGTGATGAACAAGTAAACGCCATGGGGCGATATGATCCCTTTTCTCAAACCTACAATCAAGGTTGGAGAGATCACCCCAATCTGAGGTATGGAAATGGACAAGGAGGAAATAGGGGGCCACAACAGTTTCAAGAGCAGAGAGTGGCAAATAGGCAACAGAATTACCCTCAAGATGATGGAAATCGCCAACAAGGTGGTTCAAGTTCCGGAGCTTCATTTGAGCAAATGATGAAAGAGTTGGCTGCCAGCAATCTTAAATTTCAAGAGATGACACAGTCATCTTTTCAAGACTTGAAGATGACAACTCAATCGTCAATCCGGAACTTGGAAAATCAAGTAACCCAATTGGCTACAACTGTAGGCCAAATGCAAGCTCAAAACAGTGGAAAGTTGCCCTCACAAACGGAGGTTAATCCTAAGAATGTGAGTGCTATTACACTGCGGAGTGGGAAACAGTTGGAGGAAGTTGCACCGACCAAAAAGCCTGACCAAGACATGGAAAAAGATGATGAAAAACCTGCTGGAACAGTGGAGGATCAATCTGATCAGTTTGGGGCTGAAAAATCTGACGTGCAGAAACGAAACACTGACACTGACCCCATCAGTGTCAGAAGGTCGAAAAAAAATCAGGATAAAAATTCTGACCCTATTCCTTTTGATATTAACCGTTTACCTTTTCCAAGCAGAATAAGGAAACCGGACACCACTGAGAAGGATATACAGCTACTTGAAGTATTTCGGAAAGTACAGATCAATTTACCTCTCCTTGAGGCAATTAAGCAGATTCCGAGATATGCCAAGTTCTTGAAGAATTTGTGCACCAATAAGAAGAAGTTGAAAGTAGATGAAAAAGTGGTGATGGGAGAAAACGTTTCAGCTGTCTTCCAGCAAATATTACCTCAGAAGCGCAAGGATCCTGGCATGTTTGTAATTCCTTGTCAGATTGGGAGTTGTAAAGTGGAAAGAGCCATGTTGGACCTTGGAGCATCCATCAATGTGATGCCTCGATCAGTGTTTGAGAAGCTGGGTGTGGGAGAGTTGAAGAAGACTGGAGTTGTCATCCAACTTGCTGATCAAAGCCAGGCATACCCAGATGGAGTCATTGAGGATGTTCTTGTTCAGGTAGATAAACTCATATTCCCTGCTGATTTTTATGTGTTAGAAATGAATGACCACCCATCAAATCCCACTCCTATTTTGTTAGGGAGACCATTCCTCAACACGTCTTGCACTAAGATATATGTGAGTGAAGGTACTCTAACGATGGAATTTGATGGGCAGATCATCAAATTTAACATATATGATACTATGAAATATCCTGATGATGCTAACCTGCTTTCTGTTGTGAGTACTATTGACCCTATTGTCCAGGAACACGTTGAACTCACCAGTAGGGATGCATTAGACACAGTAATTGATCATGGAATCATGAAGGAGGATGCTGAAAGATGTGATCATGAAGAGCTGAATCACTACGTCAATGCTTTGCATGGTTCTTCTCAGAGACCAAGCACCTTAGATGTAGCTTCTGTTAAATTGCCTGTGAAGTCTCCTACAGACGTTAATTCAGTTTTTTCTTTGAATGTTGTTGAGCCTTTGGTGCAGGATTGTTTTAAACTAACTCGCAGGGATAACTTTTGCACCATTATTGCAAATGGAAGCATGATAGTGCATGAAAATAAATTGAAGAAAGAAAAGCTTGGTGAAGTGCCTAAGCTAGAGTTGAAAATGTTCCCCGAACACTTGAAGTCCTCGATCTTGAGGCCGAACCATGAACTCAAGG
Organism: Pogostemon cablin; assembly: GCA_023678885.1. Lineage (NCBI taxonomy): Eukaryota > Viridiplantae > Streptophyta > Magnoliopsida > Lamiales > Lamiaceae > Pogostemon > Pogostemon cablin. The sequence goes on along the minus strand of CM042965.1, from coordinate 35,237,345 downwards.
AATATCATAAGGGGTTTCGCACTGTTGAGGTTGATCGAATGGAGTGGAACGAAATTTCACATACTTGAAAGATATACCTTACCTAAGTCGAGCCAACGACAATAAACAAAGGCGCTGATTGGGAGGCAACCCAATTTTCTCGCTTTATTTTTATTTTTATTTATTTTATTTTTAATAAATTATCTGATTGTTCACTCTTAATTTTCTGTTGTGATTAACAGCTATGCTACGAATTGCAAGGGTTGATCGTGGTCAAAGCTCTACCCAAAATTAAATCAGGTGTACTCTACCCAATTACATGTTTAGTCTTTCTTATACTGTATTTTGCTTGGGGACAAGCAAACATTCAGGTGTGGGGAGGGATTTTATATGATAATTGGGGTAGAAAAGTGGTATAAAGTTGCTCAATGTCTTGTGTGTCTTGTTTAGTTTTGTTGTCCTCTGAATTGTGTGTGGATATGGAGTCTGAAATTTAAGGAATATAATCTATTGAGGTGATGAGGCGATGCATGATTGAGGGGGTAGCAGTGATGTTGAGGAGCTGTTGAAATCTGATTTTCTTTGCAAAATTTTTGTGATTGTAGTGGCTCAAATTTTTGAGAATTTCATGGCAAATTATACCCAATTTTTGTGAGCTTTTGAGCCTTAACGAGCTATCATCTATAAGCTCTATTGAATTTCTTTCTTGAGTGCATTGAATTTGAATTGTTCATTCTAGAACTTGCCCTTTTGAATGCATTTCAAGATCATGTGATTGGTTGTGTGTGATAAAATGATAAGGGCACTTAGGTTTAACTCTCTTGGCTTATATTGTCCCACCTGATTATGATGAACTTTAGGGAAGCCACGTTGAGCCTAAGCCTTTTCTTTGGATTATGAGCACCTAAATGAACCTTAAATTCTCATTTCTTTCTTAAACTTCTCCATTTGAACCCTTCATCACTTTGCTATATGTGAGTCTTGTGAAAGTACTTTGAGGTTGAATTGATGATGGTGGGGGGAGAAAGTTGAAAAAAATTTGAAATAGTTGGAGAAGGAGAATAAAGAAAAGGAAGGAAGGTTGGCTGTTGAAAAAAAAAAGAGTCTGTTAGAAAAAGAAATGGAAGAAAAGAAGTTTGAAAAAAAAAAGGAAAATTCTTGAAAAAAAAGAGAAAAGGAAAAAGGAGTTGCTGAAATTGTTTGTGTTGAGTTGTTAATTATCTAAGAAACAGTGATTCTTGTAAGTGTGACACCTGCTGTTCTTAGTATAAAAAAAGGAGCAGGTGTGGGGAGATTTTTAGTGCAAGAAAAAGGGTGTTGTGAAAATGAAAAGAATGGGTAATCTTGGATATTTTGATTTATAAAGATCACATGGTGTAAAGTGATGCATTTAGCTATTTTTATCTCTCTTTATATCTCACCTCGACCTTAAGCCCTATTACAACCCATTCGAAGACCCTTTGATTATTGCACATGATTCGTCCAAAATTGGTGGAGAATTGATTTGGGAGCAAGCTTATGGTAATGACTTTTCTTGTTCAATTTTTGAGTGAACTTGCTACCTAGATCATATTTTTGAGTGATATTGAGTGAATCTTGGTGAGGCCATGGAATTTTGAAACATTTGATGCCATGAAAGTTGCAAACTTTGAGTGAAGAGTCATATTTTATTTAGTTCTGAATGCTCATTGGTTGCTTGTCTCTTGAAGTGTGTAACTTTCATTTATCTTGGTAGATGTTCCTTGGTTTTCTATTCTCTATGATTTTGGTTTGCTTGAGGACAAGCAAAGTTTAGGTTTGGGGAGATTTGATAAGTCATATTCTAGCATAATTATTTGGTGGAAATTTATATTTAATTGATTGACTTATGTGCTTATTTGGATGCTAAATTGACTTATCTTGTCTTTGGTTAATTGAGGATTTAATGTTACAAATTGATGTGAAACGGGCTGTTTTGTGCAGGAAATTCGTTGCTGCCAAATTGACTGACACTGACCCCCTCAGTGTCAGAAGGGACCTGCGAAAATTCAGCTTAAATAAGGAAAGTGTTGTTGGGCAGATTCTTATATTTTCTCACACGATTCCAGCGAAGAGATCAGCCCAAGTCAGGCCCATGTTGTGGAGAAGGCTCGATAGATTAGTCAACAAGAAAAGAAAAGATCCTTGAGATATTTTAGGAATAGATAAGTAAGGAAAGAGATCAAACAAGATTACTTGGAGATCAAGATAGAGATATTTATGGGAGCAGATACACGCTATTTTTGGGGAGAGCATCATACACGATATAGTAGAGCAGATTAACGTGAGAAGGGGAGGTGAAGAACGTGAAGCTACAGCACTCCAAGGCAGATTGGCGTGAAATCAGAAGCAATCGTCACAATCGGTTTTTATATTTCTAGTCTCGTTTTTGTTATGAACATGCGGGGCTAATCCCCTTTTCTAGTTTATGATTCGTGAACCTCCTGTTGAATAATTAATTTAATTATTTATGATTTTTATATTAAACCTTTTGTGCAAGTTTATTTTATTACATGCAGTGATGTTCTTAATTGTGGTTTGATAGTTATTCTAGCCTGATCACCTATTTAATTATTAAACTGCTGAATGTTATTCTATGACCTACAATCCGTAATTGTTGTAGGAATTGGATTAAGTAACAAATAGAGATAATTCCCTCTAGGTGTAATAAAATCTAGGTTGTATGATACCTAGCCGGATTTCGTAGCCTAGTAATCCTATGTTTAGAGTTTTAATGCATCTACGAGTTCGAATCCATAGGGTCACTCGTAGATAGTTCAATTTAGTGGTCGTACCCTAGTTGATGAACGTAAGAACATTCGGGTTGATTGGTCGTACCGTCAATCTAGGGATTTGAGTTTGTACACTAGACTAGATGTTTATATTCAGATAATTAAGTAATTTAGTAAACGGGAGGGGATCGACATCCTAAACTAGGCTTTTATCACTTGGTTAACTTTATATTAATTTTCATCTACTTTGTTATTTAAATATTGAGTTGATTTATTATTTGAGTATTTATCAATTTTTCACAAACAAAATCCCCTTTTTATTTATTTCATATGTTAGTAACACTTTAATTTAATTAGGATTCATTATACTCTCTTGGGTTCGACCCTACTTACTACTATACTACCTATAAGTGTGAGTTGGAAATATAAATTATATTTTGGTACGCCCGCGATAGCATATCAAATTTGGCGCCGTTGCCGGGGATCGAACCCGGGTCACCCGCGTGACAGGCGGGAATACTCACCACTATACTACAACGACAATCCGTAATTTATAGTGGTGAGTATCCCCGGCAACGGCGCCAAATTTGATATGCTGTCGCGGGCGTACCAAAATATAATTTATATTTCCAACTCACACTTATAGGTAGTATAGTAGTAAGTAGGGTCGAACCCAAGAGAGTATAATGAATCCTAATTAAATTAAAGAATTACTAACATATGAAATAAATAAAAGGGGGGTTTGTTTGTGAAAAATTGATAAATACTCAAATAATAAATCAACTCAATATTTAAATAACAAAGTAGATGAAAATTAATATAAAATTAACCAAGTAATAAAAGCCTAGTTTAGGATGTCGATCCCCTCCCGTTTACTAAATTACTTAATTATCTGAATATAAACATCTAGTCTAGTGTACAAACTCAAATCCCTAGATTGACGGTACGACCAATCAACCCGAATGTTCTTACGTTCATCAACTAGGGTACGACCACTAAATTGAACTATCTACGAGTGACCCTATGGATTCGAACTCGTAGATGCATTAAAACTCTAAACATAGGATTACTAGGCTACGAAATCCGGCTAGGTATCATACAACCTAGATTTTATTACACCTAGAGGGAATTATCTCTATTTGTTACTTAATCCAATTCCTACAACAATTACGGATTGTAGGTCATAGAATAACATTCAGCAGTTTAATAATTAAATAGGTGATCAGGCTAGAATTACTATCAAACCACAATTAAGAACATCACTGCATGTAATAAAATAAACTTGCACAAAAGGTTTGATGTAAAAATCATAAATAATTAAATTAATTATTCAACAGGAGGTTCACGAATCCTAAACTAGAAAAGGGGATTAGCCCCGCATGTTCATAACAAAGATGAAATTAAAATAAAATAAAACCGAATGATGTCCGATTGCTTCTTGAACTTCACGCCAAATCTCCTTGGAATGCTCCTGCTTCTCACGATCTTTTTTTTTGGTGTGGAATTAACGTGTTCTGCCTCCAAATAACCGTGTTCTGCTGCCCAAAAATAGCGTATATTGGCTGTCCCAAAAATAAATATCTCCCATAAATATCTCTATCTTGATCCCCAAGTAATCTTGTTTGATCTCTTTCCTTACTTATCTCTTCCTAAAATATCTCAAGGATCTTTTATTTTCTTGTTGACTAATCTACCGTGCCTTCTCCACAATATGGGCCTGACTTGGGGGTGATTGAAATCGCTGGACTCGTGTGAGAAAATATATGAAAATATTCCAGCTGCACTTTCCTTATTTATGCTGAATTTTCGCAGGTCCCTTCTGACACTGAGGGGGTCAGTGTCAGTCAATTTGGCAGCACGAATTTCCTGCACAAAACAGCCCGTTTCTACATCAATTTATAACATTAAATCATCAATTAATCAAAGACAAGATAAGTCAATTTAGCATCCAAATAAGCACATAAGTCAATCAATTAAACATGAATTTCCACCAAATAATTATGCTAGAATATGACTTATCAAATCTCCCCACACCTAAACTTTGCTTGTCCTCAAGCAAACCAAAATCATAGAGAATAGAAAACCAAGGAACATCTACCAAGACAAATGAAAGTTACACACTTCAAGAGACAAGCAACCAATGAGCATTCGGAACTAAATGAAACATGACTCTTCACTCATAGTTTGCAACTTTCATGGCTTCAAATGTTTTAAAATTCCATGGCCTCACCAAGATTCACTCAATCACGCTCAAGTATATGATTAAGGTAGCAAGATCACTCAAAAATTGAAAAGGAAAGCCATTACCATAAGCTTGCTCCCAAATCAATTCTCCACCAACTTCAGATGAATCATGTGCAACAATCAAAGGGTCTTTGAGTGGGTTGTAATGGGGCTTAAGGTCGAGGTGAGATAAAAAGAGAGATAAGAATGGCTAAATGCATCACTTCTCAACATGTGATCTCTAAAAGTCACAACATCCATCATCATCCCCAAATTTTCCTTTCAACACATCATTTTTCTTGCACTTAAAACCTCCCCACACCTGCTCCTTTTCAAGATTTGGAACAGCAGGTGTCACACTTAAGAGAATCATTGTTTGCTAGATAATTAACAACTCAACACAAACAAAATATAATTTATATTTCCAACTCACACTTATAGGTAGTGAACCCAGGTCACCCGCGTGACAGGCGGGAATACTCACCACTATACTACAGGCGGGAATACTCACCACTATACTCACCACTATACTACAACGACTCAGATCCTATTGAATTTATTTCTTGAGTGCATTGAATTTGAATTGCTCATTCTAGAACTTGCTCTTTTGAATGCATTTCGAGATCATGTGATTGGTTGTGTGTGATAAAATGATAAGGGCACTTAGGTTTAACCCTCTTGGCTCATATTGTTCCACCTGATTATGAAAAACTTTAGGGAAGCCACGTCGAGACTAAGCCTTTTCTTTGGATTATGAGTACATAAATGAACCTTAAATTCCCATTTCTTTCTTAAACTTCTCCATTTGAACCCTTCATCACTTTGCTATATGTGAGTCTTGTGAAAGTACTTGGAGGTCGAATTGATGATGGTGGGGGGAGAAAGCTGAAAAAAATTTGAAATAGTTGGAGAATAAAAAAAGAAAAGGAAGGAAGGTTGGCTGATGAAAAAAAGAGTCTGTTAGAAAAAGAAATGGAAGAAAAGAAGTTTGAAAAAAAAAAGTTCTTGAAAAAAAAAAGAAGAAAAGGATAAAAAGAAACAGTGATTCTTGTAAGTGTGACACCTGCTGTTCCTAGTCTATAAAAGGGGCAAGTGTGGGGAGATTTTTAGTGCAAGAAAAAGGGTGTTGTGAAAATGTAAAGAAGGGGTAATCATGGATGTTTTGATTTGTAGAGATCACATGTTGTAAAGTGATGCATATAGCCATTCTTATCTCTTTTTTTACCTCACCTTGACCTTAAGCCCCATTACAACCCAATCAAATACCCTTTGATTATTGCACTTAATCAGTCTAAAGTTGGTGGAGAATTGATTTGGGAGCAAGCTTATGGTAATGGCTTTTCTTTTCAATTTTTGAGTGATCTTGCTACCTAGATCATATATTTGAGAGTGATTGAGTGAATCTTGGTGAGGCCATGGAATTTTGAAACATTTGAAGCCATGAAAGTTGCAAACTTTGAGTGAAGAGTCATGTTTCATTTAGTTCCGAATGCTCATAGGTTGCTTGTCTCTTGAAGTGTGTAACTTTCATTTGTCTTGGTAGATGTTCCTTGGTTTTCTATTCTCTATGATTTTGGTTTGCTTGAGGACAAACAAAGTTTAGGTGTGGGGAGATTTGATAAGTCATATTCTAGCATAATTATTTGGTTGAAATTCATGTTTATTTGATTAACTTATGTGCTTATTTGGATGCTAAATTGACTTATCTTGTCTTTGATTAATTGAGGATTTAATGTTATAAATTGATGTAGAAACGGGCTGTTTTGTGCAGGAAATTCGTGCTGCCAAATTGACTGACACTGACCCCCTCAGTGTCAGAAGGGACCTGCGAAAATTCAGCATAAATAAGGAAAGTGCAGCTGGAATATTTTCATATATTTTCTCACACGAGTCCAGCGATTTCAATCACTCCCAAGTCAGGCCCATATTATGGAGAAGGCACGGTAGATTAGTCAACAAGAAAAGAAAAGATCCTTGAGATATTTTAGGAAGAGATAAGTAAGGAAAGAGATCAAACAAGATTACTTGGGGATCAAGATAGAGATATTTATGGGAGATAATTATTTTTGGGAGAAAAAACACGTTAATTGGGGGCAGCAGAACACGATCAGAAACGAAGAAAGGAACGTGAAGAACGGTAGAGGAGAATTGACGTGAAGTTCAAGAAGCATCGACACAATCATTTTTTATTATTTTAATTTCATTTTTGTTATGAACATGCGGGGCTAATCCCCTTTTCTAGTTTAGGATTCGTGAACCTCCAGTAGAATAATTAATTTAATTATTTATGATTTTTACATTGAATCTTTTGTGCAAGTTTATTTTATTACATGCGTTGATGTTCCTATAGTAATTTAATAATTATTTTGGCCTGATCAACTAGATTAATTATTTAATTGCTTACTGTTATTCTATGAACTACAATCCGTAATTGTTGTAGGAATTGGATTAAGTAACAAATAGAGATAATTCCCTCTAGATGTAATAAAATCTAGGTTGTATGATACCTAGCCGGATTTTGTAGCATAGTAATCCTATGTTTAGAGTTTTAATGCATCTACGAGTTCGAATCCATAGGGTCACTCGTAGATAGTTCAATTTAGCGGTCGTACCCTAGTTGATGAACGTAAGAACATTCGGGTTGATTGGTCGTACCGTCAATCTAGGGATTTGAGTTTGTGCATTAGACTAGATGTTTATATTCAGATAATTAAGTAATTTAGTAAACGGGAGGGGATCGACATCCTAAACTAGGCTTTTATTACTTGGTTAATTTTTATATTAATTTTTATCTACTTTGTTATTTAAATATTGAGTTGATTTATTATTTGAGTATTTGTCAATTTTTCACAAACAAACCCCCTTTTTATTTATTTTATATGTTAGTAACACTTTAATTTAATTAGGATTCATTATACTCTCTTGGGTTCGACCCTACTTGCTACTATATTACGTAATAGTGTGAGTTGGATTTATATTTATTTTGGTACGCCTGCGACAGCATATCAAAAGCATAAAAAATAGTAATTTAACTATTTAGAAATTAATGGAAGTAGATGATGTTGATATGGTGACCTCATGAAAGGAAAGGAGCATGCATGCCAAGGCTATATAATTATTTGTTAATATTTATTACATATATAGTACTCCCTCCATCCCAATAATACATTCGCACTTTCTATTTTGGTCCATCCTAAGAATACATTCATCCCCTAGAAATAGAAATAATACACAATATCAATAACCTTACAATACTACAATATTACAAAAATGTCACCTTCTTTTTACACACAATTTAGTCAAAGTCAACTATATCATACACTTTATTATACTTAATTACCCAAAATATACATTCTCTTTCTTATATCACACCACCAAAATATTACTTTCCTTAAACTCCGTGCCCAAGAATACGCGAATGTATTCTTGGGACGGAGGAAGTATTAATTTTTAAAAGTAGAGGGGGGCCAGTGAACGTGGCACCGTCTATGCTCATATGTGTAATAAATTTTATTCAATATGTTTTTTAAAATTGAATAATCTTTTAATATTCAATTTTTTATTAAAAAGAAAAAACTCAAATTATTAACAGAGTGTATAACTTTTTAGAGTGTATATTAGGTGCACTCAGTTTCTTAATTTCAATTGTGCATCGGGTCAGACCCATTTTCAAATGGGTCATATAAAACCTAAAACTAAGCATAAAAAATTCATTCTAAATCAGCCGATTCTCTCCATTCCATTCCTGCAATTCTCTCCCACGGCAATTCTCAATCCACCACCAATTTCGCCGCTAAGATTCGTCGCGCCACTACACATTTTGAAGTCGGGCCACTGTTGTTCATTCCTTATGGTTTTGCCATGTCGCCGCTGTGTTTTGATAATTTTTCCGCCAAGATTTCGCCGCCGTGTTTTATTGATTTCGGTGCCAGATTCCACCGCCGTGTTCTACTAGATTCCGCTGTTCCGCCATTGTGTTCTGTCGATTCCACCACAACTGTTGTGTTCTGAAAATTTTGCCGCTGTTAAAGTTTTATTCCAAAATTAGGTAAAGTTAATCTTATCTCCAATTGTAGTTTTTTTTATCTCAAATAATATTGTTAGATTTTTTTCTTCTAATCTATGATTCATTCTTCTTTAAAATCTCTGATAAACCAATTTGTATATATTTCTGTTTTCCTGTCTATTGTTAAGATTTTCTATAATTAATTATATCTCCATTCAGCAAAGGGAAATTCTAAATCCTAGACGTATTTTGTAACAGCAGAGAGTCTGGTTGTAGTTCATGGGCTCACGTTTCTTTGAATTGAATCAGTTTAATATATTTGCCTAACACTCCCTATGAATCCATGATCATTGTAGCTGCTCCCATAAATCAATGAGATCGGAATTCAAGAGAAGTATCGCAATGTCGATAGCATTCCCGTCAATCATTTGATTACAATGTCGAAATGTTAGCTAGTTTTTCTTTCTCATTATCATTATGTTTACTTCTTAAAAATCCCCCTTTAATGGGATTCATTGATGGAATGCCAATTTCTTTTAATTTCATCATTGTTAACTCAATTCTCAAATTACTGATTCAAAATCCTTCATTTACTATCCAAGTGAAGGTTTTTACTGGTATAACAAATGAAACTTTCCCCTTGAACAATGCTGAAGGATGAATGCAGATTGATAAACAAGAACAATCTTCCTATAAAATCTAACAGGATGATAAGATAAACAAGTTCATTACTAGTATAAACAATCTTCCCTACACTCCAACAAACAACTCATCACTATTCTCTATGCTTTCTATGGAGACTTGGTGCCCTTTGATGGTGATTTCATCTCCTTCTCCGCAGCTGCCTTCTCTGATTTCTTCGGCAATAGAACAGGGTTTATGTTTGGCAACACTCCGCCTTGCGCAATTGTCACTCCAGCGAGCAGCTTCCCGAGCTCTTCGTCATTCCCGTCAACCATTTGATCGCAATGTTGATCGCATTCGGAATGGACCCTCTGTAGACGCACTAAAAAAACTGTTTGTTAACAACGGAATATTTCATTGCTAAAAGCCTTAATTCCATTATTAAATTGGCTTATCAACGAATTAGCAACGTAATTTGTTGGTAAAATTCCATTGCTAAAGTGGTGGTTGGTAAATTTTTATCAATGAAAAATCAATTCCGTTTGTAAATAAGCCCATTGGCAATTCGTTGCTAATAATTCATTTGGTAATGTATATAATGATTCCCTTGCTAATCCGTTCGTAATTACCAACGGATTGAATTCTGTTGCTAAAATAGAGAATAAATCTGTTGGCATTCCGTTGCTAAAACAAAAATATCACTTTTGTTGCTAATCCATTGTTAATTACCAACGGATTGAATTCTGTTGCTAAATTTAGTTACTAAAAAATACTTTTTTATAGTGACGACCACATCACCATCTTTTCCAATAATGTTCTCTTCTTTCATACATTCGAGAACATCCTCTTGTCTAAAATTCAGTTTTCAGAATATTGTCATGAACTTGTCTGATCTTCGACGATGGAGGAACGAACAAAAGATCAACAACCACCATTGGAGCTCATCGGTTGAAGAACAACTTCGTACAGTTCAATCTTCGAGGTCTATAGCTGGGTTCATCGATTCACGACTTTCGCAACCATTCGTTATCTTGTTCAAACTTCAACTACAACGCTGCTGATCAGTTCCCTCTAGAGTTCTATGATTAAAAGGGAGATTAAATTACCTTGTTGTATTAAATGGCTTCATGACTGAAAGATCATATAAGTGAGCGTGAGCAGACATGAATGGCTTTATGACTGAAACTACTTCACATACAATTTACACGGAGGGTGTGTAGGTTTAGTAGATTAATTAATTAATATAAAATATATAATGGTGTGTATTTAATGAATTAAGGGTAATTAAGACTTTTTTAAAATATACATTTTATTATATAATAATAGAGGTGTGTATTTAATAGGAAGGGGGTGTATATAGTCTAACCCTTAATTTTATAAGTTATTATAATAATAATTAAATAATATTACCCTAAACCATATAATTAAAAATTAATTCAAATTGTTTAGGAATAATTAATATAATTTGAAAAAATTAATTCAAATTGTTTAGGAATAATTAACATAATAATTTGAAATAATTAAAATTAGTAGTAGTTATGTATGAAAACATAATATTAAGCACACATATAAGGAATCATTTTAAATAAGGTATTATTTTAAATTAAATAAGGTATTATTATTATGACTAAAAAATCAATGGCCAAAATAGCATAATTGTGATGAATGGATGAGATTGAATAATGTGATGTTCAAATTGTTTAGGAATAATTAACATAATAATTTGAAATAATTAAAATTAGTAGTAGTTATGTATTTTATTTAATGAAAAAATAATATTAAGCGAATCATTTTAAATAAGGTATTATTTTAAATTAAATAAGGTATCATTATTATGACAAAAAAATCAATGACCAAAATCTAATATTATAATTGTGATGAATGGATATGATTGAATAATTTGATGAACAAATGATATTAAAAAAAGTTTAGTAATCAGGAATTATATTAAATAAGGTATCATTTTTAATTAAATAGTGTATCATTATTATTACCAAAAAATTAATGGCCAAAATCTAATATCATAATTTTGATGAATTGATGAGATTGAATAATGTGTTGAACGGATGAGATTAAAAAAGATTTAGTAATCAAAATCAATGGTATAGATTAAAAATTTGTTCAATTTTGACTTTTAAAGTATGTTTTATTATATATATAAAGATTAGGAGATTTCAGAACAATTATTTTTATGTTTGATTAAAATAACGTGTATAAAAATTAAAAATTTATGTAAATACTTTCGTATGTAAGAATCTTTTTCACACCTCTTATACTGTCTTATACATGAATGTTATCAATCAATTGTATATAATATTCTTATATGCTAATGTTGTAAGATGCGTGCAAGAAGTGTAGCGTGTATAAAAAATAAAAGTTCATGTTTATGCTCCTCTACCTCATCTGTTTCTCTATTTATTCCCATCCTCTTCGTTTGTCAGCGAAATGTAAAATTTTATTTAAGGATTAGGAACAATTTTTAATGCTATACTGTATTGAGTATATATGTCATAGGGGAGAAATTAGTGGTTTAAGTTTTAAAAATCCATCTTCTGTTTAGTCGAACTGAGAAAATGCTGTTATGTGGGGATTCTTGCTGCAAAATTAAAAAGATTGTGTGTAACCTGGCCAACTCGGCTTGATTCCAGATTCTAAGCGAGTTAACTCGTTCTGAGTGAATTGGAAGTGGTAGATGAACTCAATTTATAATTGGTTTGTATGATGGTGCTCTACACCTATTGTCCTTTTATGTGCTAATAACCTAATATGAACACACTACACACAGAGTGGACATGAACAAATTGATGGAGGGAGACCAATCAAACAATTGAAGCTTAGATGGGTTTATATTTTAATTGGGTTTACAGTTATATGGATGTATTGTGTTTGTGTTTCAGATGAAAAGCCAAATGGTTGATGAGGAATCTGATATCAGTGACTCAGAAATCAGTGAATATAAAGAAGTTAGATTGTTTTTGAACTACTAATGATTGTACACCTCGAGCGTCTAGCCGAGGGAGTTATAGGGTTAAGATCTGTTACGCATTATACTGTATTTGTATATTGTAAACATTGGAACTGAAATAAATTTACCACTTTTCAAAAAGAAGTAACCTATAAACTATTGAAGTTTCGAACTCACAAAATCAGAGCTCCAAATGGTAAATTTAGGTGTCCATTTTGTGGAGATAAAGATCAGGTTTATCAGTACACTCTCCTTCTCCAACATGCCATTCGAGTGTCTGAGGGCTCGGAAGACAGTGCTAAGCAGAGAGCCAACCATTTTGCGATGGCTACCTACTTGGTCACCAACCTAGCTGATGAGGCCGAACCGCCACCTGAGCCTGCTGAATGTGATGATAGCTTCAAGAATGCTATGGATTCGGTTCAAGAATGCTACCAAAGGATGGTTGAGAAACTCAAGGTACGTATGAACCCCTGATATGCTATACTTATTTGAAGAAAAAAGAGATGATTGGTTGAATGAGTTGTTACAGGAGAAAGAGGATGAATTGTCTTGTTTAATCTCAAAAGAGCGAGAAAGCAATGGTCAGTTGCAGGACGTTCGCAAAGCACTGATAGAGGTATAGTTAGGATTCCTTATTCCAATTGATGTTTCATCTTGATTGATATTCAGTTGTTTTGGCAAGATTTTTTCTGCTCAATCCAGTTTGTTTATCCTATGTTACTTGTAGGGTTTTCAGGGGTTGAAAAATATGCCGAGTCAGAGCCGTGTTATTATAGGTGTGAAGAGAATGGGGGAACTTGATCAGAAACCCTTTTCGAGTTCAGGATTGTGGGGGAGTCACTCAGGTGATTCAAAACACAATTAACCTATTGATATGTGCATATTCATCAGTAGATCTTCAAACTTAACCTCTCGCATCATGGTCTTATTTCAGAGGGTGCTAGATGATGATGACAAAATTCTGCAAGGCCTAGCGAGTGAGTGGGGTTTAGATGTTTTCCTTGCTGTGGCTACAGCCTTAGAGGAACTTCAAGAGTACAATCCGAGTGGATGTTATCCAGTTCCGGAGCTGTGGAACTTTAAGGAGAAACGAAAGGCAACGATGGAGGAAGTCATCAATCACATGTTCTCCCTACTCAAGACGCTCAAGCGCAAGAGAGTTGAGCACTAGGTATGTTCGATGCACTCGACCGAAGAATCTCTATTTATGCTATACGAAGTGTTGACTTCGGCAGTTAATCTTTGCAAGATTAGCATGACAGTTTAATTATGTACTAATTAAGTGCAATAGCAGAATATTGTATGAATGCTTTTGCAAGAGGTTCTTTTTCACGCCTAAGAAAGGTTTCTGCCCTCCCTCTCGACTACATAGAAAATATAATATGTCTTCGCAACTCGGTACTAGGTCCATGGTTTGTGATTTAGGATAGTGTTGCATGATGTGGGGTAAATTTTTATTTTACTTTGCATACGTTATTAGCCGGCTCCATGTCGCTTCACTACACTGAATATCAAATTCCTTCTTCGTGTCTAGATGGTAGATTAAATCAATAAATTTATAAATTCATGATTTTAAATGAATTAATTTTAATTTTACACTTTTTAGTTGTTTTAGAATGATTTTCAAATTTTTTAGTTAAACAGTGTCATTTGGAAACTTTTTTATAGAAAAAAAATTGAAAATTTATAAAAGATAAATAAAGCCCCCCCTATCCCACCCTCAAAAGCGTGTGTTTCATGTAAATCGGGTTTACATGGATTTATATGTAAACCTTATTTTTTAAAATTATTTTTTAGTATATAAAAAATTATTTTTTAAAGAGTAATAATTTTTATAAAGAAACGTAATAATTCATGTCTCTAAAAAGTCATTTTTATATAGTAAAGAGTAATCGAAAAATTAGGGTTTAAAAGAATTTGAATAGTAATTTTTTATTTTAAAGAGTAACAATTTATGTGTCTAAAGAGTAATTTTTCATATATTAAAAAGTAAACGGATGTAAACTCGATTTAAGTAAGTGTTTATGCCTTAAACGGTTTACATAAGTGTTTATGCCTTAAAAAAAAGGCTTCGCACACATTGTTTTATTTTATACACCCAATTATATCTACACACAAAAATGATATATACACACACTTGAAAAATACTACATTACCCTTAATAAAATATACCCATATACACAATCTCTTTTCTCCCACAATCCCACATTAAATCTAAATATTAAATCATACATCCACTCCACTTTGCACCCACTAGTCACTTCACTTCTCTCGTTTAAAACAAGAAAAAAAAGAGGAAAGAAGAGAAGAAGGGAAGAAGAGCAAGGGAGGAAGAGTTTCAAATGTTAGAGAAATTATACATTAATTAAAATATGTAAATTACTCAAATTAATATTAAATTTTACATATTTCCGAAAATCCTTGAGATTTGTAATGAAACTAACAATAAAATCAAATACTTGAGGAAATCATCATTAAATGCACCATTTGTCGGAAATCGATCAGCGATGGTCGACCCTGGTCTCTCGGCATTTAAAGGTCTGTTCGACCACGTATGGTCAAAATTTGAGTTGCTCATCGGCCAGAATCCGTCGACAGCTTATGAAGCTATTCGCCCATTCACGGTCGGCTGGAAGGGGGAATTTCGACCATTTGTCATCGAACAGAAGCTACTTCAGCGTCCATTCCCCGTCGAACACACTGCCGGAATAATCGCAGCCACCTTCGGGATGGCGAATCTGGTGGCTCGTCCCTTCGATGGTTTTGCTTCCAATTACGCAACCAGGATATTCGGGATGCGGGGTAGATTGTGGACACTCTGGATCTTGCAATCAATGGAAGGACTCTTCTGCATTCTTCTAGGGTAAGGCTTTGTTATCTTGAGCATAACTTCCATGGATTAGGCCCGCCGCAGTGGCTCTCCATATTGCCTTCGCCGACAATGGCAGCCTTGTCCAAGAATCTACAAGTTGGACTCCATTATTAGTTTCAAAACTAATTATTTCATATACATACATGTTTAATTTGTGGGTGTGGTGTGTTGTGGTTGTGTGATAACCAACCTGAACTGGTCGGTTTGGCCGATTCTTGCAGGCTCGGGGTGTCTTCGTACAATATTTCGATATCATAAGAAAGGCTCGTGTTTTGTTTCCTCATGGTTGCTGCAATGACCTGAAAAATCTGGGCCATGAGACTGCCTAAGCTGTATCTTTTGGTTCCGCAGAAGATGGCTATGGCAACTAACACTTAGATAGAATAATATTTTAGGTGTGTGTATGTTTGAGTGTTGGACAGCATGTTAGAG
Organism: Pogostemon cablin; assembly: GCA_023678885.1. Lineage (NCBI taxonomy): Eukaryota > Viridiplantae > Streptophyta > Magnoliopsida > Lamiales > Lamiaceae > Pogostemon > Pogostemon cablin. Next base: position 35,221,491 of record CM042965.1, on the reverse strand, counting down.
TGCTTGGTGTGTGTTTGTATTTATTATTTTAGAAATAATATTGTAATAAGTGTATTTAAAGGCTAATTTAATAATTTATTATATATATTTATTAATTTAAAATTCAAATAGATATATGAAAGTAAAACCATGTATGCGAAATAGCCACTTAAAAAACCATATCCCCCAATTAACCCCTTACACCCCACGTTTTCTCCCACCCTGCCACCCACTCCCTCCCCAAATTCCTGCGCCCAATCTGCCATCACCACGTTTAATTCATTTTAATTTTAATTGACGAATTATTTTACCAATATATAAAATCAAACAAAGCTAATATTAAAAGGCAAAGGTTCTGCGCTCCGTGGACACGGTACGTGTTTCCATGTGAACACAACTCTTTTTCTCTCTATTTTTTTTAAATCTATGTAATGATAGGGAGTTTAAATTGTAAAAGGACACAAAAATTACAAAGAGACATAGGTTTCTAAATCCGTGTGGCGAGCGCACAAGAGACTCACTCATATTAACATACTCTTTAAGTATACTTTGTCCGCGCATATATAACACAAGAGGCCTTAAAAATTCTCATCTTTCCCACTTTAATTTTCACGAATATTTAAAATTGCTTTACATTCAAGAATTATTTGTTAATTTTTTATAATAAATAAATTGTATAGCATGTTATTTGTGTGAGATGTTGATGACTATTTCGAAATAAATGATGATGGCCCAAAAAACACTACTCCCTCCGTTCCAAGCAAAGAGATGCATTTACTTTTTACACATAGATTGAGGAGTATTATTATTTTATGTAAAGAATGTAGGTGTATTAGAGAAATGTGATAGGTAGTGGTGGGCCATTGGTGGGCCCTTTTCACTAAAAAAGAAAAATGTTGCAATTTAAATGGGACGCCCAATATAGTAAAATGATGCTATTTGTGTGGAATGGAGGGAGTATTATTTTAAATATGTTATTTTTAAGTGGATTGTTGATTTGGTTAAAACAAATGACTAAATAATAGTAATATATTCTTTTTATATTTTAGTTGTACATATTTATGACTCGATTAAAATTTTAAATTTAATAAGTCATTTTCTTTATTTTGGGCATTTTAATATTTTTACTAAAAATAAAGTATTAAAAAAATTATTAAATGTAAAATAGTATAGTATTCTGGCAAAAACTTGTGTGCTCCTGGGGGCACACCGTGCGCCTTTACAATTTAATATTAAAGGGGATACCCCTTACCTCTTTAATACTAAATTGTAAAGGCGTACGGTGTGCCTAGGGCACAAGAGACCAACTCTAGTATTTTCCAAATAAAATACTCTCTTCGTTCCAATAATACTTGTACACTTTCTATTTTGATTCATCCAAATAATACTTATAACCCTAAAAATAAAAACGATACACAATAGCAATAATCTTACAATATTACAATATTACAAAAATCTTCTTTTTACATAGAACCTAATTAAAGTTAACTACATTATACTCCCTCCATCTCGTTCATAAGTCTCCATTTATTTTTTCATGTAGATTATATTATTATTTATGTGTGGTGTATAATTGTATTCGTAGAGAGTGGGTAGGACATATGCGGAATATTTTTACTAAAAGAGGAAATGAAAACTTTAAATGAGACACTCAATATAATTAAATGAGGATCTTTCGGTGGGATAAAGAAGTACATTTCATTAGGTGGGATAAAAGAAGTACATTTTATTTTATTCAATTAGCCAAAGTAACATTTCTCTTTCTCATTATTATTATAACAAGTTAATTTTCAATTTTGTGCCACCAAATATATACTACTCCTAAGTAACACTTCTCTTTCTCATTATTATTATAACAAAAGTTAATTTTCAATTTCGTGCCACCAAATATATACTATTCACTCTGTCTTGGTGAAAGGTCACCGGTTACTTTTTGTACGTGGATTAAAGAATATTATTATTTTATGTGTAGTGAGTAGTTGTATTAGTAGTGAGTGATGGGCCATACGTGGGTCCTTTTTACTAAAAGAGGAAAATGAAGACATTTGGATGAGACGCCCAATATAATAAAATGGAGACATTTTGGTGGGATGGAGGGAGTACATTTTACAAACACTTGTATAAATCGAGTTCACGGTATATATCCTGTAATCTCTCTTTCAATTCCATATACTTATGTATTGATAAGGAGTTTAAATTAAAAGAATCACAAAATTTACAAGAATTTATGATGTAACCTATTGTTAAAATACTAACCCTATGCTTTGGGGAAATATTAACCCTCCAGCTCGATTCAAATTCTGCCAATAGATCCTGGAATTGAGGTTCCAGCTGATCTCTGTCAACCAGCATCCATGAAATGTCACCAAGAATGGTGAGAAGAAACCTCAGCTCCTTTTCAAGATTCAGAATCCAATCATCAGCGGGATGTGTTTTATGGTACAATAATCGAAGTCGGAAACTGAGAAAACCTTCCCAGGAGTTGATCCCATTATCCAAATTTTTCAATAACATTTAGGTATACTGCAGGGGTCAACCCAATCAGGCCGTACCGGGAAGTCAGATATATTCAATAACATCTCTTCCTCCATCCTGTGAAGCAGTTTAACATAATGGACATATTCTGGATCAACAAATTGGGTTTGGAAATTTTATGAAAGCAGATTGATATGGAGATAGAGAAGCCAAAACTTACGATTTCACTTTCCTGCTCCATTCATTCCAGTTTCAAATTTCTCTCTCTCTAGTTATTTTGAAAAGCTTATTGGGCCTCACATTAAAAATGCATTTATGGGTTTTCAAATATTTTAGTGGGCCGACCTTCTTCATCTTCTGTGATTCGGCCCTTAAATTGAAAAAGAAACTGACTTGGATATTGAGCCTATAATGGTTTGGGCTTTGGTCCACCGGATGATGCACCCCTAATAATCATAATTATATTAAATTTTAGGGTAATTCTTAGGTGACCCGTGGTCACCCTCTCATATGAGGGGTGGGGACCCACATATCAAGGGTGACCCCACACCCTCAAGTGAGAGGGTGACCACGGATCACCCAAGTGATCCTCTAAATTTTAAGGTAATTCTAAGATGTGCCTGTATATTGGTGTGCTTTTAGGGTATTTGATTTTTAATTATTTTATTTTATTTAATAATTGAGATTAAATTAAAACAAAATTTAATGATTAAAAAGTTGTAGAGGGTAAATCATTTGATACTTAATTACGACACTCTAACACGACCTTTCCCACACAGACGGAGTTAATTTTTGCAATCTTACATGTGGGATTTTTTCAAACTCCAGTATGCCCTGCCCCGCTCGAATAATAATTTTAATTTGTAGTACTCATAATTTTATTGTTAATTGCTGGAAATAACGATGTTATTAATGAAGTTGGAGTACATGAGGTAGTCCTTATTACATTTGGTGACACGTAGACATGCTAGTTGAGGGCAAGGTAGAGTTGGTCTTGATCGACGAGAGTGGAAGAGAAAGACCATGAGTAGATCTCCTGAATGGAACCATACTCTCCTGTGGAAGCCGACAGCCCTACTTGGACCCACCCAGTAAGAACCGTCTTCAAGTCCACCTCGTAGCTCACCGTCACCGTCCCGGAGGCATCCGACGTCGCCGTCACCGTCACCGTCTTCGTGCTAGAATCGTAGCTTATGCTTGCGGTCACCACTCCCCCGACCGGATCAAACTCGGTCGTATTCTTCGAGACCCTCGAGTTGACGTCGATACCCACGTGACGGTGCGGTGGGTCCCACGCATCGTTCACGTAGGTATCGAACTCAACCGCGAAGAGGGAGGACCCCATCCCGGAACAATTGAAGATCCCGAGATTTCCTCCGCTGTATTCGGAGGGAATCTCGGGATACTCAATCCTGGCTCCGTCACTGGCAATGCTCCTGTGGACGGATGATATTTCGAAGGCGATCCCGTCCGCAGGATCAGTGCGGGTGTTGGGGCTGGGTTTTACGCCGAATTTGACGCTGGTTTGAAAGTCGGCTTGTCTCTTGGTATCCCAGAATAGAATGGGGGTGGAGTAGATGACTCTGCCGACCCGATTGCTGGCGGGTCTGCCCCGAGAGTCGGATCCAGTGAGTTGCAGATCAGTGGAATAATAAGGGACTTGAGCATCACCCTGGTAGATGAGGCCACGTGAGTACGGGGAGAAGGAGTTGTAGGTGAAGGAGGTGGATTCCACCACCTTGATTAGCACCACCAAGAAGACCCAGCTTTCAACGGCCTTCTTCCAAATGCCCATCTCTATTTTTATTTTCCAAAATATAATTACGTTCGGTTTGAGTCTTGCGCTACTTCGTCCCTTTATTTATAGATATGAGCTTCAGTGGATAATAATAGATTAATTTATGCACGCGGTACACCGTACACATTTTATAGGTAGTAGTAAATTTAGTTACTTTAATAATAAATAAATTGTTTATTATTTGCACAGAAATTAAAAAATATAGTATTTAAATGAGTAGTGAGTTGAGAGATATAATAATTTAATCTATAGTGAATAGTTGTATTAGTCTTGTGTGTGGGCTCTCATGTAGATAAAGTGATTGGAAAATATAACTCTGGTAACGAATGCCTTAATCAATAAAATGTAACTCTTATGGCAGGACGGATGAAGTATATAAGTCTCACGGATGAAGATCCTAACTAAGTAATCCAACAATTACTCTAAGAATTCACAATCAATTCTATGAATTGAGCACAAGAAATTGATCACATATGATAACAACTATGAAAGTGTGTGTGTGTGATTGTATGAAGAAGAAAGAGTTTATAATGGTTCAACTTGTTTTCACAAACCTACATCCACTGTGTGAGAGAGATCTATTATTGATTGAGAGAATGAAAGTGTTACAATGAGCTCATGCATAGATTACATCATTATATACACTCTATGCATACACATCAAAGTTACTGGACCAACTCGTGTAACCAACTTCCAGCTGGATTTCCAAGTGGTTAAATCGAATCTTTGCGGTTGCAACTGACTCCATCACACAACCTGCGTGACGAGCTATCCATCCATGTGTGGAGCCTTCCAGAAACCGCACACATGCCACCTGTACAGCAGCCATAAACCGCCCTGGTCCCCACTTGCACACATATCATCGAATTGTTGCTGATTTGAGCTGATTCAAGTTGTCTGTTGTTGCTGCATCCGTTTCACACATACACAGCATCAGTCTTGACCTTGAACACGCACTCATCACTTCCTAGTGTTGATCAAGCACCAATATGTAGTTTTCATCACAATTCTCCTCCTAAAACCTAATACTCAATCATCACCAACCACTCCTTCACTCCACTGTTTTTATCAAGACAGCAAACTTGTACATTGCTTTTATGAGAGCAGCTGAACTCTCCACTGATGTGTTTAGCACACACTGATAAGACTCTTGCATAATTCAAACTTTGAACTAGGCAAGGCCTTAGTGAGAAAATCAGCTGGATTCTTTTCTGTTTCAATCTTCTTGACAACAACCTTTCCTCCTTCAACTAAGTCTATAATAAAATATATCCTTACATCTATGTGCTTTGTTCTTTCATGATAACCCTGATGTCTTGACAAGTGTATAGCACTAGAGTTATCACAATGCACCAATACTGACTCTTGTAATACTCTAAACTCAGACAAAATTCCCTGCAACCACAAGCCCTCTTTTACTGCCTCTGTAAGTGAAATAAACTCAGCCTCAGTTGTAGACAATGCAACCACTGACTGATGTGTTGATCTCCAACTTATAGTTGTACCAAACAAGCAGAATACATAGCCTGATAGTGACTTCCTTGTGTCTAAGTTTGCAGCATAATCAGCGTCTACATAACCTACAAGAAAATCAATGTTAGAAGTAAACTTATTAAAATGCAAACCTGTTGTCAAGCTGCCTCTGATGTATCTTTGAATCCACTTAACAGCTTCCCAGTGATCTTTCCCTGGATTTCCCATAAACCTGCTCACCAAACTCATTGCATGAGCTAAGTCTGGCCTGCAGCACACCATTGCATACATGAGACTGCCAACTACATTAGCATAAGGAACCCTTTCCATCTCTGATACTTCTTCGCTTGTTCTAGCTGACTGTTGAGCTGACAGACCCAACCCTTGCTTCACAGGAGTAGTAACAGCTTTGCTTTGATCCATATTATACCTCTTGAGAACTTTCTCTAAGTATAAACTCTGATGTAGTACTATAGAACCAGCTGATCTGTCCCTCTTGATCTCCATTCCCAATATAACAGTAGCTTCACCTAAATCCTTCATATCAAACTCTTATTTCAACATTTCCTTCACAGCTGTGATCCCTTCCATAGCCTTGCAAGCAATTAAGATGTCATCAACATATAATAATAAGAAAATATACCACTCACTGTCTTGTTTGATGTACACACAACTGTCAAACTTACTTCTCTCAAAACCACACTTGATAATGTACTCTATCAAATCTAAGATACCATCTCGTAGGACTTTGTTTCAATCCATATAGTGACTTCAAAAGTAAACAAGCCTTATTATTTGAGTTTTGAACTGAAACTCCCTCTGGAACTGTCATATAGATCTTTTCCTCCAAATTTCCATGAAGAAAAGCTGTAGTCACATCCATCTGATGCAATTCCAAATTAAACTGAGTAACTAATGCTAACAATATCCTAATGGAATAATGTTTCACAACTGGAGAGAATATCTCTGTATAATCAATGCCTTCCCTTTGAGAAAATTCCCTGGCAACTAATCTTGCTTTAAACCTGACACCATCAGTCCTCTCTGGTGAGACATTTTTCTTGTAAATCCATTTACAGCTCACTAACTTCTGATCCTTTGGTCTCTGAACAATTCTCCAGGTCTGATTCTTCTCTAATGAAAACAACTCTTCTTGCATAGCAGCACTCTACTTTGCACTATCCTTACTGTTCATTGCTTCTTGATAGCTTCTTAGTTCATATGAATCAATATTCTCTGCAGAGTACAGTGCAAAGGACACAATATCAGCATCTGCAAACCTAGCTGGAGTCTTAATAGACCTCCTTTGTCTATCCCTTGCCAACTGATAGCTGTTGAGCAGCTCATCAATATTAGATGTGATCTGATCATCTTCAGTTGATGAACCAATTCCTTCTTGTACGGTCTCTTCTTCAATTCTAAACTGCTCCTTTTGAATCTTGTTCATAAGCTCCACCTCAAGCTCAGCTTCATACTTATTTTGATCTTGAGGTTTCAATGGCATAACAATCTCATTAAAGGTAACATATCTGCTTATCATAAATTTTTTACCTTCAATGTTCCATAGTTTGTAAGCTTTAACACCTTTGGGATATCCAATCATGACATACTTGATAGCTCTTGGAGCTAGCTTATCTTGTTTAACATGTGCATAGGCTAGACAACTAATCACTCTGAGCCTGGTATAATTAACAGCTTTTCCAGTCCATACTTCCTGAGGTGTTTTGAGTTTAAGAGATGTTGATGGACACCTATTGATTAGAAAAGCTGCTGTACTAACCAACTCTCCCCAGAAATCTTTTGAAAGACCAGAACTACTTAATATACCCTTACTCTCTCAAGTAAAGTCTGGTTTAACCTCTCTGCAACACCATTTTGTTGTGGTGTACCTGGTACTGTCTTATGTCTCATGATCACCCTCTCCTTACAAAACTTATTGAACTCATCAGAACAATATTCAAGACCATTATCAGTTCTTAATATCTTAATCTTATTATTGCAACTATTCTCTATCTCAGTTAGCCAATTCTTGAAAGTAATGAAAGCTACATCCTTAGATTTCAGTATATATATCCATATCTTCCTACTGTAAATGAGATAAAATACCTGCCTCCACCTTTTGTTAGTGTTCTTGCAGGTCCCCACAGATCTGAATGGATATAATCAAGTCTGGATTTGCTTGTATGTCTACCAATGCCAAACTTCAGCCTCTTAGCTTTGCCAAAGATGCAATCCTCACACTGATCCAGCTTGTCTGTTGATCTGATACTGATAACATTCTGTCTTGATAATTCTTGTAATCCTTTCTCACTTATGTGAGCTAGTCTTCCATGCCATAAGTGAATTTCATCACTTTCAGTTGAGACAAGATTCTGTCCAACCATTGTGTGTCCATCAAGAATATACAATCTATTTTTTCTGATTCCTTTCATCACTTCATACTCATCTTTCTCAACAATGAGTACCCCTCTCCTTGATCTAAACTCATAACCTGAAGCATCTAAGATACCTAAAGAAATCAAGTTTCTCTTGAGTTCTGGAATACACCTCACACCTGTCAGAATCCTAGTAGCTCCATCATGCATCCTCAATCTGATAGATCCAATACCTCTGATCTGATATGTGTGATCATCCCCTAACAATACTGATCTAGTATTCTGCAACTTGAGATCAGTAAACCAATGCTTCATAGGAGACATATGGAATGTACATCCTGAATCAAGGATCCAATCCATGGATCCTTTTGATGATCCAACCACCAGTGCCTCAGGATAATCAGTAGCCTGATTTTTATTGTTTACCACTTGATTTGCTTGCACTCTTTGTTGTCCATCTTTACCAGCATCTGTTTTTCTTTTCTTTTCTACTTTGAACTTGTAGCAGTTCTTATTGTAATGGTCTGGTTCATGGCAGTGAAAACACTTCCTTTACTCCTTATCTGAGTTTGACTGATCAGTCTTGTTTCCTTGTTTCTTTGAATCAGAATTGTCTTTCTTGTTATTCTTCTTACCATGATCATTCCTCTTGATCATTAATCCTTCTCCGGATGTTTTCTGTTCTTCAGAAACTTTCTGAAACTCCTTTGTCTTTAGAGCAATTTCAACCTCATCAAGACTTATAGTTTCTCTATTTCCAAATAGAAGCGTGTCCTTGAAACTTTCAAAGGACTTTGGAAGAGCTGACAATAATATTGAGTCCTTATCTTCTGTTTCAATTTTAACATTAACAATTTCTAGATCATCTAACACCTTATTGAATTCATCAAGCTGCACTAAAACTGATCTACCCTCAACCATCTTAAAGGAATATAGTTTTTGCTTTAAGTATAAACGATTAGCAAGATATTTTACCATGTATAGATCTTCAAGTTTCTTCCATACAGCTCTTGCAGATGTCTCTCTCCGTACTTCTCTCAAAGCCTTATCACCAAGACATAATACAATAGCACTTAATGCTCTTTCTTGAGTATCAGCTTCTGCAGTGGCTTTTATGACTGTTTGTGCAGCTTCTGCAGTTGTTGCAGGCTTCTCCTTGATGGCATCTGCCAATCCTTGTTGTACCAAGATAGCTCTCATCTTGATCTTCCACAAACCGAAGTTAGATTTCTCTGTAAACCTATCAATATCAAACTTGGTTGCAACCATGGTGTCAACTTCCTTCAACTACTTCTTGATTCCTTCTTCTATTGATTGCTGATCTTGTGGCCTGGATTCTCACAGACGGCACCACTTTCTCACGGATGAAGATCCTAACTAAGTAATCCAACAATTACTCTAAGAATTCACAATTAATTCTATGGATTGAGCACAAGAAATTAATCACATATGATAGCAACTATGAAAGTGTGTGTGTGTGTGTGTGATTGTATGAAGAAGAAAGAGTTTATAGTGGTTCAGCTTATTTTCACAAACTTACATCCACTGTGAGAGAGAGATCTATTATTGATTGAGTTAATGAAAGTGTTATAATGAGCTCATGCATAGATTACATCATTATATACACTCTATGCATGCACAACAAAGTTACAGGACCAACTCGTGTAACCAACTTCCAGCTGGATTTCCAAGTGGTTAAATCGAATCTTTGCGGTTGCAACTGACTCCATTACACAGTCTGCGTGACGAGCTATCCATCCATGTACGGAACCTTCCAGAAACCACACACATGCCACCTGTACATCAGCCATAAACCGCCCTGGTCCCCACTTGCACACATGGCATCGAATTGTTGCTGATTTGAGCTGATTCAAGTTGTCTGTTGTTGCTGCATCAGTTTCACAAATATACCAGCATCAGTCTTGACCTTGAACACGCACTCATCACTTCCTAGTGTTGATCAAGCACCAGTATGTAGTTTTCATCACAATAAGAGAGAGGAAAAACCTACTTAAATAAAAAGTATAAACCACGGCAATAACTATTACTCCCTAGTTCCTACGTCCCCTTCAATTAATGATCATCTTTTTTTATTTTTGGTGTCTCACCCAAAGAGTTTTTCTTTTTTTACACACATGATACACACACACCCACTAATATAATTAAAATATGGGGCTACACCCACTAATACAATTACTCACTACATATTAAATAATAATACTCTTTAATCCACGTGAAAAAGCAAAAACATCCATTTGCATGGGGAGGGAGGGAGTATTTTTTTCTCACTATTCCATCTATATTCCTTTTAAATAATTTACATATTAACTTTTTTTTTCTTTGTGTGTGTAGATTTGAAAATTTTAATATATCAATCATATAAGAGGGTTAGAATACGAGATCGAATATCATCTAAATTAGTGGACCTCTTCTAGGAAATCCTATGTCCATTGTATATGTATGGGGTGGCAAGCAATTATTAAATATGCGCATATTAGGAAATTACTTATTTATTGATTTTCAGAAAGTTTATTAAAAGTAGATGGAACTAAATATTAATGGGATAAGAGAGTAAAAAAAAATTTTTGAGTTAATATATGTGAATCTGGTGCACACATGCATTTATATATAAAAATAAATAAATAAATATATATATATATATATATATATCTTAATAATTTTAATTAATAGAAAATTTGCTAACAAAATGTATATATTTTTATGCATTAATATATAGTATATTTTTAGTTATAAATGTATAAATTTCTAAAAATGGGTGCACCATACATTCGGTGTACATTATAATTTGCTATTTTTTAAGTGTTCAAAAAATTTAACAAAATAATATATGACACGAAATTTGAGACAGGAATCTGAATTCCTAATTATGGAGGAATTAATTCCCAACCAACATTAATGGTCCCTACTGTATTATATGATACTGGGATCAGACAATCTCCAATTCAATTCTTATCCTTTATATTAACATTACACATTTATGTACTCACCGTGTATAAAATAAAGAAAGAGAAGAAATATTCAAGTTAATTTAGTGAAAAAAATATTTAAAGTTATTGAAATGTATAAAATATAGATATTGAGATGCAGGTAAAAAGTGAGTTTATTATAGTGTATTTTATCAATTTTAATAAAAATAGATATGAAATATTTTGTGGGACGGATAAAAAAATGTGTGAAATACTAATTTTCGGGATGGAGGGAGTATAAAACTTGCGTGTCCCAAACCCACCATACATCCACATACGACGACCTCAAAATGTTGTACCTTTAAATATTAAATGGTGTACCTTTAGTATAAAAATTTATACTCTTCATTTTTTGAAAAATATTACTCCCTCCGTCCCGGAAAAGTTGGTATAATTTTTTTGGGCACGGAGATTAAGGACTATAATAATTTAATGTAAAGTGAAGTAAAGTGAAGTGAGAGAAATAATATTTAATGTGTAGTGGGTAGTTGTATTAGAGGTGATATGTGGGGTCCATGAGAATAAATTAATTGTTTTTGTGTAGGTCCCATGTATTAAAAAGGAAATGTGTCAACTTTAGTGGGACAAACCAAAAAGAAAAGTGTGTCAACTTTTATGGGACGGAGAGAGTAATTTTTTTGCTCTAACATTACTTGCATTCAATTTCAATTGATTATTTTATTAAAGAAATAATATTTTTATTAATTAAAGTGTATACCGAACAAAATATTGAAAATTTTAGTTAAATGGAAAAATCACTTTAAACTCGTGCTTATTAAATTAAAGTATATCTATGAATAGCTATGATCAAAAGTGCGTGATTATTGAATTAATTATGTTTTTACAATAAATTTAAATTCAAATCTAATCTAATGTCCGAATTTTCACTCCATGTAAACACATCTTAAAATATATATAAGTCCTCACTTTTTATAATTCCACGCACGTAAACCACTCATATCACTCATATATACATAGGAATACATTAAAATAAATATTATCAAACACACATGTCAGTAAATGTTCAATCAAGTCGAATTGTCCAAATAATTCTTAGTCTATATCTAAGTTTCTCTATTACTAAAGTGAATTTATATAATAAAGTTTGGTTAGTTGTTTCTTGTGATTTGTAGTATTACTATCAAAAAATATAAATCGGGGTATTTTGAAGATGATTGCTATCAAATCATAAACATCAAAAAGGGACAATTTCGTCTTAAAAAGAAATCGTATAACTCTTAACTCGATTCAAATTATATTTGTATGCTTTTCCATAATATTTTTCTAGTCAACATGAAAATATATTCAATACAAAATGTTGTATTTGCGCCTGATGCAAAGTAACCAACTTCACAATTATTTAAAAAAAGTATATAAAAAAACTGATTTTGTATCTAAAAGATTAATATTCAGAAAAATATTAACTTTTTCGTGAGAAAGTGTGATAACTAATATGTCAACGGAGTCGGTGATTGTTTACCGATTCCCGGACCCACGGTTCCCACACCACCCGATAATTTTCAAAACTTATCGCATTCTTGCCCTTAATCAATATATTCAATCCTCTATTATATGTAATGTTTGATTGGATTATATTTGTTTGAGTTGCTCGGTTTTGGGTCTGGATTTTTGTGGCACTTTGTTGTGACAATTCTTGTATCATTTTGTTGGATGATTGACACATAAAAAAGAGGAGAACAATTATAAATTAAGTCAATGTTTAAATATTTGGGGCAAGGGATTGGATTTCTCCATCACGCCACGTGTCATTCTCTAAGAAAATATTATAGGAAATTCACATCAAAGTGTCACAGGACATCCCGTGCCTCTACTGCTGACATAGATGATAATTTAAAATCCATTTATCAGATAACATCAAAACTGATAAAAGGCGTCTTAAAAGTTGGAATAAGAAAGTCTCTAGTAGGTACATGTGCAGGTGAGGCATCGGTCGATCTTAGAAACGACGGCTGCGGCAGGGGCAGCTTTGGCCACAGGATCTGTCAAGTTCGCAACAATGGAAACAATGTTATAGGATCCATTGGAATATCTTCAGCTGGGCCTTTTTGAGCCGTCCCGAAGAAATGCAGCAGACGCTCAATTCTTGGGTGAAAAATATGTATAAGGATATAATATTTTGTTACAAAAGGTATATAATTTAATTAATAAGAATATAATTTTTGAGCAAGTGCTATGTGAGATCGTCTTATGTAAGCCATTTCGTGATACGGATAAAAAGCGATATTCCGATTGTATTAGAGTAGGGGGGTATAATGTGGGTGAGATTGTAGAATGTAAAGTGTGTAAGAGGTAAGTGAGATTTATATAATCTAATTTAATTTGGTAAACCTAAATTAGAATAAGGAATATATTAGATAATCCTAAATCGGATTAATTAAAAAATAAAAACAAACAAAACTTATTGCATACTCCTTCTATTTCACGATAAATTTCACACTTTTCATTTTAACATTATATCAATTCTCAATCTTAAAAATACATCTTAATTATAAATTTATTACGTTCACCTAACACACATAATATACTTTGTAATTGATTTATTACCTAAAAAAGTACATTATCCTCGAAAAAACAATAAAGTTTATCAAAAATAACTTTTCTTAAATTTCATGTCTATAGTGCAAAGTAACATAGGATGGTGGGAGTATTTAATGTATAAAATTATACTCCCTCCATCACATATTGGAATTTTAGAGTTACTTTAGATATGAGGATTTAGAAAAGTTGCATTTTAACTTGCTTTTAAGGGTGATTTGTTATTTTAGGTAATATATAAATTATAAAGTAAGCTATTTGAATTGTAAAAGTTAGACAATTTTGAAATTAAAGTGCATGTGAACTCGTAAAATGTGTGTCATTTTCTTAATTAAGAGCATGAACTTATTTATGGGGTAGAGAAAGTACTTTTTCATTCCATAATAATAACTATTAAATTTATTTTTTATAAATTAAGAAATTTGTTACTCTTAAATTATTTTTTTTTAATACTTGTGGCTCTTTTTGATTGACTTTGGTGCAAGTAAGTTTTCATTGTGGATATTAAGTTCTGGGTTTGGTGAATACTTGCTGAAATGTGGAGTTAGAGATCCTGATTTGGTGCATATTTATGTGATTTCTAATTCTGAAATTTCATTTTGTCCTCTGAATTTTATGTCTTTGTGTAGTTTGGAAAATTGAGGAATAAAATCTTTTGAGGTGATGAGTGTGACGCATGATTGAGGGGGTAGCAGTGATGTTTAGGACCTGTTGAAACTTGATAATCTTTGCAAGATTTTTGTGATTGTAGTGGCTGATTTTTTTTCGGATTTCATGATGAATTATACCCAATTTTTGTGAGCTTTTGAGCCTTAACGAGCTATCATCTATGAGCTCCATTGAATTTATTTCTTGAGTGCATTGAATTTAAATTGCTCATTCTAGAACTTACTCTTTTGAATGCATTTCAAGATCATATGATTGGTTGTGTGTGGTAAAATGATAAGGGCACGTAGGTTTAACCCTATTGGCTTATATTGTCCCACCTGAATATGAAAACTTTAGGAAAGTCATGTTGAGCCTAATCCTTTTCTTTGAATTATGAGCACATAAATTAACCCTGAATTTCCATTTCTTTCTTAAACTCTTCCGTTTGAACCCTTCATTACTTTGCAATGTGTGAATCTTGTTGAAATACTTAGTGGTTGGATTGATAAAGAAGGAGGATTTGATAAAAAAAATGGAGAAGGAGAAAAAAAAGAAGGGAATGAAGGGAGTTTGAAAAAAAAGAAAAAAAAGAGAAAAATTCTTGAAAAAAAAAAGAAAAAAAGGAAAGAAAGGGACAAAGGAAATTGTTTGTTTTCGAGTTGCTGAAATTGTTTAGAAAATAGTGATATTTTTAAGTGTTACACCTGTTGTTCCAAATCTTGAAAAGGAGCAGGTGTAGGGAGGTTAAAAGTGCAAGAAAAATTCTGTTGTGGAAAGGAAAATGTGAGGATAGTGAACGTTATAATTGATAGAAGATCACATATTATAAAGTGGTGTCTTTAACCATTCTTAACTCTCTTTTTACCTTACCCGGTCCTAAGGCCCTATTACAACCCATTCAAAGACCCTTTGATTGTTGCATACAATCCATCTAGAATGGGTGGAGATTTGATTTGGGAGCAAGCCTATGGTAATGACTGTTCTTTTCAATTTTTGAGTAATCTTGTCATCTAAATCATATACTTGAGTGTTATTGAGTGAATCTTTGTGAGGCTGTGGAATTTTGAAAAGATTTGATGCCATGAAAGTTGCAAACTTTGAGTGAAGATTCATTTTTTATTTAGTTCTGAATGCTCATTGGTTACTTTTCTCTTTGAAGTGTTGAGACTTTCATTTGCCTTGGTAGATGATGTTCCTTGGTTTTCTATTATCTATGGTTTTGGTTTGCTTGAGGATAAGCAAAGGTTAGGTGTGGGGAGATTTGATAAGTCATATTTTAGCATGATTATTTGGTGGTAATTAAAGTCTATTTGATTTAATTATATTTATTTATGTGCTAATATCGACTTATATTATTTTTGAGAGATAATTACTTTAATTATTTGAATTGATGTGGAAATAGGTTATTAAAGGAGCAAATAAAGAAATTAATCAGCCAGCATATCTTCCACATATTTGAAGGATCAGATCTCCCCAAATCTGTATAAGGCTTGATCAAAAAGAAAATAAAAGAGAAAAGAAAAAGACCCTGGAGATATTTTTGGAAGAGAGAAATAAGGAAATAGATAAAATAGGATTACTTTGGGATCAAGACACAAATATTTATGGGAGATATTTTATTTATTTTTGAGGAAGCAGAAAAGAAGCAGGATCGGTTCTCCCTACTCCAAGGCATATTAACGTGAATCAAGATCATCATCAGACATCATCCTGGTTTTATTATTATATTGTAATTTTGTTTTTGCTATAAACATGCGGAGCTAATCCCCTTTTCTAGTTTAGGATTCGTGAACCTCCCGTTAAAATATTAATTTAATTATTAAGAGTTTTATTATTGAATCTTTTGTGTGAATTTATTCTACTACATGCTTTGATGTTCTTTATAGCAGTTTGATAATTATTTTAGATTGACCATCTAGTTTAATTATTTAATTGCTTACTGCTATTTCATGATCTACAATCCATAATTGTTGTAGGAATTGGATTAAGTAGCAAATAGAGATTCTTCCTTCTAGGTGTAATAGGATCTAGGTTGTATGATACCTAGCCGGATTTCGTAGCCTAGTAATCCTATGTTTAGAGTTTTAATGCGTTTATGAGTTCGAATCCATAGAGTCACTCAAAATAGTTCAATTTAGTGGTCGTACCCTAGTTGATAAACTTAAGAACATTCGGGTTGATTGGTCGTACCGTCAATTTAGGGATTTGAGTTTGCACACTAGACTAGATGTTTAATTCATGTAATTAATTAATTTAGTAAACAGGAGGGGATCATCATCCTAAACTAGGTTTTAATCATTTGGTTAATTTAATAATTAATTTTTGATCTATTTTGCTATTTAAAATATTGAGTTAATTCATTATTCGCGTAATTTATAATTTTTCACAATCAAAATCCCCCTTCCTATTTTATTTGTTTGCAATACTTGAATTTAATTTAAATTTCATTATACTCTCTTGGGTTCGACCCGTACTCGTTGCTATACTAAGTATTAGTGTGAGTCGGAATTATATTTATTTTGATAGGCCAGCGACAACTTATCAAATAGTTACGCTTACTTTTTGCACGGGTAGTGAGATGAGAAAAATAATATTTTTAATATAAAATGTGTGGCTGTATTAGTGTTGTGTATAGGCCCATATAGATATAATAATTATGTTGTGTGAGTCTCATCTACTAAAAGAGAAATCTAACTATTAGGGTCGGATGCCCAAAACAAAAATTTTAACTATTATTGTGGAACGAAAGGAATATATATAAGGTATGTTAGGTATAGGTGATAAGTTTGGGTCAGGATGCTTTATAACACTTTGAATTGATATCTCTTGTGTCTCTCAACGAAATGAATGGCATACCTCATTAAGATCATATTGGCATACTCTTCAAAAAAAAAGAGCAGAACCCATTGAAGACGAGAGTGAGGTACAACAAGGCAATTTCATTCCACCAAACCAGGTGCATTACGTCTGCAGCCATGGATTCCGGACTTTCACCCATACAGGTAGCGAACATCCATAGGGCAGGATCAAGAGATTTTGCAAACATTGGTTGCAGGATTTCGTCGTTTGGAGCACATAAAAAAATTATACCTTAAGTTAATACATAAAACGTAAGGTAAGGGATTAAATTTCTTTTCTCAATCGTATGCCAATATTTTAAGAGATGATATAAAAAAAAAAATTATACCTTAAGTTAATATATAAACTGTAAAGCAAGGGATTAAATTTTTCTTCTTAACAGAGTATTAATATTTTTAAAAGATGATATAGATAATGTCACACCATCTTGCGTCATAATTTTATAAATAAAGTGGATGAGAAATGTAAATTATTTTAATTTATTTACCGTTTCAAGTTTGTGAAAACTTTTATGAAATAGACAAAATGAAAAATATGGAAACGATTATAAAACAGGAGTGTACTCCAAATAATTTTAAATATTGCAAATTAGTATATTTTTATGATTATATAAACGTGTATTTAATTTATTTTCACAGTTCCAAAATTTAAAATATTAGAAAATAATAAGGTGTGATTATAATAAGAATAGATCTATTATGCACTTGAGTGCATTAAGTGATCAAGAGTATTACATTTATTGTCTCAAAGGGATAACTCAAATAATAGAGGGAGAGTGTATAACTACATATGAGAATTCGAATCATGTCTATAATAGGGGAATTCGAATCCTGTCTATAATAGGGGCAAGGGGTGGTGAGTATCCTAATAGCTGGTAAACCTATTAATATTATATTTATTTTAAAATATATATTTTAATTAATAAGGATATTATTTTTTATTGAAAGGTTGATAGATGTATGAAAGTTTCCCTTGTTATTATTATTACCTCAAAAAATTTAAACTACTCCATAAGTTTTTATGTTTAAAGAGAATAAAATTCAATAGTCCATTCGTCTGGCGTTAAGATTTACATTTTTTTTTGGTTTATGCCAAATTAAAGTATATATATTTTTTTTATCAAATTAGACCCACACAAAATAATTATTTATTCCATGTAGCTCACACACAACATTTTACATTAAATATTATTTTTCTAACTTTATCATACATTAAAATATTATTTCTCTTTTAAGTGCAAAAAGCAAATTAAGTTAAGGGAGCATATAAGAGTATAAATTTTGAATTGGGTCGAATCTTAATACACAAACTTAAATTCATAGACTAGACGCACTCCTTTGCATTAAAATTAATATAAGAGTAAAAAATCTTTAAATTTAAATTATATTACTAGAATAAAATTACTCCATTTATTTATTAACAAAAGGAAAAAAGGTTACCAAAAACGATATAATTAAATGATTTCCATATCTAACACCTTGGTCAACCAATCTCCATCAACACATATTATAATATCATGCATCACGTGGCCAAGATATACCCATTCATCATTCAATTCGTTTGTCTTATTTACATTTTTAAATTGGAAAATAATCTGAATAAAATAATCCCCCCAATAATTACCAATTGTCCCCACGATATGCCCCAACATTTGGGTCTGTACTTTGTTTCTTGATCCAGAGTAGTGTAATCTCAAATCTACATTGGCCCATTGAATCGCCAATATCTTCTTGAAAAATATTATATTTGAGGTCCAAAAATAAGATACGTGTATACATACATTAATATCCATTTGAAAAATATCTTCATGCTAATTAATGTAGGAGTGCTCTCTTGTAATAGGATATATGAGATGCATTTTAATTATCATTAAAGTATGTTTATTACATATGTAAAATATATTTATTATTGTTTAATAAAATATTTTTTAGTGAATCATACTATAATGCTCTATAATTATATTTTAAGGCATTATTCATTATATTTTAGGAAAAATAATTAATTAAAAATTAATAAATATATTTTACTTATATAATAATCATAGAAAGAATACTAATATAAAAATATTTTTTAGAGAAATGAATTTATATCTAATGCATGAAAAATATTTTTTAAGAGAGATGAATTCTTACTCTTTTAAACAAAAAAAAATATATTACTCAAATTCTCATCCTCATTTACAAAAACTATTTAGTACATAAAAAAAAATTATTCCCTCATTTTCAAATTAAATTTCACTTTTTTCATTTTGATCTATTTCAAATCACAACACAAAAAAAGAAACATCATATCAATACTCAATCTAAGAAGTATATCTTAATTATATAAATTTAACAATATCACCTAACACACACAACTTACTTTATAATTTATTTATTACTTAAAATTATTACATTACCCTATAAAAGTCTATAAAATTAATAAAAAAAACTTTTCTTAAATTCCGTATCCACGGTAACGGTGCAATTAATATGAGACGAAAGGAGTACTATTTAGAAAGATGAATTATTACTCTTTTGAATGAAAATTATTATTCTTCAAATTTAGATATGTTAATATTTTAAGTGAAAAATAAATTATAAAGTAAGATATGTGAGTTGTAAATGTATAACAATTTTGAAATTAAGGTGTGGTGTGGGTTATTGTATTATGTGTTATTTTTTTATTCGAAGATGTGAACTTATAGAACAACTGTGTGAATTTGTTTGTTGGACTAATTAGGGGGAGTATTAATTATATTTTTGGGACTAACTACTAAGGGCCAAGGGGTTACGACGGTTATCCTAGACATGCACCCCGGTTCGGAACCGTCAGTTCCGGTTCCGAACCGGCGGTTCCGGTTCCAAGGTAGAGGGAATCAGAATCGAACCGGGGTACGAAGGTTTCGGTTCCGGAACCGACGGTTCCGGTTCCAGTTTTATTTATTTTTTTTTGGGTTTTAAGCGTAAAAAGTAAAAAAAATTGAAAAATCGGCGGTTCGAACCGGAATCACCGGTTCGAAACCGGAATCACCGATTTTTTTCCCAAATATGAGGAACCGGAACCGAACCTTCCTTAGCCGGTTCCGATTTTTTTTTGGCCGGTTCCGGAATCGACGGTTCCGGTTCCGGTTCCGGTTAAAACCGGCGGTTTCCCGGTTCGAACCGCCGATTCCGATTTTTTGGTGCATGTCTAGGTTATCCCTTAGATATCCTCAACCTTGGGGCAGACCCTTTGTATTCTGGGCCTTGGCCCAATAGTTCGATTGTGGACCATCAACCTTGGGCCGAGCGGCCCGAGCCTCTTGAGTGATTCGGCCCTTAGATAGAAGCAACTGGTTTGGGCTATGGAACAAAACTTGGTCCATGAGTGAATGTCCTGAATGGAAACATGCAAGCCCGTACCCTACTAGAAGCCTAGAAGGTGGAACCCACCGAAGGAGAACTTCTTTCAAAATATTGAAGATACAACCCCGAATTATTATGAAGAATGATATGGATAATAATTAAACATTCCCGAAGCTTCTCGAATGCTGAAGAGATATCCACAGTTGTGATAGTCATAATAAAAGGCAAATGTTAAAGTTGGTACTGGAATCTTCTAGGCATCAAGATAATCATGACATAATTCTAGAATGTTGTAGGTGGATACATCCATCTATAAATAGCCATGTTAGAGTGTGTGTTTAGTAGAAAAAGAGTGTACACGAGTTGAGAACAACAAGAATGAAAAAGAGAGAGATAGGATATAGGCCAAGTACAAAAAAAAAAAAAAAACTAACAAAGTTTGTTAATTATAGGAAATGTGCTTTAATTAGTGGGTTGCACCAAAACAAAAGTTTTTTTTTATTATTATTATTTCTTTTACAAGGAAATTAACTTTATAAAATCCAACAATAAAACATTAAGTAGTCCAACAATAAAACATATAGTTTAGAAAAAGTACTTAGTTAATTAACGAGAGTATTGATCTTAACTTGCTTTAGATAGAATTTGCTGTGTACTCCTCAACTGCAGTTTACGAGTGATGAGTTCTATAAGCTAAGGATTTGGTTATTAAGTACATGATGAGTTCTAAGGGGATTTGGTTATTTAGTGTGCGAGTTAAAAAGATCTAACAATGAGTTGTGTTTTATGCGATGAGTTCTATGTGTTTTATCTTCGACTCATTCATTTTGACTCATTCATTTATTTTAGTATTTGGTGTCCGAATTGAAACTTTAGGCATTCAAATTGGATGCCTCTTTCTTCTAATGCGAGTTTATAAATTTATGATGATGTGTCAAAATCGCTGGAAGAATCAATTGAAGGAAATATTCACAACCTTCCTGTGGTTTGCACTTCCTCGATACACATGGCTGCCCTTTCCAATAGTTAGAGGCAACACGTTAATTTCCATGGTAGTGTTCTTCATTAGTTTTACAAAATTTTAATCTTGTATACTTTGTTATTTTTCAGTTTTAATGCTTGTGCAAATAAAAATTTCTTACAAATAATTGCTAATAAAATTGATAAAGTAAAAGTTATAAAATAAAATTGAATTCAACCAAAATTACAGACTAAAATTGATATTATGTCCATGATATACCATCACCATTTCCCATTTATTGCAAATCAGTGTAAATGTAATTTTTATTATCCTTTAATATCTCCTCATTTTGTTTCAGTTACCATAACTTTCCACTCTTGGTTTTATTTCTCTAAGTTTATATTACCTTCAAATTGCTTTTAGTTGATCGAAGGACTAAATTTTTAAAAAATATAGTATTAAGTTTGACTAAAATCAGAACCAGAAAGCTATGGTGATTCAAAGCAAAATGACTAAATAAAGGCAAATTAAGGGACAAAAAAGTTGAATTAATTCCCCTATAATAAGTTATGATGCACTTGCTAACATACTTTTAACTTGGAAAAAAAGGAAATTTTGCCACCAAATGCAATTAGCAATAGGAACATATTATCAACTTCGGTCATGTAACTTTTGATGAACCAAATTTGAGTTAAAAATTTATTCTGTCAAGTAACTATTTGAAATTTTAAAATATGTCCAAAAAAAATAGTATCAATTTACCATAACAATGAAATTATGTTCAATTTTGTCCAATTTCTTTAGAACCCTTGATTTTTGCTGGAAAAGCATGATGCTTTAATTTGAGGAAAACCGGTGACATGAGATGATGTGTCAAGCCAAATAAAATTTAGTGAAAATGGCAAAAAGTAGTCACTATTGCTTAAGTGTAATTTTAAGTGGCCACATATGTTATACACAATTTTTTCTAGCCACTTTTAAAGGAATGTACCAAAATGCCCTTGAGGGGGGCCCACTTTTCACATGTTTGGAGAATGAGATTCCACACTTTTTGACCAAAAGTACCAAACGTACAGTAAAAGAATCGGATTCCTCTTTATTTCTGAATAAAGTGTGGAAGTACAGTCTATTGAATGCATTAATCTGTTACCTTTATATGCCTCATGAATATATTTTTTATTAAAATAAAAAAAGATGCATTTTCACTAATATTTTATTCGTATAATTTTTTTTTATTTTTTTAGGAAATATTTTTTTCGATTTTTTTAAATTTTTTTGAAAAAAAGTGTGGGCCGAATAGAACAAATAGTGTAGGCTGAATAGAACAAATTGTAGGCCGAATAGGCCGAATAGAAGAATTTTTTAAAAAAAAATTTTTTGAAAAAAAAGTGTAGGCCAAATAGAACAAATAGTGTAGGCCGAATAGAACAAATTGTAGGCGAATAGAACAAATTGTAGGCCGAATAGAAGATTTTTTTTTTAAATTTAAAAAAAAAAATTTAAAAAAAAGTGTAGGCCGAATAGAACAAATAGTGTAGGCCGAATAGAACAAATTGTAGGGCGAATAGAACAAATTGTAGGCCGAATATAACAATTTTTTTTTTATTTTGTTTTTTTTTTTTTTGAAAAAAAATGTAGGCCGAATAGAACAAATAGTGTAGGCCGAATAGAAGAATTTTTTTTTAAAATTTTTAAAAAAAAAAATTTGAAAAAAAAATGTGCGCCGAATAGAACAAATAGTGTAGGCCGAATAGAACAAATTGTAGGCCGAATAGAAGAATTTTTTTTATTTTTTTTAATTTTTTTAAAAAAAAAAAGTTTCGGCCGAATAGAACAAGTAGTGTAGGCCGAATAGAACAAATTGTAGACCGAATAGACCGAATAGAAGAAATAATATTTTTGAAATTTTTTAATTTTTTCTGGAAAAAAAATATTTCCTATAATTTTAAATGTGATCCCAACCACCCTATTTATACAGTCAACACTGACATAATCATGCCTCTATTATTATTGTCTTTTATCTGACAGTTATGGGGTAATTTGGGGAGTTTTCTAAATAATGGCTACTAAAAATTACTTTTAAGAGATGTGACAATTTAAAATTGTACTTAGTCAATAGTGGCTGCTAAAAATTTGGTCACATAGAATTAATCACAAACTTGTGGCACAAGTTTGTCTAACCCCAACTAGGATTGATAGAATCGAACCCCAATTAGAATAGGAATATAATTAATTTTCAATTTACTCATTGTCTGATTTTTAACCAATTTTACCCAGAAAATTGAATTATTACCGTGAAAAGTGGTTAATTTAGGAGAATTCGATAAATAAACCCTAAGTGGCTTTACAGTTTAAATTCAACCTATCAATTTGCCACATCAGCATTTACAAATAAAATAAAATTCCAACACTATAAAAAAAATTTAGCAACAAAATTTTCGAATGGGATTCAATCCATTGATAATTAACAATAGATTATTAATAAAAATTACATTTTTTTTAACAACGAATACCATGTTAATCAATTTAGTAATGAAATTATAAGGTTTTTATCAATAAAATATTCCGTAAGAAAAAACAATTTTTTTTAGTTCAAATAAGCTTAGAAAATTAAAAATAGGAGTAATTATTAAGACAAATTTCTTGCAAGACGAGTGTGAGAATTAAAAATATGAGTATTTCTCAAAACAAAGTCTCTTGTGAGACGAGTGTTGGATGTGTGACCCATCACTATATTATGCTTATTATATATATAACTAATTCACTACTCTTTCATTAACATATCAAAAACCCAACTCCACTTACTACATTAAACACACGCCACCTTTCTTATCTATTTTCTATTTCAAAATACCAATATATAATTAGTTAACTTAGTCTCCACATATAATTCTTGTAAGTAATTAATTCAGTATATATGCTTCATAAAACATTAATTAACCAAAACATTAAAACAACGCACATCAAGGTTCATGTAAAATAATATTTCTTATTTCAACATGTCTTCCAAGAATTGAAAAGAGATATTAAAAAAAAAATTAAAACCCTAATAACATGAAAAATAGTACTTAGCAGTTAGCAAGGTCCAGTTCACCCAAACTGGATCTATAAACACAGATCCAAACACAAATCCCCTGAACCGACCTCACCGGCCTCGTCGATGCTCGTGCCCGACCCGGATCCGATTTTAGGTTGGTCGGGTGGCTTCTGATAATCGATTGCAAGACATGGTTTTCCCTCGACCCGATAACCCCAAATCTGAACTTTAAAGTCAATGTCCAACCTCTTATCTTTCACAAACTTTTTCCAGCCGGTTGTGATAGCCAAGATATCTAGGCTAGGCCATATTTTCAAACGCATCTTTTGAACCCCTCCTTCTGGATCCATGGACGAAACTTCTAGACCTTTCTTTACATCCTCAACATCTGCACGCTCCTCATCTAAAAACTTGATACACTTTTCGCGATCATTAATGAACAGCCTGTCTTGCCCGTCTTTGACGTCGGAAAGTGTCAGCTTCTTCTCATACAGAAAAACTGGCTCAGTCCCATTCGCGGCTCGTATGTGCTGCAATATCGCCGGCTTGATCAATGGCTCCTGCGCTTGATTTTTTTTGACGGACTTTCGCTTCTTTATGCGGCCGCTTTCTTGTTTTCTCTTCCTTTCGGTGCTTTCGCCGTCACTAGGGCTACCGGTGGGATGAGTAGGGTTAATAGAAGGCATGGTTTGTGGTACTTGGATTGCAGAATAATTAATGGTACTACCAAGTTGATGAGGAATCAAGGCCATTGATGGAGTTGTGGAATCAACATGATTATTAATATTAGTGGAATATTCATGATCATGACGAGAAATCAAGGACGTTGATGGATCAGAAGTAGTATTTTCGGGATGATGATGATGAATTAAGGATGTTGATGGATGAGAAGTAAGTGTAGAACGAAGATGATGTGGAATCAATACTGGAATCAACGTCAAGGCTGATGGATTAGAAGTATTACGAATTGGTATCCACCCCCACAACTCTAAATTATGACTCATTTGTTTTAGGGTTGCAACAATGGAAGATTTTGGAGAGAGAGTTTGATTTGGAGATGAAGATATATATATAGTTTGAAGCTTGCGATCAAATTCTTTAATTTTGGTAATAATATCTTACAATATCTTGTAACTAAAATTTTACCAAAATTAATAAAGATAAGTTTGTATAGGATAGATATATCACTTCTTGATTTCAAGTTATATTAATTAATTATAGTTCAACAATGCGCGTTGCATAAGTGTACATTTAACTCTTTATCCTAATTGGAACTCACTTTAATTTTGGTAATAACTATCTTGAATTTAAAATTTATTATCAAAATTAATAAAGTTGCGTTTTTTATATATTGGGTAACTTTGATTTCAACTCATGTTATTAATTAGAGTTCAACCGTAATTTTATTTTTGGTATATCCAGTTATATCATGATTACTACAACTTATAATACAAGTTTTGATAATCTTATGGGGTAAATATCAAAATTAGTCCTGTAAGTATAACCGATTCTAACTTTAGTCTTTTTTTTTTGTAATTTTCAGTTTTGATCATTTTTTGTCCATTTTTAATCCTTTTGGTCCAATTTAGATTATTTTTTCAAAATTTAGTCCTTTTAATCAACTTTTGGTCAAAAATTTATACACTTTCGAATCAATTTTGGACTTTTTTGAACATAAATGATTAAATTTGGACAAAAAAATAACTATATTTTAAATTTTAGAAAATAAGTAAATTTGGTTAAAAGGACTAAAATTGAACAAAAAAAAGACCAAAAATTAAGATTTGCACATAAAAAATGACTAAAGTTGAAATATGTCAATACTTACGGACCAATTTTGATATTTTCTCTAAATAATACCATCTATGTTTTGTAAATCCATATTCTCAAATCTCTCATTACAGTAAAACTCTTTCTTCCTCGTAATTTCTGTAACATGGTTTCTCCCCAGCTGCAGGCAACTCCCCGGTGTAATTCTCCGGCGAAATTGACTATGGGTCACCCATTGAGTACTTGAAGAAACCCCAAATTTCGAAAATTCTTTACCTAGTTCTGCTTTATGAAAAATTATAGTTCAATTCTGTGAGCGGTATATATATGGTGTGATAGATAAATTATTATTGCGTTTTTATAAATTAATTTTAGTGTTTTTATTTTATTTACAGATGGGATGCTGTTTGAATACAAATCTTGATGACAATAATTCAAGAATCAGTAAACTCGAAAAGAAATATTTTTTGGGTTTGAACTTGGATATCGATTACTACGATGTATTCGACAGAAACATTAGAAGAAGAGAAGGTAGTGAAGGGGTGAAGATAATTCATTCGGAAGTGAAGAATCAGACAATAGTGATTCTGAAGGGGGTGAAGCTATTTTTTTAATGTGAAATGATGCTTTTATATTATAACGGGGATATATAATACGACAATGAGGATTTACCATTGTCAAAGATAGCTATGACGACGGGGATACTCCATTGTTAAAAGTTGAATGTTTTAACCATGCCTTAAACAACAACAGGATATAATCTACGACAACAGGGATACACCGTTGTTAAATATTAGCTACCACAACGGTTCAATTACCGTTGTTAAAAGTCTTGGAGACTTTTAACAACTGCCAGATTGACAACTGAGCTATGTGGGCTACGACAACGGGGAATCTCTGTTATCGTAGAGAGCTATGACAATGGGGAATCTCCGTTGTTAAAAGTTATTCGGTCATGACAATATCAATTTTAACAATGGAAATCTAAGGCTACAACAATGTGGATTCCCCATTGTTAAAGATTATCTACGACAATGGGTCAATCCCCGTTGTCAAAAGTCTGGACCTTTAACAATTGGCGAATTAACAACGAAGCTGAGAGGGCTATAACGGCAGAGAATCCCCGTTGTCTTTCTAAAATTTTGGCATAGTGATTGCACGACACGGTTAAGAGAATCATTTTATGTAAATCTACACAACATAATTATATTACAACACAATTAATGTATATTTTTGCACGAGGCCTAACATGATCAATTTTTTTGAGAGGAAAACAAATGAAGCCAAAATACAATAATGTATAGGTGATTCACATCGTTAGCTTAATATCTGCAAAAGAAATACAAGTTACCCCCTCCGACCTTTGAAAGGTGTTCGTTTACTTTTTGCACATGGATTAAGGAGTATAATAATGTATAGTAAGGTGAGAGAAATAATATTTTAATGTATAGTGGATAGTTGTATTAATATTGAGTGTGGGGCCATGTGTAGTGATTGTGGGTCACATCAATCCAAAAAGGGAAATGAATACTTTGTAATGGAACGGACCAAAATAACAAAATATATACGTATCTAGGGTACGGAAGGAGTATATTAGATGAGATCCAAACATTTTGAGGCAAACTCTATTTTCTTCTAAAAAAATAATCCACAACCAGAATCTTAATTTAAATCATGGATTTGCAAAATAAATGCAGCGTCACTACAAGCCATAGAAGACCAATCAAATTAAGAGATCATATATCCAATGAACATAAAATATTGACAAATAAATCAATAGAAAAAAAAAAGAATTTCATTTACAGAGACCAATCAAATTAAGAGATCATCTATCCAATTTATCCAATGAAGATAATATATTGACAAAGATCAATAAAAAGAAAGAATTTCATTTACAGATTCATTGTGTAATGAAAAATAGAATAAAAAAATTTTAAATAAGGAAAATTAGCAATATCTGTCTCCACCCTCTCTTCCTGAAATTTTTTTTTTATCGGACAAAGTTAGTTGTTAGTATAGTTAGTTCACTTGGTTCCTCTCTTCCTGCGATTAAGTCGTCATGATTGCAGTTTCCGATCTCTACAAATGGAAAAAGATCTAATTTGGAGCTTTCTATCACCTCCCGATTCGACGACTTTCTCTTCCCAGAATCATCAATAGATTCAACCAAATCGCTCTTAATTATACTCGAGCACTTTTACTTTGCACTCAATTCATTGAATATTCTTTTAATTTTTTGTATTTTGAGATTCTGCTTTCGTTCTCGATCTTAAACTCCTCTCATCACGTTTTATCGTAACAAACAATTGGATAATATATCTATTTCCTAAATAAGGTGTGCCGCTATATTTATGAAATAACACTTGTATGTATATCGAAATTGTATAGCGGGATGTGATCCTTTATCCATATTGGCAACTCACTTTTAATTTTGGTAATAAGTAACTTTTAATTAACTGCAGTTCACCCGATGCACTTAGCTAATCTCAACGGTTAGATTTATTTTTCATTTAATCTACAACACTCAATAAAATAAAATAATTAAAAATATAATTAATAACTACCCACTATATTCTTAATTTTCCCTCTAAACCTCCAGGTGCACCATGTTTATGTTATGTGGTGCGCCATGTTTATGGTGTAAATTAAGGATGTAGTAGTAGTTATAAAATTTATTTTTAATTATTTTAATTTATTGAGTGGTAAGAATTATTAAAAAAATAAATCTAACGGTTGAGATTATACAGGTGCACCGTAGTTAAACTCTTAATTTTGGTAATAATTTTCTCGAATTTAAAATTATTTTATCAAAATTAATACTAAGTTGAACTCTTTTAATTTTGGTAATAAGTACTCTTTTAATTTTGGTAATAAGAAACTTTTAATTTTGGTAATAAGTATCTTGAATTTAAATTTTTTTTATCAAAATTAATCAGTTGTGTTTATATGGGGTAACTTCTTGGTTTAGGATTGAAGGTAATTTTATTTTTGATAACTCACGATATTAATTAGGGTTCAACGGTAATTTTATTTTTGGTTATATCATGATTATTACAAACTTGTAATACAAGTTCCTCTAGCCCGTGTTTGATTTTTTTAGGATATATAATACATCCATCCATCGTTTTCTAAATCCGTTTCTCAAATCTCTATCCATCGTAAGATATAATTATTTCGATCTGCAACATGGTTTCTCAGGCGAAACCCCAGGTGAAAACTTGTTGTTACTTCTGTATCTTTTTGCTTAAAGAAACCTCAAATTTCGAAAATTCTTTACCTAGCTCTGCTTTATGAAAAATTATAGTTCAGTTCATTGAATGGATAAATTATTTGTGCGTCCATATAAATTAATTCTAGTGTTTTTAATTTATTTACAGATGGGATGCTGTTGGAATACAAATCTTGATGACAATAATTCAAGAATCATTAAACGCGAAAAGAAATATTCTTTGGGTTTGGACTTGGATATCGATTACTACGATGTATTCCATAGAAACATTAGAAGAAGTAGAGAAGGTAGTGAAGATGATTCATTCGGAAGTGAAGAATCAGACAATAGTGATTCTGAATCTGAAGGGGGTGAAGCTAATTCATTCGGAAGTTGATTCTGAAACAGAACAACAACTTCAAAGGCCAGACAGATTAACCCTCTCTGGTCTTTCACATGAGTTTGACTCAAGAAGGAAAAAACTCGACAAGCTGCGGCTTATGTACGAGGAGAAGTGTATGTCAATTCGTGAGATGCTAGAAAAGAGATATGATACTTACGACAAATTCTTTGAAGGTTCGTTTATGATCATCTCTGAGCCTAGCTACTTTGATGCTGTAATCTGTTTTCTCTGTTTTTTGTTTTTTTTTAATATTGAAATTGGCTGTTTGTGTTTCTGTTTTCAGAAGTAAGGAATCTTCTAGACATTGCAAGGGATCAAGCAATAGCGGTTTTGGAGCATCAAGAGATGTTGAATTTTGAGTTTGAAAATAAAAAAAGACGGCTCGATTGTTGGAGTGAAGAGCTTGAAGGGCGTGAGGTAGCTCTGTATGAGGAGAAGAGAAAGGTAATGAGATATACATTCTACATTGCATCAAAAGATGAACTTCACTTGGAAGATATGCCAACTCACTCCCGTGCTACAATTGGTGTAAAGAGGAAGCGTGAGACTAATCTACTAAGCGAGGCTGAAACCAAGGCCGTCGAGCTGTGTTGCATCAGGTTAAGAAAATTGACAGATGATGATGATGGAAATCCTCAGGTGAGTGAATCCCAATCCATTTTACTCATTATAATGCTGCATATTGATCTGTCATTATTTTAGTCATTTGTGTCGATTTTATTTCCATTATAGCCTATAGGGCAGGATTGATATTTTCTTTAGTTATGGAATTTATTCTGTACTTACATAACTATTTGTTGTTGTTTGCAGAGAATGCTCACTGAGAATGCTAAACTATTGGGAGGTGTTATAAGAAAATGGGGGGACAATGTTTATGATGCTGTGGTTGCAGCTCTTGGGTATAGTACTGGTGGAAATGGTATGGATTCAGAGATTTGGAATTTGGAAGAAGATCGGAAGGCGACTCATTCTGAAGTCATCAAACACATCTTCGCGCAACAAAAAACACTCGAGTCTGGAGTGGATGTGGGGAGGGTGCAATGGCGTGTTCAGCCCTCTTCGATCTTTATATTTCTAGAAAGCATTCGAAAGAAATTCTTCATTTAGATATCTAATCTAAAAGATTTGGCTCTCTTAATCTGTAATATCCATATTGCGGCATGTATAACATTTAACCCTGTTAAAAAATAAAATTCTTAATGCATCTTCAATTGTGCATGGTTGTATATCTGGAAGTACTTTGAAGGCTTTATGTTCTGAAGTCTTAAATGTATCATGTTTCCTATCAACTTCTCCTTATTCAAGCAGTTAGCTATTATCCAACTCTGATTATGATCTGTAAAACTGTGTGGTTATGATATGATGCTGAATTATCCCCTTTCAAAGGGACTTGAGAATCAATCAAATAACAGGGAGAAAGATGAATTAGGTGGGCTGGGCTGGTTGCCAAAATTTGCTTCTGAATTGCTAACTTGTTTTGCTCTGCTATTTCTGTCACACCCCAATTTTCATAATAAAGAAATTCCTATTTAATTTCATATATAGAACATTAAGTAGGGCGTGATAAAATGCTTTTAGTTATTGAAAAATAAATAAACGAGTATCCTAAGATAAAGGATTTAAAAATAAGGGACAAGTCCCATAAGTTTCATTGAACTTTAAACTATTAAGGCAAATATAAGCAACTCATTAAGGATTTAGTCCTATAAGTTCTTGCTACTTTGTTTTAAGAGGAGTAATTAGCAAAAAACCTTTAAGAAAAAAGGACTACAAGTTTATTTCCAAACTTATAACATAATAAACATATAAGACTTGTTAAAATTAAGCTAATGGAAACTAACACGCAGAATACAATCAACATGCGAATTTGCATAATCATCTAAGGACATGTTTAATAAAAAGGGCAACTCTGTACGTTTTAATAAAATTTTCTAAAAATATAAAGGATCGTCTTTATTTGCAAGGGAGGGAAAGAAAAATAATTATGATGAAAGGAATAGAAATTATTTATGATGAAAGAAATGACTAACTATCTTTAAGGTTTAATACATTTGAATTTATTATATTCCAAGTAGACAGAACAACAAACTTATTCATCCAACATTCTACTGTTTCCTAATTCTTGCAAAGACGAAGCATTTGATTAATCAAAAATCCACTTTCCAATATCACATGTTTCAATCCTCAAATAATGTGATCCCAACCTTATTTACTAATCCATAATAGAACCATAAACCATATGTACATCTAATATGCACAGGAATACGTCTATATATATGGATGTTTATACTCACAAATTTAATAACAAAGAAACAAGTGAGATCCCACCTACTCCTCATTAAAAGAAATAAAAATTACTAATCCAAATCTCGTCCCATTTCACATATTCAACAGCAAACGTATTATAAATTTCAACAGCCTAAAGACATGTAATGTTACTCAACTGTAATAAACCCAATTATTCGCAAGTTTCCACCAAATTTCGACAACAACTCGACATTTGTTTTATAATTAGAGTGAGTAACAAAAGCACAATTTGATATTTCATGCCATGAGTAAAAATGAGAATAAAACAGGGATGGCAAACTTATTAAAAAATTCATATAGTCTCCTCTTGCTCGACACATCCCCGCTCGTACGCTAGCACCTCGCTTTAATCTGAAAGGAAGGTAATTTGTTGGGGTGAGCGACCACAAGCTCAGTGAAAACTTTCATCATACTTATACATGTACGAATAATCCATATATAATAATTTAAATTTACTTACGAAACATTCCTGACATATTTATAAGGCACATTTTTAGTTCTTTATCCATGACTTATAAGATACGACATCGATTCGTTACCCGTGATAATAGCAAGGCACCACAATAGTCCCAACTCGTATTGCATATATGATTCACATAATCCAATTCCAGATCACAACAAGATGATGATAATATTTCACTTACAATAAGCTATCACACATGAAATATTTCACATATACAAGATGAGAGAAATCCCCGCCTTTTAACCACGTAAAAACCTTGGATTCGAGTAATGAACGTCGCGATCAAGATCCCTCGAAACCTAAAATCATATAACTATACGTTACTACCCATGACATGATATGTTTACAAAATTATTCAAATAGAATGAGGGTAGAAAAATTAAAAGGAATCGGCTAGAACTTTGATCGATGACAACAAAATGAGAAAAGAAGGAGACCGAAGGTACTGTTACCCTTCACTCTTGATACAAGTGCAGGAGCGTGAGGAGGAACTGTAGATGGTGTGTGAGAATGAAGAGAAGGGTTTAATTTATGCATTGAACAGCTGAATTAAAGTTCCAGAAATTGATGGTGTGTGAGAATGAAGAGAAGGGTTTAATTTATGCATTGAACAGCTGAATTAAAGTTCCAGAAATTGACGCTAAGGTTGGTCAAATTTTCCATAATTGTAAGAATGAATTTTTGGGAATGATTGCAGGGAAATAACTCCCTTGCATAATGGTCGTGATTTGATGTTCTTTTGAACAGAAGGATTCTTTCCTATTAATGAGGGAATATCTAAATCTGTTTCTTCTTCTTTATTGACAGGGTTTGAATAACAATTGGGCTGGACCAAGATTTATGCTTATTTTGGGTCTCTAAGAGTTGGGCTATAATTGGATTCATGTATAAAATTGTATGGGTTGTTACAATTTCAGAGTCATGTTAGTCTTAATTCTTAAATGATCTTTAAATATCGTCCTGGTATAATTTTCTGGATGTAGCTCGAATTACATCCAACTAAAATACTACATTAAATTTAAAAGAATCATTTTGACATATGGTCATAGGAAGAATCACCATGCCCATATCTTGCAAATCAGTGTAAATGCCCCTTAATTTCTCCCCATTTCTGAAAATGTAAATAGATTATAGAAAGCAATTGTACAATGTATAATAGTACAATAAATCAAAAGCACAAAGTGCAAGAAATTCTAAACACCAACTCTTGTAGTGAAAACTAAGGCTAATTCCTATCAACTCCCAAGAAACAATATGGAGTAATCAAACAGCAATGAAGCTGCCAATATACAATCTAAGCAATCAAATCCCAGTAGCACAATACCAACACTCAGGGCATGTCTAATGGGGGCAGAGATGCAATATTCCTAATTCCCAAGGAGAGCACAGTAGCAATACACACAACTCCGCAACAGAAATACATAGAACAGCAATCAGTCATTTGCCTCAATACTGCAGATAATTTGACACACTGACAAATAACTCGTAGCAAGCAGCAGAAATAGCATAAAAAAAAGCTGTCACACGGTGCTTGATGAGTAATCTGAAATTGGTGGTAGCAATAACAGCCAACATCCAAACAACAGCAGAGAAGCAATACACAAGACTCGGCAGGAGCAAGAATAACAGAAACCAGCCATTCGCTGCATACATCAGTATAAAATCATACATACTACCAAAGAATAGTGGACACATCAACCAAGTGGATCAGCATGGTATTAGCAAAGCAATACACAGCACACATCCCTCAGCTAATCACTACAAGACAATGCTTTCAAAAGGAAGCAGCAACAATTGAGTGCCGTCTCCAGCAGCCAGCACTCAGAATCCACAATATGCAGAGTGAAACGATGTACAACAAACCCAGGAAGAAGGGGAGCCAAGCCTCACACTAACCACCTCTGAAGCATCGATGGTACCAGAAACTTGGATCAAGCCTCCCTCAGGCGACCCATCTGCCTCAATGGGCTCAGAGCAACAGGGGAGCCTCTAATTAGTTGCAATGTCTGGAGAGACCACTACTTGCATATCAACCCCAACAGCGGGACAGCAAGGGCAAATATCTGAAACTAAGACAGAGAGGAAGGGAGAATAACCGCCGACGGCGCACGCTTAGGGCTGCGCCGCACTGGTTCGAGATCCAACCAAATCGAGGCTAGGTCACACTCAATCGAGAACTCAACCTTCGAGGGGAATGCGAACGGACTCAAGGAGAGTTCGTCGCTGGCAGTAGAAAAGCTATTGCAACCAAACCAGTGGTGGCAGGCTGGGCATCCACGCACAGACCCGGTTTGGAGCTCATTGAGCAACGGGGTCAAAGAGGCGAGAGTGGCAGGTCTTTACGCGCAGCCGGCTACACCGGACACCTGCCCCTTGCCGGAAATAGGCCATGGATTAGGGTTTATAAAGAGAAATGAGAACCAATTAATTTCTCCCCATTTCGTTTTCTGTAGACTGTTACCAGAAGTAGACATGCACATTTAACCGAAACCGCCGGTTCCAATCGGAACCGGAACCGGCGGTTTATGAACCGGCCATTTGGAACCGAAACCGTGAAGTATACGGTTCGGTTCTGGTTCTAGATTTTAAAAAACCGAAACCGTCGGTTAAAACCGCTGGTTTTTTTTGGTTTTTATTATTTTTTAATTTTTTTAGTTTCGAAATTAACGGGCGAGATTAAATGGCCGTTTGAAATGAACGGACGGATCAAAACTAGTCGTTGGGGGCTGAACCGGCGGTTCCAGTTCACGCCTGAACCGGCAGTTTGGGCTCCAAAATTTAAATTTTAAGAATTTGAATGGACGCGCCCGATTTGCTGCCCGTTGGAGATGAACGGCCGAGATCGTCACCGCTCCCATCCCGCTCCGGTTCGGAATAGTAGAACTGGAGGTTTCGGTTTCCGGTTTGAACCGCCGGTTTGCCGAACCAATTTTTTTTTTTCAATGGCTTGGATTAATTTAATTTGAAATGGATGGTTGGGATCATTTTGCATCCTCTATAAATACCCTTTGTTGGGGTTCATTTGAGCACACAACAATACATATTTCTACTTCTTCTTCTTCTACAAGTCTACATCATTCTTGAATCTTGATCCCATTTCCAATATTTCTATACTACTCTCTCTCTCTCTCTCTCAATTTGTGCTCTAATTTTTTTTTTTCAAGTTCAAGTTTCATTACTTCATAAGTTCAAATCATTCTCTTAGTTCCAATTCCAAATTTCCAACTTCCAAGTTTCTTAGATTAGTGTTAGTTTCATAATTTTCATTCTCACTTCTTATTTCATACTTACTAGTTACTTGTTAGTTACTACTTTACTTCTTCTATTACTACACTACAAAAAAAAAATCCAAAAAAAATGCCAAGGAGAGGTTCTTCTTCTTCCGGTGTCGGTTCTTCCTCACAATCTTCTAGAGGAAAAAATATTGCCAACATAGACAATTATCCACCACCGGCTCCATCACCAAATCAACAATTTCCATCACCACCACTACATCCTTAATTTCCTCCGGATATTTCTATCCACCCTTATTTCTATGATTTAAATTATAGAAACATACTTGGAGATGATATCGAGTCCGACGAAGATGATATTCAAATTCAAAGACAACAAAATGAGGAAGGTAGCTAACCAAGTTCGGGTGGAGAAGGTGCAAGTGGAGTTGGAGTCGGAGTAGGAGGCGGAGGTGGATCATCACCCGGACCCAGAGCATCACCCGGAGCAACAAGTCAAAGTTCTCAATAAACTCTACGTTCGGATATATTCACCATTCACTTCAAGAAATAAGCTCTTGAAAATTCATCAAATTATAAAGTAAGTTGCAACTATTGTGGCACCAATTATAAATTCAAGCATGGTGGAGGATATGGAACTTTCATCAAGCATTTGCAAAAGAAGCATCCGGATAAGATTGGCATAGCAACAAATCAAACGCAATTAGGAAGAGGATTCACGGGGTCTTCGTCGGGAGGAGAAGGAGGTTCTTCGGGAGGTAATGCTCCTTTTAAATTTAATGAGCCAAATTATTTGAGATATTATCTTAAACTTATGTGCACCAAAAATTTGCCTTTCAACTTTGCGAAAAATAGTTTTTTCAAAATTGGGTCAATC
The DNA here is from genome assembly GCA_023678885.1 of Pogostemon cablin. NCBI lineage: Eukaryota > Viridiplantae > Streptophyta > Magnoliopsida > Lamiales > Lamiaceae > Pogostemon > Pogostemon cablin. The sequence continues at coordinate 35,184,756 of CM042965.1, read as the reverse complement.
TCACTTTAAATCCTCAAGCTCCACAATTGCATCGTAATAAATATACAAATGGTCTTATAAAAGTTGTTTTGGAGTATAAATTAATTTTAAAGCAAATTTTAACAAATTTACCTCATAAAATTTCTATATGTTCGGATATTTGGAGTAATGCTTGGCAACGTGCGGATTATATGAGTATTACTTGTCATTGGATTGATAGTTCATGAACTATGCAAAAACGATTAATTACTTATAGAGCTTTTGATGTTCCACATACCGCCGTAAATATTGCTCATAAAATTAATACTATTTTTCAAGAGTATAATTTGATCACAAAAATTTTTACAATTTTATTTGATAATGCTAGTACTAAAACGGCTAGTTTAGAAACTCTTATTAACATTTGTAAACCATCAATTGGTGGTAGGTTTTTTCATGTTAGATGAATTTGCCATATATTGAATTTATGTATTCAAGATGCATTACAATCGTTGAAAGAACATATTAGTCCTATTAAAGATGCTATTTGGTATATAATGACACTCCGTGACAAAAAGATGGAAAAGATATTGTCAATCTATTAATATTCATCCTAAAAATTTTCCTTTGGATATTTCTATTCGTTGGAATTCAACTTATAAAATGTTACAAGCATCTTTTCAATATAGAGAGCATATATGCAATTTTTATGCACTTAAACCCCCCGGTCATACTTTATTTGCTAATCAATGGGATACATGCACAACTTTATGTGAAGCTTTGTAAATTTTTAATGAAGCTAGCGAAGAATTATCCGATGTTTATTATCCTACTACTAATATTGTTGTTGATAATTGTGTTAAAATTGCCATTACTTTTAGTGCTAATGAAACAAATCCAATTTTACATGATACTATTCTTTCAATGAAATCAAAATGGTTAAAGTATTTTTTTAATATTCCGGACTTGTGTTTACTTACTAAATTGTTAGACCCACGTATTAGAATGGATAGTTTGGAAGAATTGTTAACACTTTATTATGATCATTTGTATGCTAATTGTGATTTAGACACTAGACGACAAGCTCTTGATCCTAAAGACATAGTAGGTAACACTTATCAACTCTTAAGGGAACTTTTTAGTGAATATAAACAACAACATAGTTCTTCTAGTGATGATCAATCTAGTGGTGATGATAGTAGTGGAAGTGGTGATAGTTCTAGAAAGTATCAAATTTTTGAGAAATTTTATAACTTTTATGATTCTAGATCTCAAAAACGTGCAAGGGCTCAATCTAATCCTTTTCAAGAACTTGATTCTTATTTTACTAACACATTTGAGTTTGAAGAGAACTTTGATATTTTGTGGTGGTGGTCAAGGAGAGTTCAATCCTTTCCTATTTTATCATTAATTGTAAAAGAGATCTTTGCGGCTCCCGCCTATACCGTTGCCGTCGAAGAAGCATTTAGCCTTGGTGGACTTGTTTTGGATCCTCAACGATCCAATTTAAGTATTAAAAATTTACAAAATCTATGTTTGTTTGATGATTGGTCAAAAGCGGAAGATCGAACTCAACACAAAGATGGTGATTACGTGACGGATGAAGACATCAATACGGAAGGAGAGTGACATTGATATCACCACCCGAGTCACGACCACCGTCTGACAAGATAAGTAGAGGTAAGTTATGAGAACTACGTGGGCTTTGATTCCTTTTGGGGATACGTAGACAATTTAAATTTAAGTTTCAAGTTGATATTCGAAATTCAAATTGAAACTTCAAATTTAAACTACAGTCCTTTTTTTTCTTTTTTTCCCTTTTATTTTGTGTATTGTAATTTGTATAATGAAATTTTTTTAGTGTTGTTATAAATTGAAATTGTAAGATTTTATAGTACATTTGTAAATTGTAAATTTGTAATGATAATGGACAATTTATTGTTAATATGTTATCATCTTATTCTAAAATTTAGATTATCAATATTCAATGTTTTTAATAAATTATTATGTTTTATAGAATATTATAATTTATCTACTTCCAAGTTCAAATATCAAAATTCAAATGATATTGTTTTTAAAAAGATAAAAATTTACAAATGCAAATTAAATTTCAAACTTTGATTTAAAACTTAAAAATTGAATTATTAAAATATTAAAACTTAAAAAACAAAAAAATCGATTCCACAGAAAAAAAAACTGGGAATTGGCGGTTCCAAAACCGAACCGAAACCATAGGATAGCCAGTTCGGTTCCGGTTCCGGTTCTGTATTTCCGAGAACCAGAACCGGCGGTTCCGAACCATCGTGCATGTCTAACCAAAAGTACATACTAACATTTTTGTAGTGTCAATATCTAAAATACCCAAAATTCAATGTAAAATTTTAATTTTGCCAATCATTGAAAAAAGTTATTAATTCTACCCATGTGTCACATTTTGGATAGTTTTGCCCTTGAAATTTTTTTTTTGAAAAGTCAGACTGGTCAGCCGGTCAAACGGGTCAACTGGTCAAAACTTTTACTTATCGGTAACCATGTCGGTATCCATGTAGGTGACTATGAAGGTAACCATGTAGGTAAACATGTCGGTATACAACTTCATTTCAACTTAATTTTTCTCATATTCCTCATGCTTCAAAATGGTATTAGAGCCCTAGGTTTATTTATTTATGAATGGAAATTTTATTATTATATACTTATATCACTTAACGAGAGGAGAGTTTCAAGAAATATGGATCCGAACGAAAGTTCGACATTCGAGAGTGACAGGACTATTAGCCCTGTTCAAAGCTGGAGCAACAGGGACTTCTGACCTGTTGGATATGACGAGACAAGCAGCTCTATACAACAATAGTATAAAGTGTTGTATAGACAATATGCAGAGAAAGAATACGAGGATGCCGATCTATTTTGGGATTATCTCGATCAAATGTGGAAACTGGCCGACGCCCGTGCAAACCACACCAAAGAGGAACATCTGGAGGAAGGCCACCAGATGGAGATAAGATACTTCAAAGAAGTATCAAGAAACATAGTGGAACTCCAAAGTTTCACTGATGGAGATAAGATACTTCAAAGAAGTATCAAGAAACATAGTGGAACTCCGAAGTTTCACTGAGATCCATGGATGTGTTCCCAAACACGAACAATGGAGGAGATGACCAAACCAGGGTTCGAGGGATATCTGCAAGCCATATCACTTTTCACATTGGACAGAATGACAGAGTGGAAAGAAATCGAGGCAAATAACTCTAAGATGAACCAAGGTCTTAGAGAATTGCAGAAGACGGTGAGATTCTTTGGAGAATATTGCCAAAACATGTCCAAGACGGTAGCTGAGATCAGCTTCTAGATGGATAAAATAGAGACATTGCAAAACAAACAACTTGATCTCATCAAGCAACTGAAAGATCAAGTAATGTCCCTGGAAACCAAGGTGATGGGGAGAAAGCCAGGAGGAAGGTTGCCAGCAACCTTCGGAATAGAACCCTTTTGCACCAAAAGGGGAAGACGACAAAGGTCACAAGGCCAAATTCCGAAAGCGAGAAAATGATTGCAATCCTTCGAGGAGAATCCACCTCCCCGGATGGAAAGAAACCAATCGTAGAGGTAATCCAAAAGCCAAAAAAGTTCACAACCAAAGGTGAACTGAAATGCCCAGAAGGATGAAGAGGAGTCGAAGTAATATTCGATATCACCAAAAAGGTAAACTCTATTCCTTGTGATGTATTGTATTATCTTCAACAATAAACAACTAGGAGATACCAAGGACAGCTCAAACTTGGTGATCTTGAGCTGATAATCAGGGAGTCGCAGGAAGATTTCCAAAACAACTAGTGCTGGGATTGGAGTTTCTTAAGGATCACAAACCTTGGGAACGATTACAAGATGGAATGGAGTTTACGGTCAAGGGAAAAAGATACAAGGTTTACTAATAGAGGCTCGGGCTTATAAGCTCTGATCCACCCATGGCCACAAGTCCATTTTCAATATATATCACCGTCGGGATGATATATAAGGAGCATCGTGTGGAGGATTTTGAGGCATACATTGATTCATGAGCCAGAATCTGCACAACAAAAGAAGGAGTCTTTCCTAAAGACTCAGGTGAAGAATTACCAACAGTATTAGGAAAAGATTTCTCTCAGAGGGTGCTAATACTTAACAGATGAATCAAGCAGGCAGAAATCATGATCAGAGAAGCAGATCATACCCCATGGCACAAGATGAAAACTCCACCAATATATTTTCATGACACCGGAGTGGATATTCTATTATGAAATAATTTTCTACAGACATTCAAGCGTTTTACCCAAAAAAATACAACAAGGAGGCTTATTATCACAACTCTTTGTGAACATAAGATCATCACACCAAGACTGCGTAATGCATTTCAAAAAAAAATATCAATCAAATTTCGCAGCAAGCGTAGTGTTGAAGGAAGACTTAGCCATCTAAAGATGAATGATCAACGGAGATATGGCAAAGCAGTAGTTCAAATGAGAACCGAGACCAGAGGAGGATAGAAGATGGAGATACTAAAAGAAAACACAATCCACCTTCTCAAGGAAAGCTTAGGAGAAAGCTTACAGAAAGACGCCACAATCGAAGAGCAAACATCTTTGGAGGACATCAAAAGAAAGATACAGAGGAATTTCAACGAGGATCCTCTAGCCTGGTGGAACAAAACGAGCTCAAAGCCTCACTCAAAGTAAAAGAAGAAAAGGAGCATGAGTTCGTGAGATACAAGCCTATCCTGATGAATCAAGAAGATCGGAAGGATATGCAGCAAATACTTAAGGAACATCTAGACCTTAAGTCGATATCCCCAGGAGTATCTCCATACAGTAGTCCAGGATTTCTAGTTTGAAATCATAGGAAAGTTAAGCGGGGGAAGCCGAGACTTGTGATCAACTACAAATGGATCAACAACATCTTGGAGTTCGACGTATACTATATACCAAGTAAGGAACACTTGGTTAACTGTATCAAGAATGCCAAGGTATTCTCCAAGTTTGATTGCAAATATGGATTCTACCAGATTATGATGGAAGAATGGAGCAAGAAGCTCACAGCCTTTTCCACACCACAAGGTCATTATATCTGGAATGTCATGTCTATGGGCTTGGCGAATGCACCCCAGATATACCAAATGAAGATGGATAATCTCTTCAAATATTATTTCTCATTCATGTTTGTTTATGTGGATGACATCCTCATAGCCTCAAAGAACATGAAGGAGCATTTGGCGTATCTCGAAGTATTTTCAAAAGTATGTCACAAGGAAGGATTGGTGCTTTCTGAAAAGAAAGCAGCAATTGCAATAAGGCAGATCGAGTTTCTTGGAGTTGAGATCGATGAGTCCGAAATTATTCTACAACCATACATTGTAGAAAAGGTTCAAGGATTTCCTGAAGATTTCAAGGACAAGAAACAACTCCAAAGCTTCTTAGGAGTTGTCAACTTTGTTGTAATGTTCATCAATAATCTAGCGCAATGCAGGAAGGTGTTCAGTCCTCTGTTGAAAAAAGATATTGAATTCAAATGGGAGGAATCACACCGAGCAATGGTTAAACAACTAAAGGAGATTTGCAAAAAGCTCCCCAAGTCAGCTATACCGAATGATGAGGATGAACTGGTACTCTACACAGACGCCATCGACCATTGGTGGACAGCAGTTCTTACCAAGTCCACACCTGAAGGAGAAGTGTCATGCCGATACTATAACGGACTCTTCGCGGAGAATGAAGCGAAGAGGTGGCACATCAATGAAAAGGAATTCTTTACGATTCGGAAGGCGTTTAAAAAATGGCCGCTATTTCTTCTTGCGAAGAAATTCATCCTTAAAATTGATAACACAAGCGTCAAAGCCTTTTTGAAAAATAAAATTGAATCTAAATAGAAAAAGGCTAGACTATTAAGATGGGAAGCAGAATGCCAATATTATGATTTTGATATTGTCATTATTAAATCTGTTAATAATGTTTTGGCAGATTTCCTGATGAGAGATGGAGGGAGCTGAAATAGACTCCATCCTGACTGTTTCAAGGCACTTGATGGACAACCTAGAGTTGCTCCAAAGGGAATTCGAGAATCTAGCACTCAATACAATGCGTGCTGGAAAATTACAAGGAAGTGATCATACCAAAGTGTCTAATCGCTTATAAGTTTGTATTCGCAACAATGCGAGTCTCTTTGAGTCATTACGAGAGCCACTCCTCCGAGCTGTTGATGGCAATAGCAATCGACAAAAGGAGAGTAGTCAAGAATGGGGCTCTAAACCCAGAGCAGGGGATTCAAATACCCCTGGCACGAGTTCTAGATTGGAACCTCCAAAAGAGGAACCAATCCAAGAAAAAGTCGAGGCTCCTGAATCACATCTTGAGCCTTCGAATCAACCCAGCACCTCTGGGGTCAAAGAGGGAGAGATCAACCTCAGGCCTATGACGGACACTGCTAAGGTTGGTATTAACTTAGCTGATTTCTCTTATTGGCAAGATTATTAGGCCAGTTGGGAGAAATTAAACACCAGACAAGGAATCCGATCGGAGAATGCTGGGTGGATATATTTGGAAAATATCCCCGAGTTTAGATGCGAGAAGGCTCAAATCCAAATGATGTGAAACTATGGTATGATTTTGGAGCGTTAGCTTCAATATATAATGTTGCACCAGGCTTCCCAGCGCTTTCAAAATTGCCAAAATGGCTGGGAAAAATAGTTTTCAAAGCATGGAAAAACAACGCAACTCTATCCAGAGGCGATATATTGGAGCTTTATTTCACTAGTGCGGCTCCAGAATCAATTGGAAAAGGCAACCACGAGGCCTTCCATCTCATCAAGCTAAGAAGATCCGATGTCTCAACATCAAATAAGATCAAGGAGTCTACTGGAAAGGAACTAGTCATAGTTTCTACCTTTTCTGAAGAACAGATCTCTACGCGAAGAGCGAGGGATTTGTTCGCCTACATTAAAGAAATGGTGGAGGTAAAGTTCCCATTCAAGTTCGAGCACAGGTCTTTGAATGGATTTTTTCTGCTAAACACTTTAACAGGAAAAAAGACAGGATTTGCTGAGAAGGCCTTCCAAGAAAAACAAGACCTTTGGAGAAACAAGATTCCGGTGAGCAAACAAACTTATCGAAAGTATTGTAACATGGCCCATTTTGGGCAATGGACAAACAAAGTATGCACCAGCTGTACCACCCAAACTGAACTAGAGTTTGGAAAGGGAATAAGGTTGAGCATAGGGATGATCAGAACTGCTGAGCCACCCTCAGCAAAAGAGACACGTGGAAAGAAGAGGGTAAAATCTCTTCAGATTACCCAGAGCCTGGAGAATCATCAGCACCAAAGAAGACAAATGACTTTTCAAAAAAGCAAGAGTCAGATGACTTTTTTGAAAGGGTAAAAGGACATGTAACCCACAAGAAGGATGGCCCACAAGAAAGCATCCAATAAAGAAGAGGGACCAGCCAACCACTAAAAGAAATCAAAGGAAGTGGACATGGCCAGCTAATAAAGAAGGGCATCCAAAGCAGCCAAAAGCATCCAAGACATGTGACGTAATCAGTGACGTCATAAGAAATAGGGAGGCTTTGGAATCCAGATTTCAAGTCCACAAGCCCCTATAAATAGAGAGTACGAGGAAGCAGAAGGCATCAACCATTCCCCTCTATTTTCTCTCATTCAATAAGCATTGTAGTCTCCTTTCTTTTCTTGTATGAGGGTTTCCATTTCAGCTACCATAGGTAGCTAGAGGAGTCTTCTCCTTTTATTTAAGTAGTATGAGTGTGTAAAAAAATTTCCATTCCATAAATAAATAGTCTTGGGCTACTGCTCGAATTATGAACCTTCTATTATATTCTGCAACTTTAATCTCCATATTTTTCGACGAAAAACAGTAGCAGCATCCTGTACACTCGGTGTAGAAAATGAACCAGGATTGTGTTGAGGTCCGTTGAAGGAACGGGATTGAACCATCACACTGCGGGGTGCATGGTTGGTTGTGAAGAGCAGTTGTAAAATCTCCCGGATACGCGGTGGATTGACAGTAAAAAAAGGTAATGTTGCTATTTCAAATCAGTTAATTACAAGATTAATGTTGTTTATTAATGTACGGAAGCATTATGCGTCTGATATGGTCGTAATGGACTATGTCTATTTTGAGGAAAAGAAAATTATTAAAATTGAGTTAAAATGAGTTTAAACCGACAAGCATGCCATGCTGGCAGCCATGTAAGCCACCATTATGGTAGTCAACAAAGTTACTGACACAGGGGTATTAAAGTCAAAAAAAGTTATTATTCATAGGAGAGAGAAAAAGTGTTGGTATTAAAATAAAACTTTGAATTTTGGGTATTTTAAAAGTTCTCTCTTTTTTATATTAGTCCTCCGAGTTTACGTTGCCTTCAAATTTGTGAAAATGTCCAATAACTTTGGTCGATACAAACTTTGATCGAGTACTTTATATATATCCTCCGTCCCACATTTACTTGTACTGTTACTTAAATACGGAATTTAAAAAAGTTATTTTTTATCAAATTAATTGATTTGTGGAAGGTATCGTACTATCTTTAGGTAATAAATAAATATAAAGAACTTTATAAATATATGTTAGGTGAGAGTGGTAAATTTATAATTAAGATATACTTCTTCCGACTCATATCAATATGGTCTTTTTCTTTTTGCACTAATTAAGATATACTTCTTCCGTCTCATATCTATAGGGTCTTTTGCTTTTTGCACCTAAATTAAGGAGTATTATTATTTAATTTGCAGTGGGTAATTAGTTGTATTAGTGGGAGTGTGTGAGTCCCATATTTTAATTTTATTAGTGGGTGTGTGTAGGTTCCATGTGTATAAAAAAAGAAATAAGACTCTTTAAGTGAGACGCCAAAATGAGAAAAAATACCCTTTTTGAAGGAGACGCAGGGAGTAATTTTAAGGTTATGAATTGATGTGATTTTTTTTTTCGTGATGCAATTTAATGTGTGACCAACGAAAATGGAAAATTTTGAATTTATTGTGGATCTGAGTATATTTTTACTGTATGTCTATGACACCATCCGACCAAACATTCTTTTTTAAAATCCTTTCTCATTCCTCACCTCAAAACCCCCCAGCCCCTAAAATTTTGATCGACTAAGTTTTTACTTCATAGATTTTTTATCCCATAACTTTTAATTTTTTTCAATTTTAATCTCTTTTAAAAAAACTCATAGATATTGGACTTCTAAGTCAATAAATTCTCAAAAGACTAAAATTGCAAAAGCAAAAGTTATGGGATTGAAAATGATATAAAATTATTTCAATAAAAAATAGGGTAAATTATCAAAACCCCCTCGAGGTTTGTCCAAACTACCAAATAAACTCCGTGATTTGAAAATTTTCCAATTACCCCCTTTAACTTGTTTTTTATTTGAACGTTAATAAAAATATATTTTTCTTAAAATAAAGAATGATGAAAATGACATCAAGACCCATATATTTAACATTGTATTTTTAAATTTCACTATTATTTTTAAAAAATATTTTTTAATGGAGGCAATTGGTAATTTTTCAAACCACGAGGTTTATTTGGTAATTTGGACAAACCTCGAGAGAAGTTTTGATAATTTACCTAAAAAAAAAAAGTAAAAAGTTACAAGATCAAATTGGATCAACTAAAATTGATATTATCTCCTTCAAGCAAATTGCTTTCAGTTGATTTATAAAGGAAATTAGAACTAATGTTTGAGAACTAAAATCATAACCAGATAGCAAATTAAGGTGATTCAAAGCAAAATGACTATAATAAATAAAGGTACAAAAAAGTTCAATTACCCCATAATAAGGTATGCAACACTTGCTAGCATATATTTTACTTGCGGAAAAGGAGATTTGGACACAAAAATGCAATTGTAAGCTATATAAATATGACTCCTTTTTTTGTGTGCTTGGAACATATAAGCGAGTAATAGTCTAACATTCTACCTTGTCGAAGTTTTCTATGTCATGTTGTATGTACACCGGGTATTTTATTTACTCATTTGTCTTTAAAGTTTAACTTTAGGTTTTACTGTATTTTCACTTCTAAGGAGGCGCTTGGTTCAAATTCTGGAATGACAATGGTAATGAGAATCATTGATGAAGGTAATGGCAATGGGAATGAAAGTGATTGAAGGGGTGGGGATATACATTAAATTTAGGGGAATAATTGAGGGATTTGAATTCTCATTACCCCTAACCAAGCATGAGGAATGAGAGTCAATACTATTTTATTCCCATTACCCTCTCTTAATACCTCTAACCAAGCGCCGCCTAAATTCTTTTTTGGTACCTTTTATATTTAGCCTTTAGGGTTCATCCTTTACTTGCTTGAATTGATCAATTTTAATCCAATATCTTTCATATATTCTCTTTTAGTCCTTTTACGATATTTTTATTTTCAAAATTTATAGGACTTTTAAGAATTGTGTGAGTTCTGAAAAGTTTTTTGTATTCATATAAATTTGATGAAAGAGTAAATTTTTCTTTTTTCTAAAAAAAACTGTATTTCTTATTTTGATTCAGGCACTTCGATCAACAGGACCTCACTTGCATATAATTAAGTGAGAAAATGAAAGTTAACCCTTATCCTATTTTGTATGGTCCTTAAATTATAAAGGTGAAGTTGCTATTATAAAATGTGAAATTATAATTATATTCTAAAATTAAATTAAAAAAAAATCTTTATGTTGTTATGTTATCCTAACATTAAAACAACACCGTTTTATACAGCGGTAGTTAAATTTTTTTAATAGATAAAATTTTAGAAGAGCATATTATGATAGACTTTAAATGTGGATCCACCAATTATGTATTCAACGCCCTGTAGTTTTATGAGCTAGTTACTCATGTGGGTGTTATATGGTTTTAGAATACATTGGTTTAGTGGGAGTCTATATTTATTGTTCTTTAAAGTTTTCAAGACACTTTGATTTGGATAATTCGGTTTTCTACAGAATTAAGTTGATGGTTTTGAATTCATTGTGAATTCACTTAAGATAATTTTTCATTTTGTAATATTTTACATTATGGATTGATCTCACTAAGGATTAAAGTTGGACCAGTTGGAAATAGACATGATGTTGATCACATTTGATATGTAATTTCTATGCTACTCACCATATTTGATCTATGTCATTGAGTATATTGATATTGGTAATTGTCGGGGTTTAACCACGATTTGTAATATGGTGAATGCCGCGGTAGTTCCATAGTAGTATATGAGATGGACCAGATTGTAAAGTATAACCTAAAGAGGAATAACATAAAGTTGCGCAACTAAGGACTCTTGATATAATTGCTTTGGGAATAATATATAGCCCAAGTGAGAGATTGTTGGAAATTTTTAATTTTCATTATAATCTAATTATGGGCAATATATTATTATATAATTATATTAGCTATTCAATTATTTTATGGACTTAATTAAGTGATCCAATTAAGATTAAAAGTCCATGGGCTATAATAATAATTAATATGGGTCAATTGAGTAGATATCCAATACTACGTGACTAGGTGAATATGGGTGGTCTAGTCAAGTAGTATATAAAAGCTCCCGATTATGGTCCCCAATATACTAAGCCGCACATGGTCTTCCCTTCTCCCCATCGAGAGGGATTACTGCGGTCCCCATAAGGAATTAGGAGGCTTAGTTGAGGAAGACCATAATACCCGATCTCCGAGTTCGTGTTCCGCCTTAAGAACTCCATGGATTAAGGTACGCTTTCGCTATATGGTGTAGATCTCGTTAATCATAATAGAGTTAAGGTTTTTTGGATTAATTTCCAACAAGTGGTATCAGAGTCACCCTATGTATGATTCTCTGAGATCTAATGAAATTAAATTTTTAATCATATATGTTTAATTATTTATTTAATATTGTGTTACGATTAATTATTTAATTTAGTTTAATCGCATATAAGGTTGGATGTATAGTTTTGAAATTCTGGTGTTAAACTTCAGTGAATTTCATGCGCTATTCGTAATATTTTTAGAAAATCGGTGACAAACAATTACTTAGAAATGGTACTATGTATTGTATTTCAATTATCTATGCTCACCTTTTAAGAATTTAAATGATTATGTCATTTTAATAATTAATGGCATGTGATCTGCCAAGTATAATTCAATACGTATGTGCAAGCTTCAGATTGGTTATAAATGATCTTTTTTTTCACAATTGTTATTGCGTGAAAATATGTCTGATCTCATTTTATCTATTTGGTTAATGATTTTGGTTTTGATAATTGAGATTAGTAATTTTTGGCTAATTATTAGCTGTGCACCTTTTTAATAAAGATTTCGACCCTTAAATAATGCTGGTGTCATCATTAGTAACAATTTCAAATTTTATTATTGATATTTATGGAATTAAAATTTTGTATCAGTAAATGGTTTTATGACAATTAGCAATTCTTATGTACATATGCAAATGGAAACGTACAATTGGTATTGTGCTAAAATCAATTATGGGAAGGATTTTGTTTTTAGTTAATCAATTGAATTATTGTTCACATTGATTAATTGATTGTTAATAATTATTGATCGATAACATATTTGGGTAAGTTAATTATCAAATTTTGTTGAGGCAAGTTGATATTATATTTCAATAATTTATGAGAAAATATTTGCCTCATTTAATTTTTTAAATTAGGATTTGAAATTTTTAATTAAGTTAAGAATCTTTCAATTATTTTGAATTTGTGAAAATCATCTAATATTCCATTGAATAGTGGAATTTAATTAAATTTAAATTTGGGGAGGCATTTTTAAATGCCGTCAATTAAACATAAATATTTATTTTAAATATTTGTTTAATTGGTCTAGTAATTTTCAATCTGGTCAATCAAAGCATCATGTTGTCATAGCAGCCTCTGTGTGTGGAGTGCGACTTTATTGAAATTACATAGATGGGTGTGGTATTATTTATGTGTTCTATATTCGGCCCAAAGGTAGGCACAGTTTGACGGAATAATAACACACGTGTGATGATAATTATGTGATAATTATTTTAAATTATTCATGTGAACATTAGCCGGTCCAAATATAGACTTTTGTTTGACAGAACTTATTATCAGTACTTGATTATTATACCAAGATTACCCCTGCAGTTAATTTTTGTCCAAAGACGAGGTTAATGTTGCACAAGGTGTCTTGTGATGGGTCCCAACTAGTATCACTAGTCATAATTTATTTTATGACATGTATGTTGCGAGTGTATTTTCATGCGGGTATTGATCGGCCCAAAGGTAGATTAATATTTGGCCTGAAATACACAAGCACCTGTAGTGGTAAATACGTGATAATTATTTGTTTGACATGTGAGTAATAAGTTGGCCCAAAGGAAGACTATTGTTTGACAGTTTTTATTGTCAGTATTTGATTACTACAAAGAGGGTGTCACTTGCAAGTTAGTATTGTTGTCATTGGACTTGATACTAATGTTGTGCTCGATTCCTTGAGATGATTCTAAACTATTTAAAATTTGAAAGATTATAAAGTTTAGTGCAAGCATGATAATCATTTTGGATTAATTCTCTGTACAATTAAGAAGTCTGTTAATTAAGTTTAACCTATATCAACAACAAAATCAAACATGATGAGAACTTTGATGAGTGTGTAAATTCACAAGTATGGCACTTGATTTGGTGCTAGTTTAGGAGAGTTTTGAGGTGGAAATAGGTGGGAAATCTATATATATTGTGAATTAGCATGAATCAAGTGTTAGTGGAGCTATTTGAGTGTTTTATAGCAAAATCGGAGTGGAAGCGCCAAGAATCGAAGAGACAAAGTTGAGGCAACACAAACCGCCAAGAAAGAGGTGGGTTCAACCTGTTGGAGGAGGGTTCGACCTCTCCAGCAGGTCGAACCAGGCGTTATGAACCTTACGGAAGAGGGTTCGACCATGACTCAATGGTTCAACATGTTCATCAAGTCGAACCAAGGTCGAACCAGTTTGTTCTAAGATCAATCATGGGCAAGAGCCGCTTCGGTAGTTTTAGGGTTATGAAGATTTCATGAGTTAATTTATCTTTCGTGTGTAAAATTCCGTACAACACTACTTGTGGTTTAGTTTATATAAGATTACGCGTTTTTAATCCATACTCATAGTCGTTTTGTGCATCAATAATCGTTGTGTAGAGTCTGAATACGTAACATGGTTATTGGTTGAGTGCGTTCACTGTTGAGCAGAGTTTTATGTTATAATTCTAAGTGAAGGGATTCTGAAGTCTTATTAGAACTGTCTTATATAAATATTTGTTAATTGAATCATATTCGAGTTAATAAGTAGGATAAAGAGTATAACTTTATAGTACCTATAAAGGGAGATCAAATCGGGTTAGAGTACTAAGTGCACGGGAAATAATTGATTATGATAGTACCTAGAAAGGGGGGTAAAGTATACATCTTGCTCCGAGAATATTCACACGTGTCAAACACATATTTACTTGTGTCTATAGAGTAGATTTGCATGGTCTAGTGATACGTCCATAAACCACAAGGCAGAGTCGGACATCGACACACGAAAGTATAAATTAATGAATGAAACTGGATGGCCTGACGAACTACCTATTATCTTATTTGATCACAACCTACTATCTTTTCTTCTTGTTATTTTTATTTGTTATCTTAATTATTAGTTGTTACTTAATTCAATATCACAACCCTTATATTTTCCACATAGTCATAATTGCTAGAATATAACGAAAGTGATATTTAATCGTCCCTTGGGTTCGATATATAAGTTGCTCACCTTCGAAACTACGATTGATATCCTTCATACTTGGGGATTAAAATTATGTGTTGAGAAAATGCCCATCAAGTTTCTGGCGCCGTTGCCGGGGATGGCTTAAAATATCTTTTGTTATTTCTAGTTTATTAGGGCTATTTATCTTGTTTTGCTATTTTAATTCTAATTCTTTTCAGGTGTATGCTCACGAGATCAAAGAAAGGTGAACTTGAACCCTATAATCCTGAGATTGGAGCATCGTCGAAAAAGAAGAATAAGAAGAAGAGTAAGGCAAAGACTATTGACCCAACTGAAGCTCTGAATTTTGGAGTTGAAGTTGACGAGCAGATTTTGCAAACGATTGAAGCTACAACTGAAGTTAATTTGGGAGTAGAGACAGTCAACATGGCAGCGAATCCAGATAATTTAGCCATCCGAGAGGTTTTCGAGAATAATGGGGCTGAAAATTTTGGGCTTTTAGGAGCGAGAGGTGTTAATGCAGATTTCAATCTTCATCCCGCACTTATTAGCATGATAGAAAGAAACTCTTTTTCAGGAGGGTCTTTCGAGGATCCACAGCAGCATCTAAACAAGTTCTTGGGCTATGCAAGTACTCAAAAAGACACAGGAGAACATCAAGTTGCTAGGAAGTTCCTTTTGTTTAAATTCTCGCTATCTGAAAAGGCGAGAGATTGGTACGATATTATCAATGCAGCTGAGTGCACCACTTGGGAGCAATTGAAGTTAAGGTTCTTGGAGAGGTACATGCCACCTTCAAAGGTGTTTAAGATGAAGCAAGACATTAACCAATTTGCTATTGGTGGAGGAGAGAATTTTCATGAAGCGTGGGATAGATTCAAGGACATGCTTCGGAAGTGTCCTCAACATGGGCTATCTAAAGCTCAATATATCAGTATATTCTACAATGGATTGGACTGTGATTCATGAGTGTTATTGGATGCTTCTTCTAATGGAGCATTGTTTACTAAGTCATCCGTAGAGGCCGAGAAGTTGTTTGAAGATATTTCGATGAATTCGAGGGATTGGCCAACTGATAGAGTTAGAGGTACTTATGTCCTTGGGAAGGTAGCTCAGGTTGAACATGCAATGGTGAAAACAAGTAGAGAGGATGAGATCGTCTCTAGCTTGTCCAATATCAACAAGCTACTTGAGTCCCAACAGAAGCAAATCAGCGATATATCTCAGCGCGTACCAACCATGCAGCAGGAAGTGATGAATGATAGAACAATCCAAAAGGAGTTGGAAGAGGCAAACTACGCCATGGGTCAAAGTATTCAAGGGACTAGGTATCCAGATCAAGAAAATCGGAACTACCAAGGGAACTATCGAGGAAACTTCAATAATCGTGGTCCACCTGGTGGTTATCAACAACAACCAAGGAGACCGGAATTTGCATGGAGCAATCCGAATAATGCGATTCAAGCTCCTACGGGTGTTGATCCGGGTGCTAAGGTGGAAGAAGGAAAACTGAGTTTTGAGGATACTGTGAACAGGTATATGGCAAAGAATGATGAAAGAGTGAACCGCCTTGAGGCTAAACTTGAGAAGAAGATTGATGATCATCATAAGGATTTGTCCACTCAAGTTAGAGACCTTACTTTGTTGATGGGAACAATTGCGGAGAATGTGAACACATTGACTCAATATGTAGCGAAGGGGAAGCTTTCGTCTCAGAGTATTGAGAATCTTAAGTCGTGCAATGCCATCACACTGAGGTCAGGAACGCAGTACGAGGGGCCAATAAGGCCGGAATTGAAGGCAGACATGTCTAGGGCAAGATTCGACCATGGTTCGACCTACATTAAAGGTCGAACCACACAGGGAAGGTCGAACCAGTACACTGGACATGATCCGGAGGTGAAGCAGCAAAGGTTCGACCAACATACTTATGGTTCAACCTGTCAAACAGATTAAACCATGGTCGAACCATACCATCCTGAGCATTCTGTTTTTCCAGAACACCGGTTCGATCAAATCAATGATGGTTTGACCTATCCAATAGGTCGAACCAAGGTCAAACCGCATAACTTGGAGCACCCTATTTTGTCGCAGCAACGGTTCGACCACGATGAACATGGTTTGACCTATCCAACAGGTCGAACCTTGGTCGAACCGGAGGGCGAAAGGAGTACAGTAGGTCAGTTCGACCTGGGGAGCAGTGGTTCGACCTATCAAATAGGTCGAACCCAGGTCGAACCTAAATTTCAGAGCAAGAGTAACCTTCTAGATGGACGGTTCGATCATTATGTGCCTGGTTCGACCTGTTCCACATGTCGAACCCTGGACGAACCCATCCAGAATATGCATGTTGCTACTCCGAACACTCTCGATGATGTTGATGCTACTCCAGTGGTTCAGAATGAGCAAAATACAGAGATCATAGCTGAGAAAAAGTGGGAGAGAACCAAGCGATTGAGAGCCGAAAAGGAGAAAGCGGAGAAGGTTGAACGTGATGAATGTGGCATTCCCAAAACAAAGATAACTCCGTCGTTTCCCTATAGGTTTGTGAAGAAGGGATTGGAAGAGAAGTTCAAGAAGTTTTCAGAGATCATGAATAAGATAAGCTTGAGCATTCCTTTCTCGAAAGCAATAATGGAGATGACATACTATGCCCGATTCCTTAAGGACATATTGTTGAAGAAGAGGAGTTTGAATGGAGTTGAAACGGTGAATTTGTCTGAAAATTATAGCTCGATTATCTAAAGAAATCTGCCACAGAAGATGAAGGATCCAGGAAGCTTTACTATCTTGTGTGAGATTGGAAAAGGGCCGGCACGGCGAGCTTTGTGCGATCTTGGGGAAAGCATCAACTTGATGCCATTGTCTATCTTTCAAAGGCTTGGTTTGGGGGAGTTAACTCCTACAAAAGTTGCTCTACAATTGGCGGACAGGTCGATGACGTTTCAAAAAGGTATTATTGAAGACGTTCTCGTCAAAGTAGATAAACTAGTCTTTTCTGTGGATTTTCTTGTGCTTGAGATGGAAGATGACAAGGATAATATCCCTCTTATCTTGGGGAGACCTTTCCTTACTACTGTTGGGGCTATGATTGATGTTAAAAAGGGGGAGCTCAAGTTGCGGATGGATAAAGAAGAGGTGTTTTTCAACCTTGACAAAGCAATGAAGATGCACATGGAATGTTAATGTCATAGTATTGACGTGGTGGAGGAGATTGTGAAAGAAGATATATCTTTGCTCCTATCTAAGGATCCTCTTGAGACATGCATGAGGAGTCTCCTACTTATTCCACTACGGAGCTTGATGGCCTATCCAATGATGAGTGTATTGAATATCTTGAGAACTTACTTACTTTGGGTGATGCCCGGTATGCATTGGAGAAGTGTAAAGTTGAGACGAAGGATGTAGACAAAGTGGAGAAGATGATGCCTACTTGAAGCCTCCTAACTTACCACCGGATACCCACAAATTTGAAAGTTCTTTCTCTCGTTATTTATTTTGTGATCAATTTTATCCTGACCTTGATCATGATGGTGATAGGAGTGATTCTGATATTGAGTGGAAGATTGACAGGAATGAGACGAGAAAGCTTGAGAAAGGAGATTCGACTAATCGTATGGTGCATAAGAAAGATAAGGTGGTAAGTGTGGATGATAAGAGGAGGAGAAAGTATTGGAAGGTAAGGATGCGACTAGACTATCCTCTGATCAAGTAGTCTTCAAAGCGGTAATCCGTCGTGACTCTCCGACGTTAAACAAGAGTGCCTGTTGGGGCTTTCCCTCCCGTTTTATTGCTTTATTTCTTTTGTGTGAGTAAGATATTTTTATATTTGAAGTGCTTACTTATCGGCAATTACATCTCTTTGCAAACTTAGTTTCACTTATAGTTTCTACTAAGTTTGGGGGTGTGATGTACTTACCTCAATAAGCACCGATAGTATAATCTTTTTTTGTGACGTTTGTTAGGGGAGTTGATTTTTTGCGGCATATTGAAACTTTAACCAGTTTTTATGTGTTGATTTTTTTCAATTTGCCTAATGTTCAGTGGTGTTTTGTTCTATGTTTTGTATAGTTGCGGAGTTACTCATGAATGTTATTTGTCAGAAATAATTTTTGATAAAGTTGTGCTCTATTTGGTACCTAATGATTCGTTTAGAAGCTTGAAGTGTGTAGGGATGGAAAAACACTCGAAGCTTCCATGGATAGGTTCGACCAGTGCCAGGAGATCGAACCCAGCTGAAGAAGTCGAACTAAGACAGGAAAGGTGTTCTTAATCCCATTTTTCTATGATGCATGAGTTGGATTGGATAGATACTTGTATGATTTGATTTGGTATATGGGGTATATGGATTTTTGTGCATTCATATGTTCAAAGTGTGCTTTTATTGATGAGAGCATGTTTAGTTGTTGAGCATGTTGAATTCTTGTGGAATTGATCTTGATTATGTGCTATGAGGAGTACTAGGGTTCTATTTATCTATGTGAGGATTTGAGTCTTTTTAATCATGCTTGATCATGATAGTTTATTCTTGAGAGAATCATTCATATGAACGTATTCTAGAACTTGGCTTGGAGTCTTGTGTGAAACTTACAATTGGTGAATTGCT
This sequence comes from Pogostemon cablin, assembly GCA_023678885.1. Lineage (NCBI taxonomy): Eukaryota > Viridiplantae > Streptophyta > Magnoliopsida > Lamiales > Lamiaceae > Pogostemon > Pogostemon cablin. The sequence goes on along the minus strand of CM042965.1, from coordinate 35,165,461 downwards.
AGGATATGATCTTAGGTCATTCTTGATTAATTGAGTCACTTAGCCATAAATGCACCTTCCTATTGATTATGTTTACCTTTGGTTGCCCCGTTGAGCCGTTAAAAACCTTTTCTTTGGTAGCCGAAGTAAATAGCCTTATGAACCTTTACTTGAGCCTTGTTTATCTTATTCATTGGTAGAGAGTTGAGGAGATTAAGTGTTTTTAAGAAGAAGACGGATGATAGAATGTGGTTGAATGAAGGAAAAATGAAAAGTATATGGTTAAATCTTTTTTAGGGGTAGTGCCCGAAACGGGTACCCCGATTGCTTATATATGGAGTTTGAGGCTTTTAAAAAGCAGTTGATTGCTGTTCAAAAAGGGTAGTACCTGAAACTGGTACCCTAGTTATCAAAAGAAGATGATGTTGATGCACGGTAAAGAAGAAAAATCCATGAAAAGAAGATGAGAAGTTGGAGGAGATAATGCAGCAAGAAGAAGAAATCGAGAACCTCCAAGGTAACTCTCTACTAGTGTCTTAAGTCACTTTACCTAAATTTTCCTACCTTTTTCCAAAGAGTCAACATTACAACCCGACAAACAAGTCCTTTGTGATCCTAGTCAAGAGTTGATTATAAGTTAATTTTTGAGACCCTTGCCAACTTTATGGTTACGCGTGAATATGGATTGAATATGAGTGTTTATACTAGCCTATGTAGTGCCTCACGCACTTGAGTGAAAGAGAGTAAATACTTATCTTGTGAGCTAGATTACTTAGTACTCCGAATAATGTGTGATTTGATTGATTTTGCATGAATGATATGTATGATACAATTAATACTTCTTTTGATTTAATGAAGTAGCATGTGTAATATGTGTTGTACTTGATCTTGGTGAATTATACACGACTCCTGTGGTTTGATTTGGTTGCCTCGAGACGAGCAACACGTAAGTTTGGGGGTTTGATGAGTGTGTAAATTCACAAGTATGGCACTTGATTTGGTGCTAGTTTTGAAGAGTTTTGAGGTGGAAATAGGTGGAAATCTATATATATTGTGAATTAGCATGAATCGGGTGTTAGTGGAGCTATTTGAGTTGTTTTTATAGCGAAATCAGAGTGGAAGCGCCAAGAATCGAAGAGACGAAGTCGAGGCTACACGAACCGCCAAGAAAGAGGTGGGTTCGACCTGTTGAAGGAGGGTTCGACCTCTCTAGCAGGTCAAACCAGGCGTTACGAACCTTACGGAAGAGGGTTCGACCACGACTCAATGGTTCGACCTGTTCATCAGGTCGAACCAAGGTCGAACCAGTTTGCGAGGAGGAGGATTCGACCACGACATTGGGGTTTGACCTGACAGTTGGTCGAACCAGGAGCAGAAATTGTCCAGTGGTATGGTTTGACTTGTGGTTCGACCAAGAAGGAGTGGCTCGACCTGTACAAGAGGTCGAACCAAGTGCAGAATACTTCCAGAAGTGGGGTTCGACCTGTGGTTCGACCTGCGACCAGTGGTTCGACCTGTTTGCTGAGGTCGAACCATCGCACAGAAACTTAGCATATCCTGATTTTCGAGGCTAAAACGTGTGTGATCACTTGAAAAGCTCATTCCAAGCCCTAAAGACATGATTACAAGTATAAAAGGGATCTCATGCAGTCCAAACAAGAGAGTTTTGGATCGAGAACCAAGAGAAGGAGAAGTAGAGTTGGAAGGAGAGTGATCTTCCACCATCCGGAGGGGCTGTGACAGAGTTCCGCTGGAGGTTCAAGTAAGATCGGTCCATCTAACCATGATTGTTCTTAGATCAATCATGGGCTAAAACCGCTTCGGTAGTTCTAAGGTTATGAAGGTTTCATGAGTTAATTTATCTTTCGTGTGTAAAACTCCGTAAAACACTACTTGTGGTTTAGTTTATATAAGATTGCACGTTTTTAATCCATACTCATAGTTGTTTTGTGCATTAATAATCGTTGTATAGAGTCTGAATACATAACATGGTTACTAGTTGAGTGCGTTCACTGTTGAGCAGGGTTTTATGTTATAATTCTAAGTGAAGGGATTCCGAAGTCTTATTAGAATTGTCTTATATAAATATTTATTAATTGAATCATATTCGGATTAATAAGTAGGATAAAGAGTATAACTTTATAGTACCTATAAAGGGAGATCAAATCGGGTTAGAGTACTAAGTGCATGGGAAATAATTGATTATGATAGTACCTAGAAAGGGGGGTAAAGTATTCATCTTGCTCCGAGGATATTCACACGTGTCAAACGCATATTTACTTGTGTTTATAGAGTATATTTGCATGGTCTAGTGATGTGTCCATGAACCACAAGGTAGAGTCGGACATCGACACACGAAAGTATAAATTAATGAATGAAACTGGATGGCTTGACGAACTACCTATTATCTTATTTGATCACAATATACTATCTTTTCTTCTTGTTATTTTTATTTGTTATCTTAATTATTAGTTGTTACTTAATTCAATATCACAACCCTTATATTTTCCACATAGTCATAATTGCTAGAATATTACGAAAGTGATATTTAACCGTCCCTTGGGTTCGATATATAACTTGGTCACCTTCGAAACTACGATTGATATCCTTCATACTTGGGGATTAAAATTGTGTGTTGAGAAAACGCCCATCAAACTTCAACAATAAGGATGAACTAATTAGTTTCTAACAAACTTTGTCTCAATAAAGTATAAGGGCAACAAAGAAAAACCCGTTTGGAAAGCTGTTCAAAAGAAACTAAAGTATAACCTTTCGTTTTCTCCTAAAGGCTTGTGGAATTATTTTATAATACAACACATTAAGATTACTTAGCATGAATGGTGTTGTGGTATAGTTAAAAGATAAAAATAGTACTCCACAACATATGGTTACTAATTGGAGAAATACTTAAGATTGCAGCTTATGGTCTCAATAAAGTTTTAACTAAACTAGTTGTGAGAACTCTTTATGAGGTTCATATATGGCGATGTCCAACTAAGGCTAGATCATTAGGATCTACTAAAGAAAATTAGATTCAAATAGATACAAGCTACTTTATTGGTATTAAATAAAGATAATAAGTTTATGATCCAATTGATCGGATCATATTTGAGATGGGTAATACGGTATTATGTGGGGATGTTGATTTGGGGGGAAGAATAATATTAGAGACATTATCCTTAAGGGGGAGTCGATTCGACCCCACTTATGCTTTAAAGAATTGGTGCAAATTCAGAATAACGATATGACAATGTCAATAATATTTAAGAAATAACCTCAAGAATTAATGTCACTAAGAAAACCACTAGAGTTGGGAGAAAGACAATTCGAATGATTATGTAATTTTTCTCTTAAATAATGAGGACACTATAGAATTAATGGTAGAACATTCAAACAATGTTCATCAAACCATGAAAGGTCCAATTACTCCAAAGTGTATTAATGCTATAAGTTATGAGTATAAATCAATACAAGATGATTAGGTCTGTATCTTGATATAGGATTATACTCAAAAGGGAAGGAAGGCATTATTATAAGATAATCGTGACATTAGTAGCACATTTTGATCTTAAATCATATTAGATGGATGTAAAGATAAAGTTCCTTGATCGCAACACTGATGATACGATCTAAATGGTTTAAGAACTAATAGGAAATCCATCTATGCATTCAAGCAAAATTTTTTTCGTAAAGGAATCACAAGTATCATCATGAAGTAAGTGTCTCATTTGGTTTTGAGACAAATATAGATGATTATGTGATTCAGTGGGAGAATGTTTAAGTTAAACTAAGGGAGACAAGTGCAGTCTCAATCAGGTGCCCTAAAGTTAAACTAAAGATTTAAGAAATGTAGAAATATTCCATATGCATTGGTTGTTGGAAGTTGTTATATGATGAGGTCTCTACAAGACCTAATTTGGCTTATGTTGTTGGTATATTAAGTAGACATTTAAGTAACTATAGTATGGATCTTTATAAAGTATTTATAGAGAACTAAGGATAACATGCTTGCACATCAGAGATCGGATTTGTTAGAGATCATAAAGTAGTATGATTTTGAGTTTGTTGGATGCCAATACGGTATAAGATCCACTTTAGCCTACATATTCTGTTGATCGGGAGAGTTGTACATGTAAAAGCATTAAACAAACAATTATAGCTCATTAAACATGACAACAAAAATAGTAGCATACTAAGGGGCATTCAAACATGAAATAAAGGTTGTGAAACTTTGTCACGTAAAGTTTATTGTGACAGTTAGTTCACAATAAAGTATTTATGACAAGAATACTTATAAGTCAAACAAATTGACATAGAATTCTTGGTTGCTAAATAAAGTGTTTTGTGTAGATAAAATTTTAGAAGAGCATATTATGATATACTTTAAATGTGGATCCACCAATTATGTATTCAACGCCCTGCAGTTTTATGAGCTAGTTACTCCTGTGGGTGTTATATGGTTTTAGAATACATTGGTTTAGTGGGAGTCTATATTTATTGTTCTTTAAAGTTTTCAAGACACTTTGATTTGGATAATTCAGTTTTCTACAGAATTAAGTTGATGGTTTTGAATTCATTGTGAATTCACTTAAGATAATTTTTCATTTTGTAATATTTTACATTATGGATTGATCTCACTAAGGATTAAAGTTGGACCAGTTGGAAATAGACATGATGTTGATCACATTTGATATGTAATTTCCATGCTACTCACCATATTTGATCTATGTCATTGAGTATATTGATATTGGTAATTGTCGGGATTTAACCACGATTTGTAATGTGGTGAATGCCGCGGTAGTTCCATAGTAGTATATGAGATGGACCAGATTGTAAAGTATAACCTAAAGAGGAATAGCATAAAGTTGCGCAACTAAGGACTCTTGATATAATTGCTTTGGGAATAATATATAGCCCAAGTGAGAGATTGTTGGAAATTTTTAATTTTCATTATAATCTAATTATGGGCAATATATTATTATATAATTATATTAGTTATTCAATTATTTTATGGACTTAATTAAGTGATCCAATTAAGATTAAAAGTCCATGGGCTATAATAATAATTAATATGGGCCAATTGAGTAGATACTCAATATTACGTGACTAGGTGATTATGGGTGGTCTAGTCAAGTAGTATATAAAAGCTCCCGGTTATGGTCCCCAATATACTAAGCCGCACATGGTCTTCCCTTCTCCACATTGGGAGGGATTACTGCGGTCCCCATAAGGAATTAGGAGGCTTAGTTGAAGAAGACCATAATACCCGATCTCCGAGTTCGTGTTTCGCCTTGAGAACTCCATGGATTAAGGTACGCTTTCGCTTTATAGTGTAGATCTCGTTAATCATGATAGGGTTAAAGTTTCTTAGATTAATTTCCAAAAAAAAACAAATATCATAAATAGTAGATGAATATTTGGTTCACTTCAAAATAATTAATTAACTCAAACTCAACTTCAAACTAAAATCTAAACACAAACACCCAACTTCTGATGATTTCTCGTTTCACCATTATCGTTGATACTCGTACCCGACCCAAATCCGATTTGAGGTTGATCGGGTGGCTACTGAGAATCAATTGCAAGACGTGGTTTTCGGTCCACCCGATAACCCCAAATCTGAAATTTAAAGTGTGGCTCCAACCTGTTATCTTCCACAAATTTTTTCCAGCCGGACATGATAACCCACATATCTAGGCTAGGCCATATTTTCAAACGCATATTCTGAACCCTTCCTCGTGGATCCATGCACGCGACTTCTAGATCTTTCTTTGCATCTGCAGCTTCTACGAACTCAGCCACATTTAAGAATTTCTTAAACTCGTCGCGATCATTCACAAACAGCCTGTCTGACCCGTTCATAACGTCAGACGCTGTCATCGTCTTACCATACAAAAAAACTGGTTCAGTCCCATTGAGGCTCGTATGTGCTGCAATATCGCAGGCTTGATCAATTGATTAATGGTACTACGAACTAGAAAAGTACTAGCCATTTATTTTAGGATTGCAAGAAAGAAAGGAATCGAAGAATTTTGAGGGAAATGAGGGATACATTAAAGCAATATTGTACGTGTATATATAGAAATTTATAAGGAAAGATACGTGCGATCCTTAATTATCTTTAGGAACTCTCTTTAATTTTGGTAATTAGTATATCTTACAATATCTTTACTTCAATTAATAAAGAATTAATAAAGATACGTTATAATGATAAGAATAGGAATATTAAGAAAATTTAAATAACTACAAAAGATAAGAATAGGAATATTAAGAAATTTTTAAATAACTACAAATAGATATAAGTAGGAAATTTTGGTGGGATTGATTACACCCAAGTACTACTCATGTTTCACTATGATTTTTTGAATTAATATGTAATTATTCCTAAATAAGGGTGTCGTTATATATTCTAATCCTAATCCTAATATATTAAAATTTCCTTAGTAAAACATTTTTGAACCCTTTTGTCCTAACTAGTTTCTTTTAACTACATTTTCACTCTTAGTGAATATATATAACATGTCTCATTAATTATTACTTTAATTATTATTTCAATGATTAATTATTATTAACTTATTCGTAAACCCATCTCAAGATACACAAACTCCCCTACATTCATGATAGGCTCTCGAAATTCAAAAAAATTTAAGCCAAATTCAAATACACATAAATTTCTCATTTGTGGGGATTAAACTCTTGAAATTCCATAATTCCCATCAACTTCTATACTCGATGTTATCTCCTAAACTTCCCTTCTTCAATTAATTTCAAATCACTCTTTTACTTTCAACAAAACCCTTGAGTGCACATCTAATAACTTTAAAGTAATGAAGCATTTGGGGAGGGGAGGGGAGGGGAGGGGGAGGTGGGTCTCATTGTGAACCCTCAAAGAAGTTGGTTGACTTAGGTAGCTTGAATGTACGATGTTGATTTTTCAAGCAATTCCTTCTTCAATCTCAACTGATGCCAAAACTTTAAGCACATTCAAAAATTTTGGTAGGTGAAACTTCATTGAAATTTTATGCAACAAATGTAGCATTTAAAAGGGTAATTGCTATGACTTTTGCATTGAGGGGGGAAAAATTTGTGAAACTTCATTGAAATTTTATGCAACAAATGTAGCATTTAGAAGGGTAATTGCTATGACTTTTGCATTGAGGGGGGAAAAAATTGTCCATAGAAGACATGTCTAATACCCATGGCTTCTTCCTGGAATGGATCAGGTTTTATAGTATAATGCAATCTTAGTTATTTATTTGCACTTCTCAATGAATATTACTTCGCTGCTAAAATTAATTCATTTGATTAAGCATGATGATTATTGCAGTATTCAAATGATGCCATCTAAATTTATTTCTTTAGTTCCATCTAGATTCAAGTGGGTGTAAATGATTCAAATACTAATGATCTCTTTTTTGTACAGTGTTAACATTTGTTGCTTGAAGGCCAGAGTACTACTGTAATGGTGTTTGTTTCTATGTTTTTAAAATAAGCATTCTCCATTGAGATGTTGATTAAATGATGAATATGAGAAATGTGGTTAAATAATTTTGATGTTTCTGCATCACGATGGACATTTGAACAGCAATAAGAAATGACAACATTTTTAAGTTATGGTAGTAATTAAATTTCTTAAAATTGGTTGATCAAGGTTATACCAATGAATACCTATTTAAATTTATATGAAAACAATTACATTTAATATTTGAATTTCTAGATCTAAGAAAAATACAAAAAATTTGATTAGATCGAATGAACATCATAAGACAAAAAAATTTGTATATAATTAAGTTTAAATGTGATAAATAGACAATCTACTTGAATTATCTAAATTATTCATTATCACATTGAAAATTAAGAATTTTGAATTTAAAAAAATAGAAAAAGAAAAAAAAGTATGACGTGCACACTTTATATATATATATATATAGAAAGTGTATGGCCGAATGCATCCTTTAACCTAATTGGGAGCTCACTTTTAGTTTGGTAATATTTATTTTGAATTTAAGATTTATTACCAAAATTAATAAAGTTGCGTTTTTAATATATGGGTAACTTGATTTCAACCTATTAATTAGAGTAACGGTTATTTTATTTTTGGTATATTATCCCGTTGTATCATGATTATTACTTGTAATACAAGTTCTAATTTTCTTATAAATTGTAAATCCATGTTTCTCAAATCTGTAATTACACTACACAAGAAAACACTTTCTTCCTCGTAATTTCTGTAACCCTCCCCGTTCTCCGGCGAAACCGACCCGGTGAGTACTTTTGCTTAAAGACCCTAAATTTTCGAAAATTCTTTACGCTAGCTCTGCTTCATGAAAATTGTAGTTCAATTCTTTGAGCGGTATATATTTGGTGTGATGGATAAATTATTATTGCGTTTTTATAAATTAATTTTAGTGTTTTTATTTTATTTACAGATGGAATACTGTTTGAATACAAATCTTGACGACAATAATTCAAGAATCATTAAACGCGAAAATAAATATTTTTTGGGTTTGGACATGGATATCGGTTACTACGATGTATTCGATCGAAACATTAGAAGAAGTAGAGAAGGTAGTGAAGGGAGTGAAGATAATTCATTTGGAAGTGAAGAATTTGACAATGGTGATTCTGAATCTGAAGGGGGTGAAGTTAATTCATTCGGAAGTGAAGAATCTGACAATAGTGATTCTGAAACAGAACAACAATCTCAAAGGGCAGACAGATTAACCCTCTCTAGTCTTACACATGAGTTTGACTCAAGAAGAAAAAAACTGGATAAGCTGCGGTCTATGTACGAGGAGAAGTGTATGTCAATTCGTGAGATGCTAGAAGACAGAGATGATACTTACGAAATATTCTTTGAAGGTTCGTTGATGATCATCTAGCTACTTTGCTCTGTTTTCTTTTTTTTCTTTTTTTTTTAATGTTGAAATTGACAGTTTGTGTTCCTGTTTTTTAGAAGTAAGGAATCTTCTAGACATTGCAAGGGATCAAGCAATAGGGGTTTTGGAGCATCAAGAGATGTTGAATTTTGAGTTTGAAAATAAAAGAAGACGGCTCGATTGTTGGAGCGAAGAGCTGGAAGGGCGTGAGGTAGCTCTGTATGAGGAGAAGAGAAGGGTAATAAGATATACATTCTACATTGCATCAAAAGATGAACTTCACTTTCGAATTTCATTAAACACGTATTGTTTAAAAAGTTATATATAGGACTTATATAATTACTTATATTGATTTGAGTTGAATTGTATTACTGATCAGGTGGATGATCTGATGCGGGAGAAAAATGATGTCCAACTCTTATACCAGCATCATCTTGCAAAAGAACGCCTAGCTAACGATGAGTTATTGGAGGTTGGAAAACAACTTATGAAGGTACAGTTTAAATATCTATAGTTAATTAATGTTCAAAATTTCTTCTATGATCTGGAAACCAGCTGCAATAAGTAAATGAATAAGCTTAACTCACACTTGAGTATGTTTCTCATCCAAATTCAGGGCTTGGAAGATATGCCGACTCACTCCCGTGTTAAAATTGGGGTAAAGAGGAAGCGTGAGACTAATCTACTAAGCGAGGCTGAAACCAAGGCCGTCGATCTGTGCTGCATCCGCATAAGAAAATTGACAGATGATGATGATGGAAATCCTCAGGTGAATCCCAATCCATTTTACACATTATAATGCTGCATATTGATCTGTCATTAATTTTTGGTCCTAAAACTTTGGTTAAATTGGGGTAAAGTTATACGGGCACGATTCGTGTTTTCTTTAGTTATGGAATTTGTTACTTAACTTTTTCTTGCTGTTTGCAGAGAATGCTCAATGAGAATGTTAAATTATTGGGAGGTGTTAAAAGAAAATGGGGGGACAAAGTTTATGATGCTGTGGTTGCAGCTCTTGGGTACAGTACTAGTGGAAATGGTATGGATTCAGAGATGTGGAATTTGGAAGAAGATCGGAAGGCGACTCATTCTGAAGTCATCAAACACATCTTCGTGCAACAGAAAAAACTCGAGTCTGGAATGGATGTGGGGAGGGTGCAAGGGCGTGTTCAGCCCTCTTCGATTTTTAAGTTTCTAGAAAAAATAAGAAAGAAATTCTTCATTTAGATATATAATATAAAAGATTTGGCTCTCTTGATCTGTAATACCATATTGCAACATGTATAAAATTTTGCCCTGAATAAAATTCTTGATGTATCTCCAATCGTGCACGGTTGTAAATCTAGAAGTACTTTGAAGGCTGAATGGCTCATGTACCTTTGAGTAAACATTAAGAGTATATACTATCATTTTCTTGAATCTAATGACTGTTCAGAAGTTTTAAATGTATCATGTGTCCTATAAACTTCTCATTATTCAAGCAGTTAGATATTATACAAGTCTAATTGTGATCTGTAAAACTAAGTGGGTGGTCATGATATGATGCTGAATTATCCCCTTTCAGAGGGACTTGAGAATCAATCAAATAACAGAGAGAGATGAATTAGGTGGGCTGGACTGGTTTGATCTTCTTGCCAAAATTTGCTTCTGAGATACTAACTTGTTTTGCTCTGCTATTTCAGATTCATGTTAGTCTTAACTATTTAATGATCTTTAAATATCGTCCTGGTACAATTTCTGGACATAGCTCGAATTGCATCCAATTAAAATACTACATTAAATTTAAAAGAATCATTTTGAAGGTCATTGGAAGAATCACCATGCCCATATCTTGCAAATAAGTGAAAATGCCCCTTAATTTCTCCCCATTTCTGAAAATGTACATAGATTCCATAAAGTAATTGTACAATGTATAAGGAGTAGTACATTCATTGAAAGAACAAGAGTGCAAGAAATTCCAAAAATTAACTATGTAGTGAAAACTAAGGCTAATTCCTAATATACAATCTAAACAGCAAAAAGAAGATGCTATAAATCTAAAGCAAAACTAATGCAGTAACTAAACTTGAGTCATTGCTTCTTGCGTGGAGAAAGCAAGGCTCAAGTATCCGCAACTCTTATTTGAGGTAGGAAGGTAGGAGTCCATAGAGCTTCCATCAAACAGATCAGATATGAATTTGATCCAGCAAAAATCAGCCATGAGGTGCAGCAATGCTCAGGGAGGGTCAATGCTGTAGTAACATACAGAAGCATCAACTGGCAAAATGCAGTGAACAGAATCTGGTATCGGCACATTAAGGAAGGAACACATCAACTTCCTCAATCAGCAGCTAATCAAGATAAGGATCAGAAAGAATCAGAGCTTCCGTAGTCGAAGGGTGAACTCAGCAACTCCGGATAAACTGCTCAAACCAGCTGGATTGCAGAGCAATCGACATCAAATCCCAGCAGCACAATACCAACACACAGGGCATGTCTAAAGAGGCAGAGATGCAATATTCCTAATGTCCAGGGAGAGCATAGTAGCAATACACACAACTCCTCGAAGGAAATACATAGAACAGCAATCAGTCATTTGAGAATAATTTGACACAGTGGACAAATAAACCGTAGAAAGCAGCAGAAATAGCATAAAAACAACTGAACAAGCTGTCACACGGTGCTTGATGAGTAATCTGAAATTGGTGGTAGCAATAGCAGCCAACATCCAAACAACAGCAAGATACAGCAGAGAAGCAATACACAAGACTCAGCAGCAGCAATATAAGACTAGCAGAACTCAGTAAGAGCTATTCCTCATCAACCAAGTGGTATTAGCAAAATAATCACTACAAGACAAGGCTTTCAAAAGGAAGCAGAGTAGCGTCTCCAGAATCCACAATATGCAGAGTGAAATCATGTACTCACACTAACCAGTAGGAACAACAGGTCAACTCTGGTACCAGAAACAAAGATCAAGCATCCCTCAGGCAACCCCATCTGTCTCAATAGAGGACAAGTGGAGTTTGGAGCCTCTAATTGTTGAGGAGAGTTGCAAAGACCACTACTTGAATATCAACCCCAACAGCTGGCAGCAAGGGCAAATATCTGAAACTAGGGAGAAGAACCGCCGACGGCGCAAGCTTCTCCGCTAGGGTTGCGCCGTACTGATTCGAGATCCCCCCAAATCGAGAGGTAGGGATAGGTAGAGGTAGAGAGGACCATCCCTCTGTCAATTACACTGGAAACATATATAATTAAATCCAGCGCGCTGAGGGCAGAGCCGAAGAACATCCGCACAAGGGTTGGACTACAATCGCTCCCCCCGCAAGCATTAACGAAAAGGAGTTTGTGCTCCTCAACCTTCGAGGGGGAAGGCGAACCGCCTCAAGGAGTGCTCCAGTATAAAAGCTATTGCAACCAAACCAGCGGTGGCAGACTGGGCATCCACGCACAGAGCCGCTTTGGAGCTAATCGAGCAACTGGATTAAAGTGGCGAAACGGGCAGGTCTCTACGCTGATGGAGCGAAGCCGGCCACACCGGACACCCGCCCCCTTGCCGGAAATTGGCGATTTTTAGAGAGAGAGAGCCAATTAATTTCTCACCCATTTTGTTTACAGCGTTCCTTCAAACAAATTGGTGAAAATATCAATTCCGGTCCAATAACTTTGGTGTAATCAAATTTTGATCCAATAAGTTTTTACTTTTTTTAATTTTAATCCTATAACTTTTAACTTTTTCAGTTTTGTTCCTTTTGAAAGAAAAAAATTAACACTCTATAACATTTTGGGATCAAACGCCAATATCGAGAGTTATAGAACTAAATAGAAAATTAATCTTTTTTTTTAACTAAAATTGAATTTAACTTATATTAACTATATAATTATGACTCCCTTTTTTGTGTGCTTGGAACATATAAGCGAGTACATGTTCTTGCTCTCCCTGTTGGAGGAATCCAAGTCCGCGTCTACGGCTTCTTGAATCGAATTTGTCAGGATAGTTTACTGTAGTATAACATTCTATATATCTTGTCTTCTCCCTCTCACCAGCTATTTTATTTACTCATTTATCTTTAAAGTTTGAATTTAATTAGGTCTTATTGTGTTTTCACTTCTAATTAACTCATTTTTGGTACTTTTTATATTTAGCCTTTGGGGTTCAGACTTGCTTGCTTGAATTCAATTTTACTTTTATATATTCTTTTTAGTTCTATTGCAAAAAAATTTCAAGAATTTTCTGAGTTTTGAAAAGTTTTTGGAGTTCATATAACTTGGATGGAAGAGTGAGTTTTTATTCATTTACATTTTTACTCTATTTCTTATTTTGATGATTCAAACCCTTCGTCAATAGGACCGGACTTGCGCGTAATTAAGTGAGAAAATAAAAGTTAACCTTTGTTCCTTTTGTGCTTTTCTTTTGAGGTTTAACATTACATGTTGCTTCAAATTAGGTGGATTGATTATGAATAAGGTTTGTAGATATTAATTTTGTAGATGTAGTCTTTTAAAAATATTAACTAAAACAATTGTAGAATTTCAAAAGCTAACCTACCCTGTACATTTTAAGTTGGAACATTTATTAATAAAAAATCATCTTTTTAAGCAATTTTCCAACTTCCACCCAAAATGGCGGTTCTTTTTTTTTTGGTAAACACAATATATTTGTGAATAGGCGAACGTTTCTTCGATTTTCACAAGACCATAATAATGAACAGTAAATGTAATTAATCATTTTACATCATGCATCACTATTTTAACCACTCTTCTCCTCTGTTTTATGCCACCAATATCGATCGTTTTGTGTAAAATACAGATATATCTACTAAGGTGAGATTATGATGATCATGCTTATTCTTCATTCACCTCCACTTGCCAATAAATGTTCACAGTGTGTGTTGAATCTGTAATTTCTTTCAGCCTCAATTATTTTAACATTGATAGTATTTTTCTTTTGTGTATATATATATATATATATATGCAGATCGATTCTTGCACATGGGGTCTCCCTTGGAAAGAGAAAATCTTGATGAACTGCAATCCAAGAAGGATGAAAAGAACAAGTGTATACAAAAGATTCTTCAAGTGAAAGATGAAAACAGGCGTATTTTCTTACTAGGTTTGTTGACTATTATGAAATATTACTGCTGCATTATAGATTTTGTGGTCTCCTTCCAACTCCCAATAGGTGTTTTTGTCTGTCAGAAGCAAGGAACATGGTGTGCACTTCAAGGGATTTGTCCAAGAGATTTTTGGAGCAACAAGAGATGTTGAGCTTTGATTTTGAAAATAGAAGGAAGCAGCTTGATTCTTGGACCCAAGACTTGAAGAAGCGTGAGGGAGCTTTAAACCAGGAGAAGAAAAAGGTAATTCTTGTACAATTCCACATAATACATCATAGGTTAAATTGAACTTTGGAGAATTGACTACTAAATATAGATTATAAAACATAAACCGTCGCATACATTTTTGTCTCAAACAATTCCAAAATATAACATTCATTTTTGTCCCAAACATTCTGGTTTTACTTCGGTCGTGCCAAAATAATATTTTTCACCAATTTTGTCCCACCCAGTCAGTGTCATGGTTTTAGTCCCCATGGAATTAGCAAAATTGGGCTTTATAATGGACCATTTTGGTGAGAATTAATAATAAGTTATGAAAATTTAAGTTTGTTGGAACTATTTTGAATAAAGTAAAAGGTTACGTTTTGATTTTATGACAGACTACTTTGTCCTTTCAATGCAGCTACATGTCTTGTGTAAAAACTTATTTGCAGTTAATGATGATCAGCTCTTTTTTGTTCTTGAATTCTCCACTTGTAATCCTCTACGTGTTAGCCTAAGAGGCTCGTGCGCCTTTTTTCACCTTATGCATTTCCCAATTATCCCTTTTCATTTGTAATTTTTTACAGTTTTAGGATACTTTCAATTAGTAAACAGCGATTCTTGCCCCTTCTTTGGGTGAAATATTTGATTTTTATTTATATATTTATTATGAATTAGCCAATTAAGATTAGAGATTTTGATACGGATGTTTACAAATGGCTTGATAAGGGGAAGATATTAACTAATCATTAGCATAATTTTCTTAAACTAGCTTGAAGACTTACTATTTATTTGTAAGTTTTTAACTTTGAAGTTAATTATGTATGGATGTTCTATGTGTTGTCATACTATTTATGAGTTATTATGTATCATTCATTATGTGATGTTATGTAATTTTTATCTTTATTTAGTTAGGTAGTGATGTTGTAAGTAAGATAACTTAAGTATATATGTTGCAGTATTCATATTATATGTACTTGTGCCTCTGATTGCCTCTCGCCTCTAACAACTAAAGGCACTTGCTTATATTTATGTACTAAAATTGATTTGAGTCGAATTTAATCCGATGCTCCAGAAAAAGGATCTCACTCTCTCACATCAGCGTCTTCTTGCAAAACAGCGTCAAACTAATGATGAATTAATGAAGATTCGCGAACAACTTAAGGAGGTATGGATGTATAGTTAATATTTTCCTGCATAATTACACTGTTTACTACGTACAACACATTTTTAAAGATATTGGATGCTTAATTTTCCTCTAGCGCCAGTTGATTTTAACTATTGTTTTTACGGCAATCAGATGAATGATCTGTGGTGGAAGATGAATGTTTTCGACGTAATCTATGTAAAACTTTAATAACGTGAAATTAAAAGGCCTATAGATTTTTTATAAGAAATGGAAAGAAGAGCATAGTAATATGTTAATTAATATTGAGCAAAGTAATTCCTTGGGTATGTCTGCAAATCTTAGGGTCATAATATTTAAACCATTTTCTCAAGTACTAAGAAGGTTTTATGTACAGTGTAGTAAACATTAGGGGAGTATGTATATTTATCACTTTCTCGAATATAATGACTACATTCTGAAGTTTGTTAAATGTATCATGAACTTCTCGTTATCCAGTATATGATAGAATTTATCAACTCTGATTGTGATGTTGTATTATTTCCCTTCAGAGGGATTTGAGAAACAATCAAATGGAAGAGAAGCTAAAGGAATCGGAAGAAAATTATCGTCGACTGGTTGAAAGACTCAAGGTATGATGCATGGCCCTATTTTTTCTTTTCTCAAGATGATGAATTGTTTTAATGAGCCCTGTTTCAGGAAAAGGAAGTTGATGATCATGTGAACAAAGCCCAAGTTGCTATCATCTCTGTTGATTCCAGTGAGAATCCAGAAGTTTCTGGAAAGATGGCAAGAGTTATTGAGGAAACTGAAGTACTAACTGAAAGTGAAAGCAAAAGCAAAAGCAAATATGATGAGTGGGAGTTTCTGGAGAGAGTGATGAAGGAGGAAATTGCACTCAAATTAGGTCAAAACAGAGAAGCACCAACTGCCAACATGATTTATGAAAAGGTTAATGAAATTCTGAGTAGGGTAGAGACAGTGGAAGAGAATGTGAAGAAGAGTGAAATGTATGCAGAATGGAGAATGAGGAGAGCTCATGATGAGATGCAAAACTTAAAGGACTCCCTCAAAGAAATTGTGCAGCACATTGCCACCAAGATGGGTGATGATATTGTGAAGAAGATTAATGAAGGGTGAAGCACTGAACTGAAGCTGTATGTTGATGATATATTTAATATGATTTGCATCTGAAATCAGTGAATGACAACTTTGGAAAATTCATTCACGAAAATTTTCGCCAAAAAGCATCGATTTAGTCTCATCGTTCAGTCTTATAAAATTAGTAAAATTGTTTTTTTTCAAGTGAAAATAACAATTTTGATGAGAATTTAAAAGTCATGAGACCGGAAAAATTAAATTTCTTGAATTATGTTGAGTAGAGTAAATATTTTAAACTCATTAAAATTTTAACAATTTTATTTTTACAAATACACCGACTCAAAAATTGACTTTTAAATTTATAAGAACATCAAATTAAGGTTCAAAACCCATGCAGCGCAACATGTATATATGTAAGAAAGACAGTATATATACATGAAGGATCCAGGATGTTCAGTTATATTTTCTATTACGCACTCTAAATGAATGGCACATTATATGTATGTGGGGGAAGAAAATATCAATATTTCCCTTTAGAATTAATTTTTTCTTTTTAGATTTTAAATTTGATGTATTCTATCTACTATCAATCATTCAAGATATAACACCAAAATTACTGACATTTTATACCACCAATGGAAAATAAATTACGTTATCAGTAGATCGTTGGAAATCTTTACAAAATCTAAAGTCATATACCTTTTGTTCTAGATGAGTACACCATTTTTAAAAATAAAAGGCATTATTATCTATCATTAAAAAATGAAATTTATTGGAAAAGTACATTATTTTTTAAAATAAAAAATATGAATATCTATCATTTAAGAATAAATTTATTGTAAAGGAGCGTGGCTGATGCAATGATGCTTCTAATTAATTAAGAGACGGTCCAATTCTTTCCAATTAAAAGCAAGTTGAACCTTTCATATGGAACCATTTCATTTGGCCTACTCATCTATCCTTGTTAGATGTGAACATTGATATTGTCCTCCTTTAATTCACCTTCAATAATTTTAAGTAATTAAACAACTACTGCTCCGTAACTTAACTAAAATTACTCTCTCCGTCCCGGAATAAATTTTACCGTTATAGTAGATACCGAGTTTAAGAAAAGTTATTCTTTTGACCAACTTTATTAGTTTTGGAGGGTAATGTAGTATTTTTAAATGATAAATAAATTATAAAGTATGTTATGTGTGTTAGGTGAGTGTGATAAAGTTGTAATTAAGATGAATTTTTAGGGGTGAAAATTAATGTGATGTTTCCTTTTTTGGGTAATGAAGTTTAATACGGGACGGACGAAAATGGAAAATGTAAAGTTTATTATGTAACATAAGAGTATAATTTAATTTGAAGTTTGACATAAAATATAAAGTAATACAAGTTCTTTGATGCATTTTGATTTTTTTTTTAATATGTTTTACTACAATATTACTCCTTGTTAATTATCTGGATCAGTGGAATTGGAAAGGTCTAGAGTTATAGTACTCTCTTCAAATGGTAAAATAATCGTATTTTAATAAGAGCTTAATTTTTGTAGGCCAAGTGGTTGAGGGGTCAACATTGAGGTGCCCCTGATTGAAAGGTCAGGGGTTCAAGCCCCCCGGAGCGCAATGGTGGAACAATTAATATTGAGGGCTACAAGCGGCAGTGTGGGAGGCTGAAACTCAGTGGGAACCTGCGGCTCGGTGGGAACCTGCAGCTGAGCTAGGGGGAGGGTCAGCATGGAGCAATCACTTGGGGATCGACTCCTTGTGCGCAGTAGTTAAAGATATTAGGAACCTGTGATCCATTGTGTGGTTACCGCGATTTACTTGGAGGCAGTTCTGAGGGGCCGGGACTGTTTCCTCGAGGACTAGTCGGGCGTAAGCCCGGAACCTCGGTATCAAAAAAAAAAAAAAAAAAAAAAAAAAAATTACTTTAAAATAAATTTTTTTAAATAATTTTGGTTCTTTAAAACTAACTTTTTTTAAAATTAATTGTATTGATTATTTCATTACTTCCAAGACATTCTTTTCTTGAAATTTGCACAAAAAATATTTCACATCTATATAATTTAATCCACTCCAGCAGAGGATTTAAGGTTACATTTCAATTAAACAAGAGTATATGGTTTAATTACAGGTTGATATGGCTCTGATCAGTCTCTCCTAATATTGCATCTTTGCATGGTTCAAGCTTGAGTTGAATCTTCAGTTAATCCACCACAGCAGAGGAATTAAGGTTACATTTCAATTAAACAAGTGAAAATTTTAAGGAATCTTCTTTGTATAACTAATTTGTTTTAATTCATACACTATCCGTCTACTACAGGTTAATTGATATGGCTCTGATCAGTGACCAAGACCGTTACAATGCTAGAGTTGCTTAGAAGGTAGGCAACATAGTTTGTTTGAACAGAGCTGCTTTGGTCATTTTCTGCGTATCCCAGCAGAGTTGTATTTTCAGGGCCAAGTATACCTGCAACTGCTATTCTGTCAAGATACATCTCGTAACGAAGATAAAATGGTGTTCCATGTGAATAAGCGCGGAATTTGGTCCTACAGAGTTTGCTCTGATTACATGTCTGAAGTTCGGTCCTAAACCAAAAATGTCTCGACTGCAAGTTGGAATTCTTGAGAAGAAGTATTTTGAGGGAGTGGATATAAGTGTAAAAAGCATTGAGGCTGCATTCAAAGAAAGTGTGAAAAAGAAGGGTGAATGTGATGATAGCGTCAAGCTTGCATTGTTGTGGGTGGTGTTCGGAATGTTTTTGATCCATCGCGTGGATAAGAAGATAAAGAAAATAGATATGCAGTATGTTCGATTAGCTGATAATTTAGATGTGTTCAATGCTTATCCATGGGGTCTTGTTGCCTGGGAATTCTTATCCAAATCTGTAAGGAATGCCATCAAAGGCAGGGGTTCAGATAAACAGGGGATAAAGAATGCTTCCAAATCATATATAGATGCAAAGGGATTTACTTTTGCACTTCAAGCAGTGGCGGATCCAGAAAACCGCGGTAGGGTGGGCTAAGTTTATTGAAGAAAATAAAAAATAATAATAATAATTAAAAAATAATATATATATATATATATATATATATATAAATAAAATTTAAGAAGATATATTTATTTTTTAGCTTCATTTCGGTGGGCTTAAAATATTTTTGGGTTGGGCTAAACTTAAAAATACAAAGAAGAAATAAGATATATTTATTTTTTAGCTTTATTTGGGTGGGCTGAAAATATTTTTGGGGTGGGCTAAACTTAAAAATACAATTTATTTATAAATTATTTACATATGATATAATGGACTTTTGGGGGACAGCCCTGGGCTTGAGCCCGGGGCTGCCCCACATACATCCGCCACTGACTTCAAGTGTGGGCCTACGAGTGTATCCCCATTCTAGCTCAGCAATATGCAAAGTGTGTGAACGATTCGATTCCAAGGATCTTGCGATGGTCGTCCCGTGGCATTCCACAGTTCAAAGATCTTGTGAAAAGGGTGTTCATGAATTCACATGTAAGTGAAAATAATTTGAGTTATGTTTAGCATGTATATATGTCACCTTACTTGACAACTCTTGCTTTTTAATGTTAAATGATCTCACCTCCTCATGTGAATTGATTAAATATTAAACGATTCTCATCTCTATCAATTAATTCTGTTCTACAGGCTCTTTTGAAGAGGCATTTGGAGGCTAATGACGAAGAAATAGAATCTGTTTGGTACCGAAGTGCAAAGTGTGAGGCATTGTTGGGAGCAGAAGGTGTGGAATGTAGTAATGAGGGGCCAGTAGGCAATAAGGGTGCTAATTTTGTTACCTGCAGCCCTGCAAGTGGGAAGTTAACGACGGAGTTGATGTCGGAGATAACTACAGTTGCAAGATTGGAGGTGCAGAAGCAAGTCCATAAAGAAAGGAGGAAGTTAGTTGAATTTATATGTCAACATTTAGGCAAATCCACAGACACATTAAGCGATGGACCAAGAGTCAAAGCATCGGCAGTTGAATCGCATGATCATACATCCAACTCTAATAAAGTATGGACTAGTACTTTTTAAGATCTCGGATCTCATATTAAATTTTGGTGTTACATCTCACGTTACACGCGTTAAAAACGTATATGAGGAGGAAAACTCAACCTTTTCCCTTGGGTTGATATTTTCTTTTAGGGTATAGATTTGCAATAGGAGTTGTAACACTAAAATGTTACAGGAACCCGGACAGATTTTTTAAGGATCATTGGTTAAGCTATTAATCCTCAAAGTCATGTCATTTTTTCGAGGTGCAGAATGAGAAACCAGAAGAGATGAAAGGCGTTAAGACTAATCGACCTAGGAATAAGAAACCAAAAATGAATCATTTGGAAGATAACAGCTTGTCCGGTGGAAAACGAGATGTGGTCGTCATAGACGTAGACGATGATAGCCCCGGCGAGGAGGAGTATATTGACAGAAAGGATGTGAGATTTGTTTCACTACAACAACAACCACCACCACATCATGCTTTCATTCAACCACAGGGTGCAGCAGTGGACTTACAACCATTCCAACCCACTCGCTCTCCATACACTATGCTCACCTATTTTCAATTGATGGACCAGTACGCCACCTTCAAGGACTCTAATTATCAGTACGTCATTCATGCATGTAAATATATATATATACATGTCACTCATACAACGCATGACACCGAACCAATATTGTGCTGTGATAACATGTCATGACTTGCTTGCAATATTGTTTCCTTTAATATAGATGTCGATCTCATTTTCTTGCAAGTAAAGACTCTGTTGGAAAATTCATCACCAAGGATCCGGATCCATATAATTATAACACAAACACTCTTGTAAACCCGATTTTCATATCTTATTATATGAACTCTGGTTTTTTCTCAAAACCTAGTGGTCTCCTTCCAATACTATTATACCATATGTATTATTAGAAGTTTAAATTAAAGGGGAATATAGAATTTAGGGATAAATACCTATTTGGTCCCATAACTTTCCTCATGGTCCTTTTTAGTCCGAAAAAAGATAAGTGTGTCAAATTAGTCCTACCGGTGAAGAAATAGAGCCAAATACGTCCTATTTTCACCGGAAAGTGGTGACATCGCCGGAAAATGGCACGTGATTGTCACGTGATGGCCGGAATTTTCCGGCGATGTCACCGCTTCCCAGCGAAAATAGGACGTATTTGGCCCTATTTCTAAATCTGTGGGACTAATTTGGCAAACTTATCTTTTTTTGGATTAAAAATAACCATGAGAAAAGTTATAAGACCAAATCGGTATTCATCCCTAAGATTTACATCGTAAACCCGTTTCACAAGAGAATAACTCTAATTATAATTACTGTTGTAGGTTGAACGTTGGACTAGGGTTCCCGGTAGGAGCTTCTTTCTTCAAGGAGCTTGAGGATCCAACCAAGATGACAAGCGATAACGTAAGGATATATATACCAAAGTTTGACTCAACAAGAAAATATCAAAATTGTCCTAATCAATTCCAATTTTAGTCTTTTTATAATTGCAATTCTCAATTTTGATATTTTTTTATTCGATTTTGGTCCTTCCATATCAAATTTAGTCCAATTTTTTTGTTCAAATTTAATTTTTTTATGTCAGAATTTGTCAAATTTTATACCAAAATTTGGAAAAAAAAAAAAAGAAAGATTAAATTTAGAAGAAAAAAAACCAAAATCGGACAAAAAAAAATCAAAATTGTGAATTGCAAACTAAATTTGGAAATGGTCATACTTAAAGGATTAATTTTATTACTTTCCGCCATATATGCCTCATTTACTATCTTGTTAAAGAAGGCTGGGCTTCTATTTTTTCACAGCATTTGGACGCGTACATGAGTATCTTGCTGGCTGATCCTGAGTTCGTAGGTGTACGGATACCAAACTCCACTTACACATTTGTTGATTCTTCATTTTCTGTAAGTACTACTTCACATTTTCATTCGAATATTAACATAGACTACTTGATTTTTCATACTTGGAATATTTACTTTTAGACAAAAGCTCAACGGATATGGGCTAGGCATCATGATTCACACCCTGTCGGAACAAACATAGATCCCAAAAAATACGAAACTATCCTTGTGTCGGAACTCCTAGAATTGCTGCCTTATGTCCGTGGCGAACTACCGGAGTGGCAAGGTGTTCGTCCATGGCATGAAGTAGAAAATGCAAGTTTCCATTCATTTGTATTACTTGGTTTTCTATGTATACATCCTTGTTGCTCACCCCGGAGCTTTTGCGTCATTTTCGTGCATCATTTGTTGTGCCACGCGTTAAGTGATTGACACGTAAGAAGGGAAATAAATCAAACTATTGTCCCTAAAGTTTAAGCTTTAGGGTATAATTTCTCTTTCTACTTGTCGTCCATCTAGCGGTGTGACACGGAAATGATGTACCAAAATGGCTGTGACACGGAAATGATGTACCAAAATGGCTCAGAGAATCTCGCTGCTCATATATACTGTCTAATTGTATGATTTATATTACATCAGATTTTCCTGATCCTACACAAGGATAATCATTGGATGACATGCAAGATAAGCATGAGAGAAGGGACATTACTTGTTTGGGATTCATTGAGACAAAACATGGGAAGCATAAGTGAGTTGCAGACGCTTGCCATCCGTCGTGTCGTGCCGGTGTTGCTTTTCTACGATGGCATATACGAGAAAGATCGGGCTATACGTCGTAGGCCTACACTTGAGCACGTAGCGGCGGATGAAGACTTGTGCATGAAACAAAATGACTGTATTAGTTGCGGAATACTCTCATTGGCCAATTTAGAGTCCCAACTTATGAAGAGGATTTCTCATAAGATGGATATGGACGACATCATCAGTTATAGAAAGAAGATCGCGTTCGACATTTTCAAATATAGTCATACAAGGAGGTGAGAAAATGACCATGCTACTACTTGCAGTTTTTGTCTGAATCAGATTACTTGAATGATTGATAAATGTGAGTTAAAATCATTTTCATCCCACAACAAAATGATAATTCAGTACTAAAATAGGTTTTTTTTTCAAGTCCCGAACTTTCACTCTCCACATTGCTTGATTATCTATTTAAAATATTTTAACTTTTCATTTATATAAATTATTCATGAAACACTCTGCAACTTTACATCATAACTCTGATATCATGTTAGATAATCATACATGTAGATAGTGGGATTTTGATTCTCCCTTAATTGGATGTTAATATGGCTGTTTTAGTAAAATGAGATGGATTATCCGCACTAATTTAATATAAAATAGAGTGATGGCTCAAGATTTTTTCACGGCTAGCTTCTCATGCCTTTGGGAGGGAAAAATGTAATATTTCATTCCTTAAGAACGGACTCCTTATATTGTGAGTGGCCCTCGTCATCCATATCTGATGATCTTTTAACAAGTCACATCACATTTATTATAAATATTATAGGCATTAAATGCGTATCTGCATGAGACTATTACAAAATATGTTTTAGGATTATCTAGTAGATATCCCTACTAGGTTGGTAGGGTGTTAGGCCCAAGTGTGGCACTTGGTGGGAGGAGAGTAGAGAGTGGATACAGGGAAAAGCCCCCTCCTTCTTATCCAGGAGTCAGGGGGTGGGGCGATCGCGTGCTACTCACCCGCTCATCCTTCCTTGTAACGCCCTCTGATGGAAGCGGATACGAACTCTACTTGGGCCACGACATAGGTCTAGGCCCACTTGTGGGCCCAATTATTAAAAGTTTATTTGAGGTGAATTGTTTAATATTTAATCAAGTCACTCTAATAGTCTAATATTTGTGATGTTGATTTTTTGAACTAATTTGTAATTTGTAATTATTCCTAAATAAGGTGTGCCACTATATTTATGAAATAACACTTTTATATATAAATATGTTGATAATTCTTAAAGTCTTGTTTTTATAAAAGTAAAATATATTTATTGATAATTAAACTATATTTATAGTAAATCATAGTTTAACATTTTAAATATATACTTTAATTTATTATTTGTCCTAAGATATACATTAATTATCACTAATTATATTTTCGTTATAATAACAATACTTTAACCATTGATGTAATGAAAGAGAAAATAATAGAGTTTAAAAGTTTATTTTGTCTCATAACTATTTAAAACTTTAGATTTTGTCCCAAAAAAATATTTGTATCAATTTTGTCTCGTAACTATGAGTTTTCTTTCAATTTTGTCCAATTTTCGCCGATGTAGATCTGCGATGGTAATTGTCGACTGAAATGGCGTCGATTTTTGTAGCACCGGTATTTAAGAGTGTGACGTAGAGCTACGAACCTTTGCGAGTTTGTCATAAGAATCAGCATTCCTGGAAACCAATCCAGCTAAAGCATCCAGTGGAATATTATCAGGAAAAAGCTCCTATGGATAAATTTGACCATGCTATGGATAAATTAATCGGGCGAGATGGGGTTTCTCAGTAATGTCGTTGTTTCTCTGTAATTACAACCTTATTTGCTATGGCCCTTCGGTTTTTTTGTTCTTGGATTTTCATGAACTTTATTGTAATCCTATCCCTCTTGTTTGTCTTGCTTATCTACTGAACTTGATTTGAATGGAATTTTGTTATCAAATGGATAATCTGATGCGCGTGAAAAATGATGTCACCCTTTTATATCAGAAGCTTCTTTTGAAAGAGCGTTTAATTAAGGATGAGTTATTGAAGGCTGACAATGAACAAGAGGAGGTATGATATCTATAATGTCAAACTTATTTATATTTCAGTTTCCTGCCTGATTGCATGGGTACGTACAGCACATTAATGATCTTGGATCCTTGACTTTCTCTGCTTTAATTAATTTTGCTTGCTTCGATTACTGATCAGATGAATGATCTATAGCGTAAGAAAATGATCTCAACATAACCATATGAAGCATGAAATTAAAAAGCCTGTAGGTTGTTGTAAGAAATGGAAATAAGCGCAAATGATAATATTGGCCAGCATAATTGTAAAATTTTCCCGAGATTCTGTCATTAGTTTATCTGCAACTTAAGAATAAACGTTCTGGTCATATTTAACCCATTTTCCTCTGGAGATACTTTGAGGGCTCTATGTACCTTGGAGTAAACATTAAAGAGTATATATCATCCTTTTCTTGAATCTGATGACTATGTTTTGGAGTCTTCATGATAAAATGTATCATGTGTCCTATCAACTTCTTAATATTCACAAGCCGTTAGCTATTATCAACTCTGATTTTGATCTGTAAAACTAAGTGGGTGGTCATGATATGCTGTATTATCTCTTTTCAGAGGGAACTGAGAAGCAAACAAAGAATAGAGATGCTGGAGAGGGAAGCCGAGGAATTCAGAAAAGTTTAGATGGACAGATTGAAAGACTTCTGGTATGAGCATGACCATAGTTGTTAAAGGAGAGAGGCGAGGCGAAATGGCTTTGTTGGAGACTGAGGCGCGCGCTTCTTGTATCCCTAAAACATATATATACAATATATATTTTACTAAACACATAATTACTTAACTTAATAAAGATTAAAATCACATGACATCATGCATAATAGTACATCATAATTCATAAATAACATAGTAAGTTAGTAACACATTGAATATCCTACATAATATCATAATCAACTTCAAAGTTCAAATAGACAATAAGAACTAAAGGCCTTCAAATCAAATGATTAGCAACTAAAACCAATCATAATCATCACAGTCGTTGTCATCCTCATCATCCTCTTTCTTTCATCACCATCAAATGGAGCGTCTTTTCATTAATTATGTTGTTTGTGGAAACCCTAGTTTAATTTCCCTACATACAAAACGCAATTTCCCCTTATCTAAAAAGAGCTTAAGAAACTTTTTTGTTAAGTAGAAAACATTTGACAACGTTATAAAATCATTTTTTAAAAAAATTCAGATTTGAGAATGGAGGTAAGGCGTCCCTCTTGGAGCAGAAATGTGCAAAGAGGCTCTCGCCTCATGGACATTGTGTATTTTTAGCAAAAAACTAAAAATCTAGGTGCATAGGCTTCAGCCTCGCCTGAGGCACGCCTTTAACAATGATGAGTTTGACCCTTGATTGAACACATGCCTTTTCTCTTTTCTCTTCAAATCAAAAGATGAATTAGCTGAATGAGGTCTGTTGCAGGAGAAAAATGCATATGAAGAACTTCGCTTGGATCTAATAAAGGTATCTTTCATCTGATCTGGGCCCTTCTTTTGCTGTTCAAGAATGTTGCTAATACAATTATGGCATGATCAGATGGTTATGCAAATTCAGTAGTTGATAATGTAATCCAATTTTATCCGCCTTTTATTCTCATGGAACAAGCAACGAAAAATTACCTTGTTTTAATAATGTCTTTAGTGGATTTTAATAATATCTTGTTTGTTTTTCAGCTTTTGAGCAATGAGGACTGTGTTGATTTTGATGCAAAGAAGATGGAGGGAATTGATGTGAAAGTCTTCTATGATTTTTGTCCTGAGTTGTGGAACTTCAAAGAAGATAGGGAGGCAACCCTTGCGGAAGTCATCCGCTTCATCTTTGCATATTGGAAGAGATTACAGGTCTGTTTTTTTTTAAATCAAAGATCTTTTGCATGGTTAATGTTGTTGCTCTCTGAGTGAAGATGTGGTGAATCTTGATACCTACAGAGGTGGCTGGTTTGATCATTTGCCAAATTTTGCGCTTGAAATGACAACTTGTTTTGCTATGCTATAAGCAATTTCAGATGATATATTCTTAAGTGATCCTTAAATATCATCATCCTGGTATAATTTTCTGGATGTAGCTCAAATTGTTTCCGGTTTAAATACTACATTAAATTTAAAAAGATCATCTAATTGACATATGGCAATTAAAAGAATCAGCATGCCCATTTCTTGCAAATCACAATAAATGTACTCTGTCCCTTAATTTCTCTTCATTTTATGTCAGACTCTGTACTTTTGGTTTTATCCTCGAAGTTTTAAAAAATAGTACTCCCTCCGTCCCACGTATTTTTACTCACTTTTCATTTTGGGGTGTCCCACGTATTTTTACTCATTCCATTTTTTGGCAAAAATACATAATATTTTATTACCTACTTTTTATAATCCCAACAACTTTAATTACTTTTTTACACTTTATTCATCATTCCCAATAACTTTATTCACTTTTTCTTTTTAAATTATTAATTTATCCCTACTTTCTCTTACATTATATATTAAAAAAATAAAACGTATTAATCTCTGTGTCCGTATAAACTGGTAAAAATACCCGGGACGGAGGGAGTATGAAGTTTCAGGTCTTGAATCAAACCCAGAAAGCTACGGTAAAAATGACTAAATGAGGGCAAATAAAGGGACAAAAAAGTTCAATTACCCTATAATATAAGTTATGCAACACTTGCTAACATATATTTTACTTGCAGAAAAGGAGATTTGGCCACTAAAATGCTACAAGCAATAAAATTATGACGCCTTTTTAGCTCTCCCTGTTGGAGGAATCTGAATCCACGTCAACAGTTTCTTTAATCCAGGATAGTTTGCTGTAGTTCACCATTCTACCTTTGGGTATTTTATTTACTCATTTCCTTAAAGTTTAGTTATAAGTTTTATTATCTTATTATATCTAATTTATTTTTTAGTACTTTATGTAGGGTTTAAACTAGATCTACTAAAATTTTAAGTAAATTTTTTATAAATTTGGTTGATGATACCATGAAGGAAACTGATTTCAATGCTTATTACATTGATAGGATTTAGATTATTATAAAGTATGTACCTAGAGAATCTGAGGCTACAAATTAGGAACAGTAATGACTAATTACAACATAAATTAAGCTAATCCTAATATAAAAGATTGCAAAAGAGCAAGAATAATTTAGATATTCTGTCAAATCAAATTTGGTAACTTTTTATATTTTCCATTTCAGTCATTTCGTGTTAATATATATTTTAATTTTAATAATGTAGTAACTTTTTATTTTTTCAGATTTTAATCATTTTGCATGCTTTTCTGAAATTTTACTGGACTTTTCAACAACTAGAACTTGCCAAAGTCCTGAAAGTTTTCAAATAATGTTTTAATTCATATAGATTGAATGAATAAAAAAAATGGTTTTTTTTTATTTTGTTTCAAACCCTTCCACATATAGGATCAGACCAGTTAGATCACTTATTTCATTTCGTGTTTATCTCATATATTCCACCTATTAGATACTTATTATTTATTATAATCAATGTTTAAATTATAGTTACACTTAATAGTTATTTATTAGTTATAGTATATTTTAATAAAAATAAGTTATGAAACAAGAGTGTAATATTAGTGTGGAATAGAGAATAAATGACACATAAATGTAGTACAATGAGGATCAATGGGGTTTGTAAATTTAAGTGTATATAAAGGCTAAAACTTGTTTGTTTCGGGGACACTGTCCATCCAAATACCCTTTAGTATTAAATGGTATACTCTTTAATACAAGAATGTGTACTTTTTATTTTCTAAAAAAAAATAAAAAATTTCCATGAAAGTGTATAACTTTTAGAACAAAATGTTGTACCCTTATTAATTAAATTGTATATCCTTTAAAACAAAATGTTGTACCCTTACACTCTTTGTGCACCCGGAACACAAGAGATCAACTTGTATATAAGAGTAATAAAAAAAGTGGGATTATTATTAATAGGCATGCGTTTATATTACCTAATTACTATTAAATACATTGATCTAAACGTTTATTTTTTTTCCAGCTTTATCCTTATTTACAACGCTGAATATTTCAACGTTTTCACTTAGCACTAGTTTCATTGAACACTAATGTACACTAAATCAAATAAAAAAAATGGGTGAGAAATTTAAGGATAATTATAAGAACTCTATTTTCAATTTAAGTAATCACGTATTTTCTGTTTCTTTCTCAAAGATGCACACTAATGTACATTAAAGGGTTCTTCAATTTGATTGCGTATTTTTTGTTTCTCTCTAAGAATGCACACTAATGTACTTAACAATAGTTTCAATCGTGTATTTTCCGTTTTCTCTCAAAAATGCACACTGATGTACATTTGTAGGATTTTCAGTTTAAACACGTATTTTTTTTTGTTTCTCTCTCAAGATTGCACACTAACATACATTAGTATGGTTCTTCAATTTAATCGCTTATTTTCAGTTTCTTTCTTAATAGAATATACACTAATGTACATTCATATAAATATCGTATTTTTATTTTCATCTTAACAATGCATACTAATATACGAATAGGTATAGATATTATAGGAAAAACAAAATATTAGTATAATTTTGTATTTATTGGTAATTTTCTAAAGTGAATGTATCACTTAATAATTTTTAAATACGTTTTATACTTGACCCAAAAAAAATCCCAACTAAAACAAACATAGAATTTCAAAATCTAAATAGATTTTAAAACCAGAAACAAACATTATATACCCTCTCTGTTTTAAATTGATGGAACATTCATTTATAAAATGATCTTCTGTTTAGTCAATTTTCCAACTTTTACCCATAATCTTGTATTTTGTTGGTAAACACAGTCATTAAATCGGCGCTCCATATGCACTGGACGTCGCTTCGTTTTCCACAAAGCTGTAATAATGAACGGTAATTATTCTATCATGCATCAATATTTTAGCCACATTCTCCTCTGAATTTGCTACCATCGTTTCTGTGATTTAGTAACTTCGCCGCCGGCGACAAGTTGTCTGTGATTTTCTCCGGCGAAACACACATATTTGTACCAAGGTGAGAATATGTCGCTTCGTCATGTTCTGTGTGTGTATTTTTTTCCTAAAAAAATGAGTATGAAGTTAAGATTAAACAAAAAAAAAAAAAAAAAAACTGAATTTCACATTCACTGTGTGTGTTGAATCGTGTAATTTCTTTCAGCCTCAATTATTTCAATTTTGATGCTGTTATATAAACAATCGCATTTTTTTTCTTTTGTGTATATATGCAGAGTATTGATGATGTGGTCTCCCTGGGGAATAGAAAATCTGAATAAACTGCAATCCAAGTTGGATGAAAATAACAAGTCTATTCAAAAGATACTTCAAGAGAAAGATGAAAAAATATTAATACTGCTGCATAGTCACTTGGATCTAGCTACTTTATAGAATTTCATTCAACTCCCAATAGGTATTTTTAATGTGTTTTTCTCTCTCAGAAGCAAGGAACTTGCTATGCATTTCAAGGGAATTATCCAAGAGATTTTTGGAGCAACAAGAGATGTTGAGATTTGATTTTGAAAATAAAATGAAACGGCTTGATTCTTGGAGCCAAGAGTTGAAGAAGAAAGAGATAGCTTTTAAACGAGGAGAAGAGAAAGGTAATTCTTGTTTGATGCAAATGCTACGTCATAAGTTTAATTGAAAATTTAGTGCTATACATAACATAACATTTTGATTTTACGACAACACCGAATACTTTGTCCTTTCAATGCAGCTAGAAAGAAGTCTTGTGTAAAACTTTATTTGTAATTAATGTCCATTTCATCATCTCTTTTTTTTTTTTTTAATCTTGAATTCTCATCTTCTTGTAATCTTTTACCTGTTGGCCTGGCTACTTAAGAAAGTACTTAATAATTAATCATCTTGGATCCTTGTATTATTCTCTTTGATTGAATTTATTATCAGATGGATGATCTGATGCTTGACAAAAAGAATATCACTCTTTCACATCAGAGTCTTCTTGCAAAAGAGCGTCAAACTAATGATGAATTAATGAAGATACGCAATGAACTTAAGGAGGTATGAACGTAGTTAATATTTCATTTTCCTGCATGATTACACCGGTCCTCTATTACAACACATTTACAAGAGTCACCAACCAATTTCGTCCCCTATCGTTTTACTTTATTAAAAAAAGTCCTAAAATAGTTAAAATTCTCAATAAAATCACATACCTCATACAAATGTGTTCTTTCCAATTTGAGGACATGGATTTTCTTTGAAAAAACTGTATTCATATTTTCACTCTCTGACATTGGTCTTATGATCTTCGATGTCTTTCCCTTTTGGTGTAAATGGGGGATAATCCCCCTTCCATAGGACGATGGAAGTCATCCTCCCGGATTCTTCCAATGCTGTTAGTCTAGCTTCTGAGGGACTTTAGATCATATCAAGTTGTTGTCTCTGCATTACCATCACCATTTCCATCTGGCTTGGTATCTCATGAAATTATTTTCGATACCGCTTGGTCTAGTTCATCTTCTGTAATTCTCTAAGATCTTAATTCATCTTAGAGATTTACGTATTGATCTCCTTCCACTCCATTATAATTTGTAGTAGAAGAGATACGGTTTCCTACTCTCGCTTTGACCTTGGTTTGGATGTCTTCTCCACTCTTCGTGCGTAGGAATTTGTCCATAAATCCTCGGTGAAGTTGATAAGTTCAACTTCAATTCTCTGAATCTCTTTGGAATACCTCGATTCCGCATCTCGAAAGTGCTCTCAGTATTGTTCCTTTGTCTGGTTAGCGGAGTTAGAGTGTCATAATCTCATGCGTATTTATCCAATCTTTGTCTATTTAGAATTTCAAATTATCATGAGATGTCTTCCCTAATCAAGCTAATGATCCCGTTATACTCGGATTTCAAACTTTTATTTGGATCCACATATTCTTAAAATTCTCCTCTCGTTAATTAATACTATGAATTTATAACAAAATTTTCATTCATAAATAAATTTAGGCTCTAATACCATTTTGAGGCATGATGATATTCAAGGTCATTGTATTAGATTAGTACTGATGTAAGAGGTCGTGTTGTAAATGTAGTGTTGTTACAAGTGTGTTGTGAAACTTTCATTTGAACATAAATTTGGACATAATTTTAAAGCAAAAATGGATCAACATGCAACAATTCAAACGCTATGCAACTATTCTGATTTAAAGTAAATAGGTGTGAGACTATTTTGGTTTCTTTCTTCATATATAATGATCTTGGATTCTTAATTTTCCTCTTACCTAGTTGATTTTACATACTCATGTTTTACGTATCAGATGAATGAACTGTATCGGAAGAAGAATGATCTCGATGAAACCTTTTAAATAGTCTTTTGTCATTAAATTTTCTAATGTGAAGATGACATTGTTCTGAAGTTTGTTAAATGTATTGTGACTCATCAACTTTCCATAAGCTCCTGATTATTATGTTGTATTATCGCCCTTTAGAGGGATTTGAAATGCAATCAAATGGAGGAGAAGCTAAAGGAATCCGAAGAGAATTATTGTAGACTGGTTGAAAGACTTAAGGTATGACTTAATATGAGCATGCATGGCCCCTTACAAAGATGATGAATTATTTTAACTATGAGCCCTGCTGCAGGAAAAGGAAGTTGATGATCAAGTTCAAGGCGGAACCGAAAAGGTAAGAAGAAAATCTATAGTTCTCATCTCTCTTGATTCAGGTGTTGAGAATGCAGAAGCTGCTGGTACCTCTAAGAGGAGGAAGAGGGATGTGGATATTGATAATGAGGAAGCTGAAGTACTACTCACTGAAAGTGAAAGCAAAAGCAAATATGATGAGTGAGAGTTTCTGGAGAAGATGATGGAGGAAATTGCACTCAAATTAGGTCAACAAAGAGAAGCTCCAACTCCCACCATGATTTATGAAAAGGTTACTGAAATTCTCAGTAGGGTAGAGACAGTGGAAGATGTTGGAGTATGGAGCCTATATTCTTTGGGCCCGTATTTCTTTTGGCCCAGTTGATCCTAATGGGCTTAGGATTAGGGCAAGTTATCTTGATCAAGAAGTTATCCATTGTGTTATCTTGATCAAGAAGTTATCCATTGTGTTATCTTGATCAAGAAGTTATCCATTGTGTTATCTAGATTAAGATGTTTTCTCATTGTAGTTGACTTGTCCAATAAGGTAAGAAAAATCCTGGCTTGGCATCGCCCCCAGATGTAGTCGAAAGACGAACTGGGTAAACAAATCTCGTGTTATTCGTGTCATCTTGTGCGTGTGTGTGTCTAAATTCCTAACAACTGGTATCAGAGCCTCGGGTTCAAAGGGAGCAGTCACGATGAGCGACGAGAAAATTTCAATCAAATAGTTTGACGGATCAAATTTCGGATTCTAGAAAATGCAGATCGAGGATTATCTCTACGACAAAGATCTGTATGTGCCCTTAGAAGAGAAGGTGAAACCCGAAAAGATGGATCTGAAGGAGTGGAATCTGTTGAACAGAAAGACGATGAGTGCGATACGTTTATCATTGTCCATGAACGTAGCCTACCACATAACTAAAGCCAAGTCCGCAAGGGAGATGCTGCAAATCCTGGAGGAGATGTACCAAAAGCCCACAACTGCGAACAAGGATCATTTTATCAGACAATTGTTCAACCTCAGAATGTCGGAGAGCACACTTGTGCAGCAATATTTGAACGAGTTCAACATGATCATTGGACAGTTGTGTTCAGTCGAAATCAAATTCACTGACGAGGTACTTGCTTTAGTTTTGTTATCTTCTTTGTCAGATAGTTGGGCTGCCACAGTAACTGCAGTTAGTACTTCATCCGCGAAAGATAAATTGAAGCTTGACGAAGTGAGAGATCTGATGATTAGCGAGGAGGTTCGCAGAAAAGAGTTTAGATCTACTTCAGGGTCAGTGCTGAACACGGAGGATAGGGGCAGATCAAAGGGTAGGCAGAATCGTGGCAGATCAAAGTCCAAAGGAAAGAGTCAATCCAAGAAAGACAAAGACTCAATCTAGTGCTGGAATTGTGATGAGTTTGTTCACTATAGGAATCAGTGTATAGCGCCCAAGAAAAACAAGAAGGGATAGAATGAGAAGAAGACAGCAAACGCAACCATAGATGATATTGGAGATGCGTTGGTCTTGAGTGTCAGTAGTCCGCTGGAATCATGGGTGTTGGATTCTGGAGCATCATTTCACTCATGCAGTGATGCTGAAATAATGGAGAACTATGTGTCTGGTGAATTCGAACAAGTCTACCTTGCTGATGATGAGCCTTTGAAGATCATGGGGTAAGGAGATGTTCGGATATCCACACCAAACGGATCGACATTAAAGCTGAATGGTGTTAAGCACATTCCAGGATTGAAAAAAATTTTGCTTTCAATTGGACAGCTTGATGTAGAAGGATACTCAGTGACTTTTGGCAGCAACAGTTGGAAGATCAGTAAAGGAGTAATGATAGTAGCGCGAGGGAAGAAGGAGGGGACGTTGTATACTACAACTAACTCCAAGGACTGCATTGATCTTGCAGGAGCTACGACCAATGTTGATTTGTGGCACTGTCGGCTGGGTCACATGAGCGAGAAAGGGATGAAGGTAATGTGTTCGAAAGGGAGACTTCCAGGGCTGAAATCTGTTGAAGTTGGCCTATGCGAGGACTGTGTTTTCGGGAAACAGGAAGAGTAAGTTTCTCGAGAGGTGGCAGAACCTTGAAGGCAGAAAAGTTAGAGTTGGTGCATAGCGATCTATGGGGATTAGCGCCCACGAAGTACCTTGGTGGTTCGGAGTACTACATGACCTTCATCGATGACTCCACTCGAAAGGTATGAGTTTATTTTCTGAAAAATAAAACTGATGCATTTGATACTTTCAGGAAGTGGAAAGCCCTTGTAGAGAATGAAGCGGGGCTGAAAGTAAAATGTCTTCGTTCTGACAATGGAGGTGAATATGAACTCCGTGAGTTCAAGGAATATTGTGCTGAGAATGGGATTCGCATGGAGAAGACCGTGAGAGGAACTCCCCAGCAGAATGGAGTGGCAGAACGAATGAACAGAACTTTGAATGAGCGAGCTAGATGCATGAGATTGAAGAGTGGACTGCCTAAGATATTTTGGGCAGATGCAGTAAACACAGCAGCATACCTAATTAACAGAGGTCCATCAGTTCCGTTGGAAAACATAATACCAGAGGAAGAATGGACAGGAAAAAAGGTAAATCTGTCTTACTTGCGTGTCTTTGGTTGTGTTGCATATGCTCATATTAGTTCTAATGATAGAAGCAAGTTAGATGCTAAATCTGTTAAGTGTACGTTCATTGGTTATGGTGGTGATTAGTTCGGTTATAGACTCTGGGATGAGAACAACCAAAATATTATTCGCAGTAGAGATGAGTTTTCAATGAACAGGTTATGTACAAGAATAGATTGGAGGCATCAAATTCTGACAAGACTAATACCCAAGAAGTCGAGTTAGACATCTCAAACTCGAGTGGGAGCAAGGAGAGTCAGAATGAGGAAGAGGTTCTCATTGGAGAACCAAGGACACCACCACCACCAATAGAGGATCCGTTGCAGAGACCAGCTAGAGAGCGACGTGCACTTGATAGGTATTCGCCCTCTAACTACTACTTGTTACTTACTGATGGTGGTGAGCCTGAGTGTTATGCAGAGGCAGAGCAGAGTGAAGATAGACGAAAATGGAGAGGTGCTATGGATGATGAGTTAGCATCTCTTCTGTTGAATGGCACTTGGGAACTTGTTGAGCTCCCAAAGGGTAAAAAGGCTTTGCACTGCAAGTGGGTCTACCGAATCAAGAATGAAGCTGACGGTAGCAGACGCTACAAAGCCCGGTTGGTTGTCAAGGGGTTTGAGCAGCGACATGGTATTGACTATACTGATGTCTTTACTCCAGTTGTGAAACTGACCACTATTAGAATGGCGTTGAGTATGGTAGCTGCAGAAAACTTAATATTGCATCAGATGGATGTGAAGACGGCATTTCTCCATGGTGAATTGGTGGAAGAGTTGTACATGACACAGCCTGAGGGTTTCGTAGAGAAGGGAAATGAGCCACTTGTATGCAAATTAAAGAAAAGTTTGTATGGCCTAAAACAAGGCCCAAAGCAGTGGTATAAGAAGTTTGACTGCTTGATGGAGATTGATTACCATAGATGTCACGCTGATCATTGTTGCTACTACAAGAGATTTGACAATAGCTTCCTTATTCTCTTGCTATATGTTGATGATATGTTGATCATAGGAGTCGATGCAAGAGAGGTATATAAGTTGAAGAAACAGTTGTCAGAACGGTTCTCCATGAAGGATCTTGGAGAGGCAAAATAGATTTTGGGCATGAGGATTGAACGTGATAAGGCGACGGGATATGTATATCTTTCGCAGGCGAGTTACATTCAGAAGGTCCTGGAAAGATTCAACATATCAGAGTCGAAGCCTGTGAGTGTTCCACTGGGAAGTCAATTCAAACTTTCAAAGAATGAATCACCAAGAACAAGGAGGAACGTGCACAAATGATGAGTGTTCCATATACTTCAGCAATTGGTAGCATCATGTATGCCATGGTGTGTACAAGACCAGATATTGCTCATGCAGTGGGAGTAGTAAGCCGGTTCATGAGTGATCCGGGCAAGCAACATTGGGAAGCAGTGAAGTGGATCCTGCGATACTTGAGAGGTACTACATACAATGCTTTGTGTTTCAAAGGCAAGAGTGTGGCGCTGGTGGGTTATGTGGATGCAGACTTGGCATCTAATGACCTTGATAGGAGAAGAAGTACAACCGGGTATGTCTTTACTTATGGTGGTACTGCTATATCTTGGACTTCTAAGTTGCAGAAGGTTGTTGCATTGTCCACCACGGAGGCAGAGTATATAGCTGTGACAGAGGCAAGTAAGGAGATGGTGTGGTTGCAGAATTTCTTGGGGGAACTTGGGAAGGAGCATGAAAATAGTACTCTTTTCAGTGATAGTCAAAATGCTATATTTCTTGCAAAGAATCCGGCATTTCACTCAAGAACAAAGCATGTTAAATTGAAGTATCACTACATCCGTCACCTTTTGGAGAAGAAGGTCTTACAGCTTATGAAGATCCTTGGAAATGAGAATCCAGCGGACATGTTTACTAAGGTGGTGACCTTAGAGAAATTGAAGCTATGCATAGCTTCAATTGGCCTTGGAACTTGAAGAAAAGGCTAGGCGATGCCAGGCGGATACGGGAGGAGAACTAGAAGATATGCTACATGAAGAATTAGTCTCCAAGTGGGAGATTGTTAGAGTATGGAGCCTAAATTCTTTGGGCCCGTATTTCTTTTGGCCCAGTTGATCCTAATGGGCTTAGGATTAGGGCAAGTTATCTTGATCAAGAAGTTATTCATTGTGTTATCTTGATCAAGAAGTTATACATTGTGTTATCTTGATCAAGAAGTTATCCATTGTGTTATCTAGATTAAGATGTTTTCTCATTGTAGTTGACTTGTCCAACAAAGTAAGAAAAATCTTGGCTTGGCATGCCCCCAGATGTAGTCGAAAGACGAACTGGACAAACAAATCTCGTGTTATTCGTGTCATCGTGTGCGTGTGTGTGTCTAAATTCCTAACAGAAGAGAGTGTAAGGAAGAGTGAAATGTATGCATAATGGAGAATGAGGAGAGCTCATGGTGAAATGCAAAATCTAAAGGACTCTCTCAAAGAAATTGTGCAGCACATTGCCACCAAGAACAATGAATGAGAACTTTGGAAAATTTCATTCAGACTTATTAGCTGCTGGTATGGGGAATGATATTATGGAGATTATGTTGACTCTCAGTTCAACTTAATTTCCAACACATTGATGTAGTAAAAGGTGGAGATCTAGAGTTTAGTATGATTTTATATGTACGAGTTTTAGTATGATTATATGTTTAAATATTGATGAATTTGATCACTTATCAATGGCTGATTCTGATGGTTATCTACTCCCTCCGACCCTTGCAAAGGGATTTTTTTTTACATGGATGAAAGAGTATTAGTATGTAGTGAGTAGGTGTGTAGACTTCATATTTTAATTGTATTAATGGGTATGTGTAGGTCTTATGTATATAAAGAAAAAAAATGAATTTTTTGAGTGGATGCAAAAAATAGACGCCAAGAATAGAAAACCAAAGCAAACAGATAGTGCATAATTAACACTGTTAGTTTTATGAAACTTGTATTGAGATTGCTGGATGCCGGTTTGGTTATCCAGTTGCCTAGTCTATATTTGGCCAGTTGGCCTATGCTTGGACTACTCGCAAAAGATCTAGACTTCGCATGCACGGAGTGAACGGCACGAGATGGCTTGTAATATTTTAGTGTGACATCTCTTATAATATTTTCTTATTGAATGACACGTAGCGCTGTGGATAAATCTAATTCCTTGTCCCAATGGTTGACTGGTTGACTTAGGGTATAGTTTCCCTTATCTCTCTTAAGTGTCATTCATCCAATGGAGTGACACAAGAGATGTCACACCAAAGTGACATAGAAGATCCAGACCCGGAGTGAACATGTATTAGAATTTATTTTATTCTCTATATAATTTGATTTGAAAACTTTAATTGAGTTATATATATACTCCAATTGAGACATAAAAAAATATTTATTTTGAGTCATAAATATATATTCCCTCCTTTCCGCGTAAATGTAAATTAAGAAATATAATATTTTAATGTGTAGTAAGGTGAGAGAAATAATATTTAATATAAAGTGAGTAGTTGTATTAGTTTGTGTGTGGACCCTACATAAAATAATTAATTATTTTGTTTGGGCCCAAATTGATAAGAAAAAATGTAAACCTTAACGTGAGAAAACAAAAAATAAAAAACGTAAACAAGGACAAAGGGAATAAAGTCAAATTATTTATTTTAATCGAGTCAACAGATGAGTCAATTCCATTTTTGTAAAATTAAGCATTCGAACAAAATACTTTTAAAGCATGAAAAAAAAAACATTTCCTTTGCTTCCATTTAAGCATGCATCCCTATCACGGCAGCAGATTAAGAAAGATAATACTTTCTCAATTCCATAAAAATATTTACGTTTACTTTTTACACTGGGATTAAGGAATATAGTATTTTAATGTGTATTGAAATAAGAAAAATAATATTTTAATATATAATGGATAATTATTTAAATGTTTTGTGTGAGTCTTTATAAAGAAAAATGTAAATTTTTCTGTGAAATTGAGGGAGTAACATTTAGGGGAGTGATACAATTTTTTTAGTAATAAATGAAGTAAATTATAAAATATGTTAGAGGTGTTAGGTATTAATATTTTTTTTTTTAAATATAATGCATGAGAAAGGTAATTATTTTGAATTTTGTTTTTTGTAAGGGAAGTATAAACTTTTGTAGCACAGCATAAACAGGAAGTGCAATTAAGATGGAAAGATGGAATGAGTGAAAAACTATGGGGGCAAAGTTGTCCATTAATATAAGAAAAAGGCCTGATGCATTGATATGAAGTTTTTACCTCGAAATAAATGACATTGCCAGTAATCATGACTCCAAAAATCTAAAGCAAAGATCTTACTCTGAGTGATGAGTTATGACATAAATATTGAAATTTATTGGAAAGGGCTCCTATTAATTTAGCTAGACCTATGATGTCCGATTCCATCACATTAAGTACCCATTAACCACGCATACATTCCTTTTCATCTATCCAAATTATTTTGAAGAAAACATCTCTCCAATAAATTCTTTATAAGTTAATTCCACGTGGACGATTGTGAGACAGGTCAATTTATTACTAAAGTATGTTTATTATATAGATAAAATATATTTATTTATAATTAAAGTATGTTAATAGTAAATCATATTATAACACCATAAAATCATACTTTAATTAAACATTTATCATATTTTAGAAAATATACTTTAAAAATCATTAAACATATTTTATCTATATAATAGACATATTTTAACACGTCTCACAAACCGTCTCACATATTTAACGTCTCACAGGAAAATTTGTCATTCTTTATTTATTTTTTTATATATAACAAATTTAATTTGGGTAAAATCAAATTACTCCCTCCATCCAACCAAATAGAAAATGTGAATATATTTCTTGGGGCGGAGGAAGTATTACATTGACAATTTATAGTGTGCACTCGGGTGCACCTAAAGATAGGGTGCACCCATAACAAATATAAACAAAAACATATACAATTAAGAGTAAAAATGTATACAATTTAATTATTAATTTTTTTAATGAAAATTTGTATATAATATTAAAAAAAGTTATACACAAATAGATGTTAGTTTTTTTAATGAAAACTTAATGTGAAAAAGGTATACAATTATTACAAAATATGTATACAAAATAGAATAATATGTATACAAAATAGAATAAAAAGACATACACATATGGGTGCACCCTTGCACTCGGGTGCACCCAATATACACTATTACATTTTAGGAAAAATAGGGTATCCTCAAAAATATTGTATTTTTCTTTTTTTGGATAAGATACACACAAAACAATTAATATATATCTATAAGGCCCACATATAATACTAATATATCTAACCGCTATACATTACTCCATTCGTCCAACATCAATGTATCAATTTGATTTTTGCACGTAGACTAAGGAGTATTAAAATTTTATTTATGGTGGGTAGTTGTATTAGTAGAAGATGCGAGTCTCATATTTTATTTTTATTAGTGGAAGGTGTGTGTCCTAAATGGATAGATTAAGAGTGGACATCTCAAAATAGTAAAATAAATAGATTAAGGATGAATGGATGGAGTAAAATACTATAATCTCTCCCCTCCCATGTATTTATGCACATTTTCTATTTTAAATTGTCTTATATATTTCTGCACGTTTTATTAATAGTAAAAATACATTATATATCTGTACTACGTTTTACACTTTATTCATCAATTCCAATAACTTTTATTTATTTTTTACACTTTATTCATCATTTCTAAAAACTTTATTTACTTTTTCTCTTTAATTTATCAACTCACTAATACTTTTTCTTACATTATTATTATTATTATATTTAAAAAGCAACAATTCTAAATTTGCGTGACAATACAAATAGGCATAAATACTCGAGGCAGAAATAGTATCTATCAACCCATTACACATTACTACATTACATTACAATATTCTTAATCTTCGTGCAAATAATAAACGTAACATTTTTGTTGGACGGAAGGAATATAGTAAATATTACAACATCAAGGAAATGTTTGTTTTCGGTTTAAGTAGAATAAGCTTAAACTTTATGTCAAATTAAGTACTCCCTCCGTCCCATTACAACGTATGCGTTTGCTTTTTGCATGTTGATTAAGGAGTATAATATTTTAATGTGTGGTGAAGTGAGGGAAATAATATATTAATGTAAAGTGGGTAGGTGTATTATTATGAAATGTGGCCCATAGAGAGAGAAATAATTAATATGTGTGGGTCCTCTTTTCCAAAAAAGGAAATGCACACTTTGTATTGGGACGAACCAAAATGGAAAAACGCGTACGTTTCAATGGGACGAAGGGAGTATTAAATGAGGTTAGAGAAGAGGAGAGAGAAAGGGAGAAAAAGTATAAATGAAGGAGAGAGGAATATGGATGTTGATAGAGTGCGATGTATATAGGGGAGATTTAAGGATATTTATTAAATAATATAGAAGATTAAACTTGAATCAAGCATTCCTCACTTTATAATTTGAGGAGCTTTTCATGTAAAATATATAAAATTTAAAATTTAGAGAGACATTTTTTTATATCCTTCAACATTCTCTTTATATTTATTTTAAAATTTTCTTTTCTCAATATTTATTTATTAAATTTATATTTCTTTTTCTATTTTATGTTATCTCTTTCAATTTATTTTATTATAGATGTGAAGTAATAATGAATATAAATAAAAATTTCAAGAATAAATAGTGTTGGAAGTATTGAAATACTAAATTTTAGAGAAGTTGTTTTTACTCTTAAAAATTTGAATAGCGAAAATCATTATACTATAAAATTATTTGTTAATTTAATTGGAAAATTGTCTTGAAGTTGATGATCAGTAGGTGATGATCTAGCATAATATTAATTTAAGCTAGTGTTCTATAGTGTTGCTCATTAATATTGATTCATCCTACATTGCTAATCCTCTTTAATCAAAACTTGGTCAAGCTTGAGTTGATCCCCTTTTAAAGCAGTTCCACCAAAGCAGACAAAGGTTACATTTCAACTATACAACAATCTGGAAGAAATCTTAAATTTGCTATCTATTTTTTGAAATTCATGATTCTATTTTTTCTGAAATAGTTGTCTATCTGCAGGTTGAAATGGCTTTGATTAGTCACAAAGATCGTTACCATGCGTGACTTAATCGTTGTAACCTTAAAATTATAGAAAGTATTAAATCAAGCTTAAAAGGCAGACAACTTAGTTTGTTTGAACAGAGCTGCTTTGGTCATTTTCTGCGTATTCTAGCAGAGTTGAGTTTTCAGGGGCAAGTATACCTGCAACTGTTATTCTCTCAAGATACATCTGATGATGATGTAGATAAAATAGTGTTCCACGTGAATAAACAGCAACTAGAATTTGGGTTTGCTTTGGTTACAGGTTTGAAGTTCGGACCAAAACCAAGAACTCGACCACATGTCGGAATTCTCGAGAAGAAGTTTTTTGAAGGATCTTGCGGTGGTCGTCCCGTGGCACTCCAAGGTTCGAACATCTTGTAAAATGGGTGTTCAACAATTCACAGGGGAGCAACATATGATCTTGAATGTCTCATTTGCTCATGTTCTATTTTTACTGCACTTGGATGCGTACATGAGTATCTTGCTGGCTGATCATGAGTTCATAGGTCTACGGATACAAAACACCACTTACACATTTGTTGATTGTTCGTTTTCAGTAAGTCTTTTACTTACAATTTCATGTTTT
Source organism: Pogostemon cablin (assembly GCA_023678885.1). Classification (NCBI taxonomy): domain Eukaryota; kingdom Viridiplantae; phylum Streptophyta; class Magnoliopsida; order Lamiales; family Lamiaceae; genus Pogostemon; species Pogostemon cablin. The sequence goes on along the minus strand of CM042965.1, from coordinate 35,122,462 downwards.
GTCGAATTAACATAGACTATTTGATTTAATTTCAATACTTGGAAATTTTACTTTTAGACAAAGGCTCAACGAATATGGGCTAGGCATCATGACTTACACCCTGTCGGAACAAGCATAGATCCCACAAAATACGATACTATCCCCGAGTCGGAACTCCAAGAATTGCTGCCTTATGTCCGCGGTGAACTACCCGGGTGGCAAGGTGTTCGTCCATGGCATCAAGTTCAAGATGCAAGTTTTTATACATCAATTTTAGTCACTTATTATTTACAATTCTCAATTTCCGTCATTTCATGTTTGATTTTGGCCTTTCTTGTCCAAATTTAGTCCAGTTATTTTGTCATAAAAGCACTAAATTTGGACAGGAGCACCAAAATTGAGAATGGCAAATAAAAAAATCATACATAAAGCATGAATTTTGATATTTTCCCTATGTAATTGCTTATCCTGCTCACTAATTGTGTGGTTTATACATCAGATATTCCTGATAGTCCACGTAGATGATCATTGGATGGCATGCAAGATAAACATGAGAAGAGGGGTTCATTGAGACACGAGTGGCGGCCGGGGATGACGACAGAAGGGAACTGCAGACGCTTGCCATCCGTCGTGTGGCTTCTGTACGGTGGAGTGTACAAGAGAAATCGGGATATACGTCGTAGGGCTACATTTTCTGCCGATGAAGAGGTGTGCATGAAGCAAACAGACGGTGTTAGTTGTGGTGTATTCTCACTGGCCATGCTAAGTTCCAACTACTCTCCGATGAGATTTGTCATTACATAAATATGGACAACATCGCCAATTATCGCAACAAGGTATAGTCGTGCTAGGAGGTGATGACAAAATGGCCACCTTCATTCACTTTTTGTCTAATTATTCAGAATCAATACTTTTGGCACATACAGCATACTACTACTTTTGTCTGAGTGATAATGTTTATAAGTTATACTACTTCTCTTCCCACATTTTAAGCAAATGGGATCACCTATTCCATTATGTGTTCCATCTACTATTGCACTAATTAGATTTTTGACATGTGTCGTAATCAATGGTCAAATTTTCACCCCATGCCCCAGGGGTTTAATGGTCATTAACTAGGGTATAGTTTTTTAATAGGAAAGAAGTTATGAAATAGGGAGTGAAATACCAAAGTGGAATAGGGGATTTGGGTTGCATTTTAAGACCTATGGATGTCTTGACCTTCTAAATGTCTGATCATTAATGATAATCTAGTTCATTTTAAGATGTAATAAAATGGCTAGGCATCCAAGTTGCAAAAATAAAAATCTAACACTACGTTATTTTGTGCGTGGAAATTAAAAAATATGGTATTTTAATGTGCACTTAATGGAAAGAGATAATATTTTAATATAAAGTGGGTAGTTGTATTATAGTATGGTGTGTGGATTTCATGAAGATATATTAATTGTTTTGTGTAGGACCCATCTACCAGATAATATGAATATTGAAATAAAAAATCCAAATTAGAAATATGTGAAGATTGAAATTGGATGGAGAGAGTATATATTACTACTCCCTCCGTCCCGTTTCAATGTTTACGTTTCTATTTTGCGCGTCCTATTTCAATGTTTACGTTTTCCTTTTTGGAATATAGGACCCACCTAAAACAATTAATATATCATCCAACATTAATACACACTTTACATTAAATATTATATTTTTCCACCCACTATCTATTAAAATATTTTACTTAATCAACATGCAAAAAGCAAACGTAAACATTGAAACGGAGCGGAGGGAGTATATCTTTTGGTTTAAATTAGTCGCATACTTAATTTTTATTTTTATAATTGAATAATTTAAAAAATAATACTCACATATTTTATATTCTCTTACGATAATTTAAAATTTTGAAATATTTTATATTTCATATGTTCTAATAATTTACGCACGTTTTTATGTGGAAATATAAAAAAATCAATAAAATTAAGGTGTATAATGAAAGACAAGAAGCACACGTAATGAAATTTAATGAAAAAATTGTATAAAGTTGTTGGGTTTAATGTAAAAGTTGGTCACAATGCTGTAGTTTTAAAGTATTGTGAGGGTATTAACATTATGTAGATTATCACTTTTTAGAGTATGCATAAGTTTTGACACGAATGAAAATAGGAAATCATGTTCACATGGCATGATGATTTGATGAATTCTATCGTTGATCCACACAAATAAAACACGTGTAATTCCCCAATTTCTTGTATCACATGTAGCTTAAATTCTTAATGCCAATTTTCAATGAAATTTTAATTTGTCGACATAAATTGGACATAAATCGATCAATTATAGTAGTTATGATACTATATTGAAAAAAATAATTATTTCAAGACTAAAATATAATTTATAACTATTTTGAGATAAAAATCAAACACTTATAACTTTTTCATCGGAATTAGCATGCCACGTGTCATTCACGTGATTATTTTCAGGCGAAAATTAGACTAAAATCGAGCAACGTCGAGAATCATGGAATTAAAATAAAAAATTACTTATTTTGGGACTTAGATCAAATTATCGTCTTGTTGTGGACGAAAAATAATTTTAACTCAGAGAAAGTATATAGTATATATGTTCTCACACCGGCCACAAAATATAATACTCCACATCACAACAACAAAAAATACACTTTAATTTTAAAATTGTCATTATTCTTTTACACATATAACTTGTTTCAAACGTATAATTTTTTTATTATCTAAAAATATTAAATTACTAAAAAAATTAATAAAATAATTCAGAGAGTCAAAAGTCAAATTTGAGAATAATATTTATAATACCTATTAATTACTCCCATCTCATCATACATTTCACATTTCTTTATTTATTTATCTCATAACAACTAAAAAGATAATTAATAAAAATATTCAACACAAATAATTCCTCAATACATTTTATTTTAAAAAATATCCACTCAGTCCAACAATAAATTACTATTTTGCCTTTTATATTTGAATTAAGGAGTAATGGAGTATTATTATTACTTTGTATAAGTATAAACGTGAGTAATTGTATAAGTAATGAATGGTGAATCATGTATAGATTCCTTTTACTTTTAGTAAAGACAACCAAAATGGTCAAATAAATATCTTATTAACTAACAAAATTAATAATATTTTCATATTTATAAAGATTCTTTAAAGTCAATAAAATTAGCTAAAATTTTTAAAATTAATTTTCTGTGAAATATTGTGAAATCTTATTTATTAGAAATTTAGAATAAGGGAGGATTAAATATGTATAATTACAAATACTCCCTCCGTCCCATAAATGTTTGCACACTATTTATACACACATATTAAGAAAAGTTATAATTTTTAAGGGTATTATAATATTTTTATAATAAATAAATAATAAAGTATATTACGTGTGTTGGGAAAATATAATTTTTTTTGTAAATAAAGTGTATAAGGAATAGTGATATTTTAATAGGGGGGTTTGAATTATGCTTTAAAACATTATTTATGGAATTATTACTCCACAATATAAATTATACATAAATATTACTCTTAGATACAAAAATATATTTTATCATTATAAAGTGTATGAGAAAGGGTGATTGCTTTTAATATTTTAATAGACTTTAGGTGGGGTGGTGGTGTTGAGGGGGTTGAATTATGTTTTAAAACATTATTTATGGAATTATTACTAAAAATGATATATTAAAAAGTCACAATTGTCCCCCCTACATGTATTTAAGATAAATGAGTCAATTAAGTTATAAATTTGAGAGATATTCACGTTTTCATTATCAATCATTACTCCCATTCAAATTCTCTCTCAACAGCAACATAACATGAAAGAAGATTTTTAGTATATAATTTATGAATACACATATATTAAACATAAATCTTTTTACAAATATATATTGATCATAAATTTTTTGAATACATAAATTTATTTTAAGGATATGACTTTTTGAATACATATTGAATATAAATATTTTTACAAATATATTGATCATAAATCTTTTGAATACATAAATTTTAAACAACAAATTTCTGAACACATAAATTTTGAACAACAAATTTCTAAATACATAAATTTCTTATCATAAATGAAACCCCGACGCACCGATTGGAAAACGGTTATGGACAATGGGTATGCAGAATGTGTATTCAGATTTAGTATGAAAATTGATTAAAATTATTTAAATTGGATATGCAGATTGATTAAATTTGATCTTCTTAATTTTTAAAAGGCAAAGCCTTGTGTATAACCTTCAATTGGTACAACTTCCGGTATAATCTCCTTCCTTCACTTTTAGTGTGCTTTTTTTAATTGTTGTTGTACATTACTTTTTTTATAATTATTTTAGGGATATAAATGTAATTTTACCCTTGTGGTTTAGGGTATAATTATCCCCTAGGGTTTAGGGTTTATGGTATAATTATAATTTTACCCTTGTGGTTTAGGGTATAATTATCCCCTAAGATTTAGGGTATAATTGTAATTTTACCCTTGTGGTTTAGGGTATAATTATCCCTTAGGGTTTAGGGTTTAAGGTATAATAGTCATTTAAATAAAAAAAATTCAAAAATAAAATAAAAAACAACATTAATGAAGGAGTAGGAATTAATTAAGAAGGGTGGGGACCAAGGTTGTACCAATTCAATTGGTACAACAGGTTGCACCCTAATCCCTCTCATTATATATATATATATATATATATATATATATATATATATATATATATTATTTATCTTTAACCGATTTTTGAAAATTTGAGTGATCTCCATCTATTTTTGTGGAGAAATTAGTGAGATATTTATCTTTACTATATTATTATTATTATAAATCATCCTTTTTTAATTAATTTATGAATACAATTAAAATAAAAATAAAATTGGTATTTCATGCATTCCATTTGTATTGAATCATGTGTATCTGGTAGTAATATAGGTACGTATCAGTAATGGACCCATTACTTATTAATTGTGGAATTATTGGAAACGTCTAGTACTTACATAATTATACTTTCACCGATCAATTTAGAGAGTTCATTTTTATTTTTTTTATTTTTTTTGGGTGTGTCTGTCCCACAATAAGCTAAATAATACTTCTTCAGCCCTCTCTATAAGTCACTTGAGGCACATCCTGCGATTTACCTCTTCCACTAATCCCCAGGGCAGGGGCGGTGGGGCCCCTAATGGTGGGGTACACCATTTTAAATAATACTTCTTCATAAAAGAACCCGTGAACCGAGGGAGTATAAAGATTTGTACTCTCTGTCGAATAAGATTGCATTAGAGTTGAGTTGGTGTGGCGACGAGTATATTAATTGAACTTGAATCGTTCTAACTGTGTTTCTTTGGTCGGTTATTTTGATTTCTCCCACAATCCTAAATCAAAATGTTGCATCTTTGCATACTCTAATCAGTATCACGAAGCAGTTCAACCTCTGGAGAGAGAGGATTTTACAAGGTTACACTTCAACTAAACTAAGTGAACTTTTTCAATCAATCTTAGATTCGCTATCTATTTTTGCGGATGATTCTATTTCTTCTGCATTAGTTGATGAAGAAATGTGCCATAAAATGCATTTTTCAACAAATTGTTGAGCTCCATGAATTGGGTCTACTTAAGCCAAGATTATATTTTTCAGTTCTGATGCGAAAAGAATATTTGGGCATGTTTGGTTCATAGGGTGTGGCTAAGGAAATCCCTAATTTTTTTATTAGTTTTAAGGAATATTATAACCCGTCATATTCCACCGGACCTCTTGCTTTTTTCTGACGAGATGATAAATAAACCCACATAAATATGCTTAAACTCCCTTAAATTTAGCAATTTTTTGAGGTCTATTGATTATTGTTGAGTCAATGTGTGATTTCAATCCCAAAGAGGACTGTTGATATATTCCTTTTTAGGTTAATGTCATCTGAAGTCTGAAGTTGGGGCATTTTATTTTTTTTTTAATGTAAATTCAAGTTTGTTGATTGAGTAGTTAATGTTTAGGTCCTACTTATTGTGGCTGATGCTCAAATTACATTGATTAATTGTTTTCAGAGGGTTGCTACAGTTGTTACATGAATTAATAAGTTGTGTTCAATTAATGTAGAATTAAATTGCATGTGGTGTTACATATGTTAGAAGTATATGGTGAGTTATATTGGGTGGTGTTGTTAACCATCTCATATATGAAATGTAGCACTTTATTATGACATAATATACATCAAGTGGGTGTGGATGAAAAAGTATTTTATTTATGAGTCTAAATATAACTAATTGGTTTAATTCATACACTATCTGTCTACTACAGGTTGATATGGCTCTGATCAGTCACCAAGACCACTACAATGCAAGAATTGATGGTCGTTGTTACCTTAAATTTATAGAAAATATTAAATCAAGCTTAAAAGGTAGACAACTTAGTTTGTTTGAAGAAAGTTGCTTTGGTCCTTTTCTGCGTATCCCAGTAGAGTTGAATTTTCAGGGCCAGGTATACCTGCAACTGCTATTCTCTCAGGATACATCTCGTAACGAAGATAAAATAGTGTTCCACGTGAATAAGCAGAAGGCGGAATTTGGTCCTACAGAGTTCGCTCTGATTACAGGTTTGAAGTTCGGTCCAAAACCAAAAACGTCTCGAGTACAAGTCGGAATTCTTGAGAAGAAGTATTTTGAGGGAGTGGATATAAGTGTAAAAAGGATTGAGGCTGCATTCATGGAAAGTGTGAACGAGGATGAATGTGATGATAGCGTTAAGCTTGGATTGTTGTGGGTGGTGTTCGGAATGTTGTTGGTCCGTGGCACCTCAAAAAAGATCATAAAGAAAACAGATATGCAGTATGTCCGATTAGCTGATGACTTGGATGAGTTCAATGCTTATCCATGGGGTCGTGTAGCCTGGGAATTTTTATCAAAATCTATAAGGAGATGCATCAGAGCCAGGGCTAGGACTTTGTCAGATAAAAAAGTGAAAAAGAATGCTTCCAAATTATATATTGATGCGAATGGATTTACTTTTGCACTTCAAGTGTGGGCCTACGAGTGTATCCCCATTCTGGCTCAACGATATGCAAAGTGTGTGGACGATTCAATTCCAAGGATCTTGCGATGGTCAGCCTATGGCACTCCAAAGTTCAAAGATCTTGTAAAAAAGGTGTTCGTGAATTTACAGCGTGATGACTTCATTGGTGAACATGTAAGTGGATAAACATATCGTTAATAATAATTTAAGATATGTTTAGCATGTCGCCTTACTTGACAGTTCTTGTTCCAGGCTATTTGGATAAGGCATTTGGAGCCCAATGGTGAAGAAAAACAATCTGTTTGGTACCGAAGTGCAGTAGAGTGGATGAAATTGTCGGCAGCAGAGGCTGTGGACCGTGGAGAAAGAAGTAATGAGGGTCCAATACGAAGGGATGAAGATCAAAATGAAACTAATGCAGGCGATGAGGCTGCTTTTGATCCAATGGGAAGTGGCCCTGCAAGCAATCCTAGTGGCAAGTTAATGAGGAAGTTGAAGGCGGAGATAACTGAACTTAAAAGAAGATTGGAGGTTCAGACACAAGTCCATATAGATACGAGGAGGTTAGTTGAATCGATATGTCATCATTTTGGCATATCAACAGACACAAACAGAGTAAGCAACGGGCCAAGAGTCAATGTGCTTGAGCCAATTCAAAATGTGGCACGATCTGCAGCTGAATTAGAAGATCATACGCACCCACCATCCAACTCTAACGAGGTATATAAAGTATTTGGATAGGCAATGATGCTGCTCTTAGTGTGGATTATGTATACTCTCTCTGTTCCACACTTATCTTCACCGACACTGTAGATACGTAGTTTTAAAAAAAAAGATTTACCAACTTTTTTGACTTTTTAGGGGTATTATAGTATTTTTAGGGAATAAATAAAGTAAAAAAGTATGTTACGTGTGTCAGATGAGAGTGATATTTTTTAAATTAAGATGACTTTTGAGGTTATTGGTTGATTGATGTGATGTTTACTTTTATTGTTGAAGATAAGTGTGGGACGGACGAAAATGAAAAGTATGGAGTTGTGTGGGACGGAGGGAGTACTTATTAGGGTGTGTTGGGTTGAATTGATTAAGTTATTAAATTGTGTAGGCTGCGGTTTTAATCCTCAAAGTCATGTCATTTTTCAAGTAAACTGAACTCTGTTATCAGTAAGTTGCAGTGTGCAATTATCATCTGTTTTTCCTTTGACCTTACTCCTCAGACTGGGAAACCAGAAGATATTTTGGAGTGTGCTGAACCAGAGACGAAGGGAAATAAGAATAAAGGAGCAGCGAAGCGGTTTCCTCAGGGCCATCGTATTAGGAATAAGAAACAAAAGATGAATCATTTCGAAGATGATCATGATATCCCCCAAGTCCCTGAAGTCCCGGGTAGAGATGACAGATCCAACCCACATCATGCTTTCGTTCAATCGCAATCATCGGAAACAGCACGCCCTCAGGCTTCATTTCATGATCATTCACTACCTCCATCCTCTCTCGAGTTACATCCAGTGCTGCAGAACAGATCATCATCCCAACCCACGCGCTCTCAATGCGCTACTCTGAGTCGTTTTCAATTGATGGAGCAGTACACCACGTTCAAGGAGTGTAATTATCTGTACGTATGTCACTCGTGTGTAAATATAGGGATATATGTCCATCCACACCTGTCACACATTGTTTTTATATCCCCTGCCTAGCTCATTCATTTGGCGAGAATAAATCTACACACCTGCCCTTGGGATTCATGGATTTTCTACTCTCTCCTTATACATGTCACTCATACAATGGAGAAGTAGGAGAAACATCGGGACCAATGAGATAGTATGCCATAACTTACATGCATTGTCTCCTACACCTCTGGAAGATCCAGATCCAATTTATAAATGATTACTACTGTTGTAGGATAAACGTTGGATTAGGGTTCTCTGTTGGAGCTTCTTTCTTCAAGGAGCTTGAGGATCCAACCAAGTTGACAACCGATGACGTAAGGACACACACACACACACACACAGCACATATACATCCCAAAGTCTCAATCAATACACAGCTTGCATGTCTCATTTGCTATCTCGTTAAAGAATTAAGGCTGGGCTAATTCTATTTTTTCACAGCATTTGGACGCGTACATGAGTATCTTGCTGGCTTATCCTGAGTTCGTAGGTGTACGAATACCAAACTCCACTTACACATTTGTTGATTCTTCATTTTCTGTAAGTCATTTATTTACTAGTACTTCATATTTTGTCGAATTTATGACATAGACTATTTGATCATTTGATTTTCAAGTACTTGGATTTACTTCTAGAAAAAAACTCAACGGATATGGGCTAGGCATCATGATTCACACCCTGTAAAAACAAACATAGATCCCACAAAATACGAAACTATCCCCGAGTCGGAACTCCAAGAATTGCTGCCTTATGTCCGTGGTGAACTACCGGAGTGGCAAGGTGTTCGTCCATGGCATGAAGTTGAAGATGCAAGTTTCAATACATTTGTATATGTTTGCTATACATCTATACATATATATACTTGTTGCTTATCCTGCAGACTAATTGAATGATTTATACATCAGATTTTCCTGATACTCCACGTAGATGATCATTGGATGACTTGCAAGATAAACATGAGAAAAGGGACATTACGTCTTTGGGATTCATTGAGACACGAGTGGCAGGTTGACGACGACAGTAGGGAGTTGCAGACGCTTGCCATCCGTTGTGTCGTGCCGGTGTTGCTTCTGTACGGGGGAGTGTACCATAGAAATCGGGCTATACTTCGTAGGGCTACATTGGACCTCGTTTCTGCCGATGAAGACATGTGCATGAAGCAAACCGACGGTGTTAGTTGTGGCGTATTCTCACTGGCCATGTTGGAGTTCCAACTCTCGGATGAGATTTTTCATGACATAGATATGGACAACATCATGAGTTATCGCAAGAAGATTGCATTTGACATTTTCAGGTATGGTCGTACTAGGAGGTGAGAAATTGTCCACCTCTATTCGCTTTCTGTCTAATTCAGCATGAATACTTTAGGCACATACTACTATTGTCTATATTCTTAGAAAATATAATATCTTTGTCTTGTAAGTATATCTAAATTTTAATTTTCGAAGTTAGTCTATTTTTATCTAGTCTTAATTTTTTAAGTGAATTATCATTCTTGGACCTCCATATTATTTCACCGGATCAAATAAGCCCCTAAAGATGTTTTTTCCTCCAAAGCCTTTTTCATTTCTACATTAGATCATTTAAGCCCCTAAAGATTTTTTTATCTCCAAAGCCTTTTTCATTTCTACATTATAGATCATTTGGGCTCTAATCTTTTCTAAACAAAACAAGTAAACACCTCTAGCCAAAGATTCAAACGGTGCTGCTGCGCCATTGCCTGCCTCACCAGTTCATTAGGGCTCGGAACTTGGAAAGCCACGATGCTGAACATCTGATTAGAGCAAACGGCTAGAACTCGTTCTCGGCGAGTCGTAGGACGGTGGTGCTGGCGAAGCAGTCTACTAATTCTTATACTGGCAACGTACAAAATTCCAGATATCATCTTAAAAATTAAAATTAACTCACCACATTAATTTTAATTTTCCCCAAATAATTTGAAAAGCTAGCACAATTATTTTAGCAGATAAAAAAGAAAAGTTAGGAAATGAAGTTGATGAAAAAGAAGGTTGAGTATGCATATAGCAAATGAAATGAAGTAGTAGATGAAGGTGGGTTTTAGAGATGAATGTGTGTTTGAAGATGGTGGGTGTATTCCAAAGAGAGGTGGACGAGCTAGTGTAGTGGCATGATTCGAGGTTCTTAGTAGTGATGAATCTCGGACTAGAATATGTAAACCAGTCTTATCGCATTTGACAGATGGGGCGAGGCCGATGAGCTTGAAGAGATAATGAATAGAGCTAGTATTCATCGCCGGACATTTCAACAGCGACGGCGCTGCAAAAGATAGAGGCTGCCCCCATTCCTTGATAACCTTCTGACTAGGGATGACAGTTTCGCAGGTTTTCCCGAGTACTCGACCCGACCAAACCCTAATGTGACGGGTTCGGGTACCTATAATCGGGTTTGAGACGGGTTTGTGAAAAAATAAAAATTCTCATTAGGGTTCGGATTTACCCCCCTCGAATACCCGCTACCCGAATAAATAATCGGATAAGGGTAGCGGGTACCTACATATACCCGTTCACCATATTTAAATAAATTTACAAATCATTAATCTAACCTGTCATTTTATTTTATTTGTATGTTATTTAAAGTTTGAATTGAAGATCTTTAAACTTGTGTAGTGATTTTAATGTTGTGACTAATAATGTTTAATGTTGTAGATACATTTATTTAAATGTGTGAGACTTGAAATTTAATATTTTAGGTTAAAAAAAATTGATGGGTTCGGGTACTCACGGTAGGAATAATTGGGTACGGGATAGATACGGGTATAGTAAATAGTATTTTAAATGATAATGGAACGGATACGGGTAGTAATATTTTTAACGGATACGGGTTCGGGTACCCAAAAAAATGCGGACACTCTACCCGCTGCCATTCCTACCGGCTTCATAAATGTTACAGGAATTGTCACATCAAAGTATCACAGAACATCATGTGTCCAGTTTGGGCAGCTCTACCGCTATAATATCTTGCCTTGTGTCTAGAGATGGCGCTTCGACCTCCATTAACACCGTCACAAATTTCTTGGGCAAAATGTTTACTTGTTTCATTTAAAAAAATTTAGGGCCCAAATAATCTAATCTAAAAATGAAAAACGCTTTGAAGAAGAGAATAAAATTTAGGGACTTATTTGATCCCGTGAGATGGAGGTCGAATGCCCTTTGCCCTAAATCAAATATCAAATGGCACATTTAGAAGGTAAGGATGCTCTACTTAATAAAGAAAGGAATATTTTAACCTAAACAACTGAAATTATGAAGAAAAAAAAATTCTTTTACGTTTTTATTTTTTTTATCATAAAATCTTCTTTTACCGGCATTCATTAATTCATGTCTGTATAAAAAACAAATAACATAATTGAATTAAAAATAATGAACTCCTTGCTTGGTACCAACAAATTCAGCTCAAATACTAACAATGAGCGTGGCAAACTATAACACATGAAACAAGAATGAAAGAAATATCCTAATACTTATCCCCTCACCTTTTGGGCACCCCACAATTAACCCAAAATTAAATTTTCGCTAGACACATGATATGCTAATTTGGGGGAATCGATTAAAATTAACCTGTGTGGCATCATTGAATTCATTTTTTGTCCCATATTCTTAAAAAACTAAAAATGACACTAGTATACCTAAATTCACACATTATCATATCATCTTAAAAGGTTACTACAGCCATTCAGATCATCCAAGTGATGTTTAACATAGTGATCTTTTGATAATCAAATGACAGGTTTTTCTGCCTGAAAGGGATCTAAAGCACCATTCATGTTGGAGTAAAATACTAGGTCTTATATTATACAGCATATGAATTGAGATCAGGAAATAAGCTTACTAAGAGACAGAGTCCGGCAGTGGACTGCATCGGAGACAAATAATCTAGGACATCACATTGCAGATGCCCTCACAAAGCTTGAGAACCTGGACGACTCATCACGTGCAAGTAGCTGTGGATTTCCTTCTTCAACCTGCGGTAAACACAGGAAAAAATAATAATGTAATATTAATTGACCCATTGTATATGTGCTCATCCTTCTATTATAATTGTCAAAACGAATAATGTCTGCATAACTTGTTAGTTTTAGTCCTTTTGTAATATAATTCGAAACTTACAGGACTTTTCAACTCCTATAAATTCTTAAGTCTGCAAGTTATTTAAATAATTGCAAAAGGACTAAAATTGAAAGAATAAAATGTTACAGGGCTATAATTGACTTAAATTTGGAAAGTCTATTTCCAGTTTTTTGCAGCCATAAGGATTAGAAATATATGGATTTTTTCCTTAAGTAATCTATACTGAAATGATGAGTCCATACCAATATCCCTCGATCCAAGATGAAGATTTCATCCATGAGCATAACTGTGGAAATGCGATGAGCAATAGTGATAATGGTTCTGCTTCCGCACTCACTTGATATTGCATTCTGCAGCTTCGAAGCCGTTTGAATGTCCACATTGGCAGTGCACTCATCCAAGCAGAGTACCTTCATGAAATGTTTATAGTTATGTTATGAATATCTTCCATGAACATGTGCTCTCTTCGCCCTCTCGTCTGTTCTCATACCTTAGAAGACTTGAGAAGTGCACGTGCAAGGCACAGAAGCTGTCGTTGCCCAACAGAAAATGATGCTCCTGACTCCTTTACATGAATATCTAGTCCACCTGCTGCTTCTATTTCCTCCTTCAGACAACACTTTTCTAGAGTCTCCCAAATTTTTTCATCACTACTCATATGGAATGGATCTAAGTTGGCTCTGAAAATTGGGATGATCAGTTTAAACAATATTTACTCTTAAGCATGCATAAATGCTATTTATTCAGAAATTCAGAAAGAAAGGAAGAAAAAAAAAAGGCAAAATGCATCTACATGTGCATAAAGTTTTTTATTTCCATTGATCCCTAAAATATGACTTTGCTTTAAAGGTCCTAAGTCCCTACTTCGGTTATTAAAGTAGATGGAAAACGACATTTCTTAATGATCCTCCAAACAATTTGCCCAATAATGCATTTTTGCCAAAAATATATAGTAGTTGTTATGGCAAGGGATGAGAGACACAATTAGAGCCATATTAAGTTGTTAAGAATCCTCAGAATACCTTAATGAACCTTCAAACAAGAAAGGACTCTGAGGAACAATAGCAATTTTAGATCGGAGATCTCTCACAGGAACCGTTGCAATGTTCAAACCATCGAGTAAAACAGTTCCACTGCAGATGGGGTTGAGGCGGAATAAAACATTCAAGATACTTGATTTTCCAGCACCTGTTCTTCCAACAATTCCCACCTGATTATATAGTTTTGTTAAGGAGTCAGAGCCATACTTAGTAGTAATATATTAAATATGTAGAAGATCTTTTGCATCAACTAGGAAAGGTTTACAGTAATCATTACAAATGTTTTACTCAAAAGTTAAAGAAATGAAGTTATTATATGTTTACTCTTCAGAACTAAAAAAAATGAGATGACCATGAGCTTGAAATATCATTGGAATTAGGTAAACTCAAGTTTGAGAAGATTTCCCTTCATTTGCATCGAGAACTACAACTACGTACACCAAAAAGAGGTATTGAAGGGCTTGTACTTGCGTATAAAGAATCAAGTTGTGAGAAAAACAGAAATATAACACACTATCAGTTCCTATGTGAGAGGTAGGATTAACTAACCCGAGATCCACCTGGGATATTTAAGGAAATATCTGACAATGCTGGAGGTAAGGATGGCATGTAGCGGAGTGTCACGTTTTGGAACTGTAATTCTCCATTACTTGGCCAACTTGGTTCTAATGGACTTTGTCCGATCAGTTTCTCTGGAGGGATGTCCATATACTGATTCAAAAGATGAGGATCAGAGATTTAGAATGAATTAAAATGACAAAATACGATAATAAGTTTAAATCTTCAACTAGCATACCTGAAATACCCTCTCAACCGAAACCATTTCCTTCTCCGTTTCAGTGAAGCTTGTCAAGAAGCTTCCCAACAACGACACAATTGGGGAAGCATAAGAAAGGGCTAGGCCGACCTAAAAAAAAAGTCAAGATTTCTCAGTACACTTCAGCTGTTGAATTTGTTGTGCCATTCTACTGAGAAGCATAATTATTTTACCAGTCCTGGTGTGCCCAAATTGATAGGAAGATACCCATGTGTTCCAACAATTGCCATCACAGCTACAAATGATACTATAAATGCTGCCAACAACTGAAGTCGAACTTTACAGTGATCATTTAATGTAAATGGCTAAATATAAGTTTGTTTGAAAAAAATGAATGACCTCATACAGCACAACGAATATAGAGAAATTTGGAAAAATGCAGTCTTCGTGCACATTTCTTCGAGTCATGCCACTCACCTTCAAATCTTTGTTTCATGTCATCATACATAAGATAAATTGACCAAAACACTCGCCACTCAAAATTCCTAGCAGCTAGTGTGCGCGTTGGTTTAATTGAGGCAACCGTTAATTCAGTTGTAGATATTTTTGAAAACTGAGTTTGGTCATGCATAAGATGATAAGTTCATTTATAGATCCTATCAGAACCTAGGCGTGGTAGTTGGCTTTGTAAAAAGTTATTCCCACCATCAACATTTTATTTCATAATTTATTTAAGAGATCTAGATTCAACAGATAATCGAGATTCACAACCTCCAACGACCGCTATCACTACCAAGACTATTTCGGAGAGGGTAGTTCGGACAATCAACAAATAAAAGGGTAAAATGTAACAAAGATTTGAGGGCGTGGCATTTTTCCAAATTTCCCAAAAATATTTGAAGTTAAATGGTTATAATGACATCAGGGAGCTACCTGAAGGCGAAGGGAGAGCCATAAACTAGCAATGATCTCTGTATAACTTGTCTGCTGATATAATCGAACATGCTGCATGAATCTTAATAAGAAGAACTCCTGCACATCAGCACAAGTATAAATTCTATGCAAAACTGAGATTACTGAAAAAAGACCATAAAAGTATAACACAGGAAATGTAAAAATATTTGATTGCAAAAATGTCAAGGTTATAGGTGTTATCAGTTATGAGAAATAATCCAGACATAATCTATAAAAAGCTGTACACCCGCGAAAAAATTTATCCTATATAATCATCAGAGGTACATGTACTACTTGAATCTCTATCCTGGGAATGAATGAGATTACCGATGCATATCTCACATGTTTTTCAAGATGTTGATAATAGCAGCAGAAGTTCACCTCAGAATTAAAAGCCCTTATAGTCGAAGAACCATCCAACGTCTCTGTAAATGATGCATAAATAGGTGAACGGGAAACACTGTCCAGCCTTCGTAATTCTCTAGATGTTGATCTGTAGTAGAACTGAAACTTCTTACATTAGTAATTTTGTCAATATCCTAATAATTTTTTCATCTGTTACAATCATTTTGTCAATAAAAATGTGATTAATTTAATGCAAGATTGCTGCAAAATTAAGCATAATGGTTAACATATATCTCTATATCAATTTTTTTTTTTTACTCCTTATTGTATCATTCAGCTTCCAGTGTTTAGATTTTAGAAGAGTCCTTTAACAAAAGGTAATATAATTAAATATAGAAAAACTTCTATATGACTAACATATCTATCTTTCATGCCATTGGATGGAAGTTTTACAAAATTAGAAAGGATATGCTACAAACCTGCAACTTTTTGTAAATAAACCAAAAGGGTATAAGAAGCAGCAAAAACATAACCTGCATGTACAAGTATAAACCACAATGAGAAAATAGGATATTTCAATTCATATAGTCCAGCACACAAGTTTAATGAAAAAGGGCTTCATACCTGTACAAACAATAAAACCATAGTGATTCCTAGGAGGCCCAAAAAGTTGGCAAGGAGTATGTTGAGAATAAATGGAAGTGAGTCATCAATTGTGTACAGATCTGAAGAGAATCTATATGATACAGTTAGCACGGAAAGCCAAATGGAGAATTTCTCATCATTAATGGAACATTATGCTACCTGTTTAATATTCTTCCACTGGGTGTCCTATCAAAGAAACTTACAGGTGCATCAATAAGGTTCCTTAGAAATTGATCATGCACCCTAACAGCAGCGCGTAGACCACCAAACGCAAAAGAGAATGCCCTCGCTAAAGTGAAGGTTGAATTTGCCAAACAGAACATACAGAGTATGACCTGCACAATCAAATAAAACTTCGTGATTCCAGAAGATACATTCAAGAATAAAAGCATGTATAATCACATTGTAA